>CM050902.1:10232500-10560000 GCA_027726005.1 Juncus effusus
AAGTTTTTTTTTGCGGTTATCATATTTATTTTGGCAAAGATAAAAGGGGTAGAGGAGGCAATAAATGATGGGCGTGTCGGCATGGTTTTAGGCACGTGAGAGCACTCTGTCCCCTACACACACAAGACCGTTCCGCTAAAGGAAAATCAAACTATATAAACAATAAAATCGTCATAAACAATAAACTATCATTCTGAGTTTGATTTGACAATCTCTTTTATTGTTATGCTTGTGTTTTAGCTTTAAGGTCAAAATCAGAAGGGCAGGCTTCGCATCACGAGAAAACATGAAGCGTTGGATTTGATTTAGGGACAGACAGAACAAGAGGATGATACAGTAATCTAAGCACGGGAATAAAGCAGAGTTTTTTACATACAACATGAACAGAACAAGAAGAGACATTCGTACCGAACGACTCGAGTTGCAAGGGCGGCGATACGTATCCGATCTTCTCTCTCTCTCTCTAAATTTCTTTTGACTGAGATAACCTTTTTTCTCTCTCTCTAAATTCTCATGTAATAATATAGAAATAAATTGTGGGAGTAGAAAATATATGGTGCATTGTTTCATTTTATCTGTATACAACACAAGTGTTTGATGAGGAAGTACAAAGTTTTTACAGAAATTAACCTACTTGGTCTTGGAGATACATGTTGTGAGCTGTTTTTTTTTTTTTTGAAGTAATTAAATTAGTATGACTAACGGAACTAACTAACTGAGCTATCGTATCTTTTGAGGTTTTAAAAATATAATAATGAAGTAAGCAAAGCATCAACAAATCAAATCCAGAGAGACAGACAGATTGATCATAAATAAATATGGGAGCTAAAGAGAAGAAAAAGTGAAGGGGAGAGAGGTTTTGTCAGGAGGGCTTGTCTGTTGGTCTGCTAGAAGAAGCATGCAAAAAAGCCAAAACCCTCCTTTCTTTATTCATCATTGAATAAAATTACACCTCTAAAGCCATAATATTATGTCATACATTACAATGGAAAATTTCCAAAAAGACCCACAAAAGAAAATCCATAATTTATTACAGTTTTGATATTTTTGTCCCGTTTATAAGTTTATATAACTTATAAGACCAGTGTTAGGGTAATGGGGAGAATGTGGATGTAGAAAAAGAAAACTCATGAGAGAAATAACTAGAGAAGAAGAGAAAAAACGTTTATTCAATTGGAAGACTACATTGTAAGAATTGGGATACTATTACAATAGCTAGGGGTCTCTTTATATAGGAGAAAACCATACTAATTTCCAAAATAATTTGCCTAAATAAAAGATACAATTACCTAAAATACAATGCAAGGATGGAAACAATCCACCTCCTTCCATTGTCTAAATATTCCCTAAATATTTATTTCTATAGCATAAATATTTCCTAAACAACAATACCAAAAAGAAAAGAGATTATTGAAAGATTTAGAGTCATACATAACAATCTCCACCTTGACTCAAAATCTCACTCATGATACACAGTCGCAATAACAATATATCCAAAATGAGCTCCACCTTAAAGCAGCAATCCACTTTGCCGCTCCACATGAGGTTACCGCCTCCTTGCAAATTGAGAACTCGCCAAACACAGATTCATCGGTCATTGCCAAACAACACACAAAATCGAAGTACCCCTTACCAAAGCATAAGGCTGTTGCCCTTCTTGACTCTCCTTAATCGATACACCATCACCAAAGTGAGAGTCAACACAATGCTCCAAGTTACGTTGAGTAACTTTACCTTGTTGATCGGGAATAGCAAACTCCACCTTCTTCGCACCATCCTCAAAAGGCGGATCAGACAATCGCTCCCTTACCCGTAACATAACCGGATCAAAAACCACGTCTCTCAAAACAAGTAGTTCCACAACAGGACACCACAAATGATATGCCTTTACACCTGAAGCATATCCCAAGAAGAATACATTTCTTCTCCTCATACTCGAGTATCCATTTAACGACTTGTGCATAAATAGGATATCCAAATATATACAATGTTGAGTAATTCATCTGTTTACCGACCAAACATATGTTGGTGTCTTCCACCAAATTGATGTATTCGTAGAACGGTTGACCAACCACCAAGTAGTATTAGTGGCTTCTACCCAGAACTCCTCGCCTGAGCACTCCCCAAAAAGCATCTCCAATCAGCCACGCCATTATATTGTCGAGAGCGAACAACCATACAATGCTGAACAATCCTTATACAAGGATCACAAATTTGTCCCCACAAATCAAAATAGATATCGTCCAAAATTTCCTTCGTGCGATGAACGGCTGTACTAGAGCTGAGTCTCCTCCGTTTGTCTCAAACGGAATCTTCACAACTCATGCTTTCTGGTATTCTGGCCACACAGTAGATCCCTCGTGCTCAAAACTGTCACCCCGCATCCAATCGTAAACCCTGACCTTCTAACTGAGGCAGAGAAGGCGACGACGAACGAGCCTAAAACTGCGCCAACTTCCCGAAATAATTTTTCGGTACTCTGGACTTCCAGAATATAACACACCGATATTCTGGCCACACAGATAGATCCCTCGTACTCAAAATTGTCACCCCGTATCTAATCATAAATTCTGACCTTCTAACTGTGGCAGAGAAGGTGACGACGAACGAGCCTAAAACTGCGCCAACTTCCCGAAATAACTTTCCGGTACTCTGGACTTCCAGAATATATAACACACCAGTCATTCTAGCCTTCATCGATGTAAGAGCCCATCTAGATACCTTGAGGACTCCACCTTTATATCGGAACTTGTAACCGATATCTCCGAGAACGCCTAATGAGATCAAATGGACAACCTGGCCCTGCATCTTGATCAAATGGACAAACTCATCCTGCATCTTGATCAAATGGACAACCCCGTCCTGCATCTTGATCTCAAACGTGCCAACACCGGCAACGCAACATAGATGATCGTCTCCCAAAAGAACATCTCCACTAGACGCCTCATATGTGGTGAACCACTCTCGATTCTGTTGGGTTTCGGACGTGCATAACGCAGCGGAAAATAAAAATTTCGTCCAAAACCAATCCGAGGATCCGTGCGTATCGGTTAAATCAAAGAAATAAATCTTAAAGATACCTTTCGGATTACGCTTAATCCGTGACGCTCAAACCATGCGTGTTATCCAAGCGCCTCTAAACCGGTTACCGTCCTAACCGATTTTCCGTCCGTCTAGGCCGTCTAGGTCGGATCGTGCGGAAGTCATCTACCGCACACACAATCGGTCTCCACCGAAACTCTCAACAACCCGTTCTCATCTTCTTAGGCCGAATAGATCACAAGCGCCGAAAGTACGAACGCCTCTACCGGTATCCACACGAACAAACTTCTTAAAACGGGAAGAAGAACAATATATATGCTAGTAGCTTGTTCTTCTCTTGCACAAGAAAACTCTTTTTCTTCTTCTTATTTTGTCTCACAAAAGATGTATAATTCTCTCATATAATTGCACCCTTTCATTTTTCATATAAAAGGAAAGCACCCTTTCATTTTTCATATAAAAGGAAAGCACCCTTTAGTAATTTTGTCACACAAATGAGAAAGGATATTTTCTCTCTTTTTGTCTCACAAAAAAGAATGAGAAATAATGAGAGAGAGAATCATTTGGTACAATGAATTTGGAGCCCTTTATGTCCTTATATAGAGGTGAAGAGTCATGTCTATTCACACTAAAAGATGTGTATGACATCACTCATCATTATCCACATATCATCATCTAGACTCTTCTAGATTACATGATCTTGTGTGCTCATAGTCTTTATATACATATATATCACATCTTATCACATAAGATGACAATATCTTTTGTGACATTCCTATGCAACTCATCATATAAGTCGCTAGGATTTTCTGCGCCCGTTTCAGTTTGTTCTTTGTGTGTGATCCTGTAGGTTTACTTAATGTTGGCAATAAACTTGACAGTCTATAAATCATGAGCGGACTCTAGCAAGCCATCATGACTACCCAATTTAAGTGAATATCGGTGATCCGATTTACCTAATCAACAATCACGTATTTAGTCCCTTTGTCACACGATATCTATATCGATCATAAGGCATGTAAGACGCCATCCTTATATTAATCGATTAATATTTCTTGATCCCGAATTAAATTGAACAAGAACAAATAACATTAATAACTCTTATTAATTCATTTGAGTATGGCCATACATTTCTTCAGTTCAATTCATCAAGAGGCCTAAAGATATCTCTCTCATTTATGAGAGGAACAAATCCCGTCTTGATTGCACTCATCCCTCTACATGATTCATTGTATACCCAATCATAACCGTTATGACCACCCGGTTAAAGGCAGTGTTAGATTATATTAAAGTATAAAATTACTCATGTTGGAAACCGAGACAATCTCAGGTCAAAGGACTATAAATACTTTATGTTACAAGAATCGCTAATGACGTAAAACATGTAGCATTCTTATGGCGGGTCAGTCCAGTATATGGTCTCTAACATATACCTATATTAATGACTTGATAACTATTTATCCATGATCAGTAAAACATAATCATCAGTCAACTAATATACTGGTGTACATTTATAGCTTATATATAAATATATATATTTATTTATATCCGCAAGTATATTTGTCTCCACAAATATCCTATAAATGACCAGGGACGATTTAGAATAGCATTCATAATACTTTATAGTTTTACTATCAAAGTCACACACTTTGATGATATAAAGCTGAATTGCATATTCATGGTCTATTTTAATTATATTAAAATAACCTATACGCACATATTATATGAAATATCTTAGAGTAATTATAATGTTTGTTAATTCAATCCGTCAACCTAGGTCACAAACACTTTGGCCTAGGGCATAACACCATCAGATTCGGGATCATCTGATTTGAATTACCCGAACCCACCCAATTCTTCTCAAATCTCTCTTTCTCATTCGCCACAAGAAGTACCTCAACCTTACCGGATTTAGTCTCGTAAACTTCTTCCGATAGAACACCGTTATCCGCCTCTTGCTTCTTTTTGAGATTGTAACAGTCGGCCTTAATGTGTCCCGTCTTCTTGCAATAGTTGCTCATCAAGTTCTTGTACTTAAATTGCGAATGAGTCTTCTCTAAACTTGAATTTCTCTTTTTACGTCTTCCCCTCTCCACAAACAATCTAATCTCTTGATGACTACTTTCAGCCAAGCACAAGTCATAGTCGATACATGACTTGACTAATAAGTTACTATCGACATCCTCAACGGTAAATAACTCCCTGAAATGAAGCATGGTCTCCTTAAACCCATTATATGACTTTGGCGGCGTGCACAACAACATCACGGCTCTGTCCTCTTTGTCCATTTTAATACTGATTCTCTCCATAGCATTAAAGAAACAGATATACACCAAAACATGGACCTTAACATACATACCGTCTGTCATATTCAAAGAGTCGAATCGCCGCATCAAGCATAACCGGTTTATAACCGATTTCTGCATGTAGATTTCTTCTAACTTCTTCCATGTGACATCTGATATAGTCCCCGTGAGAATTTCTTGAAGAGTCGAGTTGCCCAAATATAGCTGAATTGTCGAGAGGGCTCTATCATCCATCATCTCCCATACTTTGCCCTTCATCTCCTTCGGTCGTCCAAAAATGACGGCCTTCACACGTTGACTCGATAATATAGCCTTCATCTGCACTTGCCATAGTGCAAAATTCTTCATGCTATCGGATTTCTCAGTATCAGATTTGGTCGACATAACCGTACTTGAATTCATGATAGAACAAGACGGTATACTTGACTTACGGAAGCACAAAGATTATCGTAACATAGCTCTGGTACCAATTTGTTAGGGTAATGGGGAGAATGTGGATGTAGAAAAAGAAAACTCATGAGAGAAATAACTAGAGAAGAAGAGAGAAAACGTTTATTCAATTGGAAGACTACATTGTAAGAATTGGGATACTATTACAATAGCTAGGGGTCTCTTTATATAGGAGAGAACCATATTAATTTCCAAAATAAATTGCCTAAATAAAAGATACAATTACCTAAAATACAATGCAAGGATGGAAACAATCCACCTCCTTCCATTGTCTAAATATTCCCTAAATATTTATTTCTATAGCATAAATATTTCCTAAACAACAATACCAAAAAGGAAAAAAATTATTGAAAGATTTAGAGTCATACATAACAACCAGTATAGTAGTATGTTTTGTGGTTTCTCATGATTGAATCATTCATTCGTCATCTCGAGCAAAAACCGTTTAGATTCTAATAGCACTACATTTAATCAAGTTCGTCTACCAAAATTTTCTCTCTCAAACCCTTAAAAACAAACATACATAAATGGGTCGTTTTGAGATAAATTCAAATTTCAAACTCCAAAACAAAATTTTCAAGTTCAACTAATTTCTTAGATCTTAAAGTAATTATAGTTTCAGCCTCTTTCAAAATCATTCCATTTACTAACAACCAAAAGTTTGTTATGAGAGGGTTAATTTGAAAAATTTCCCACCAGATACATACTACAAAACCCTAATCTTCTCTAGAGAGTAAGAGAAAAGAGAAAAAGAGAAGAAAAGAGAAAAAGAGAGAGCACGCTGGTTTGAAATGGCAGTGACTTTAAGTCTTTAACTATTTTTTTGTTTTTGTTTTTTTTGCTTGGAACTAACATGAAAAGATAAACTGATGGAGATTGAGATGTGATGGCTTCTAAACCGAGGGTTGACGCCATGCGCATCACTTTCATTTTTTACTCTTTCTTTCTCACCTTGTATCTATTCTACGTGTCTTATCCATTTGTCCTTTGTTACTAGGACCTTAGCTAGTTTTCAAATCCAAGTATGCCGTATACATGACATGTATGGTTTTTTTTTAAGAAAATCTTCAAAAATGCCGGAACTTTCATTCTTTCGAATCAAGTGGACTTTTGTCCCTTTGGAATGAATCAAGTGATGTGTGTCATTTCCACTCTATAGGGTATATTGATTACAAATATAGGTGTGCTCTATGATATATGTTTTTTGATGTCTTGTAGACTTGTAGTTGATACAGTCACGACCTACAAATTAGACAATCTGATCATCAATGATCAATATTTATATAATATATATAGTTATAATGTCATGCTAATAAATACTTCCTTATACTATAGTATATTCCATAAATTTCAAATCTATAATTATTATCATTGAGTTAATCTATAGGATCACGGTTATGTCGATTCCTGTCATTTTTAGCTTTTAATATTATGCGATTATATGCAGGTTCGTGTTTTCCTTCTAAGGTTATGGGATGCATCAATTCTAGAATAGATGCAGGCTGCTTAAAATATTAATATAGGCTGGGCTCAAAAATGTCAATAGTAGTCTTCCTTAAAAAATGTCTATAGAAATGAAGTTGCAAGGTCCAAAAAAACTAAATTAAACCTATCAAAACTTTGGAACCAACCAAGTTCGGCCCAAAATAAAAAATGAAATTAATATGAATTAACGGAAAATAGCTCAAATTGGCCCATGTTAGAATATGAAAAATACAGCGTATGAATTGGTTGGTCCATTGGAAATAAATAATATCCATTGTTAATTATTGCCTCAAAAAATATCCATAGTTAATTAATAATATTAATATTAATATTAATAATTGCTTAATAAAGATTAATTATTAAGAGAAAATTTCCATTCCATGTGTATGAATGAATAAGCTGACACATTGAATTGAAGGGCTAATTCATCTAGTCCACTCTATTCCTTCTTCTTCTTTTCACACTGAATCTAATCTATTATTAATATTAATTCCAATTTCAGCAAAAAAAGAAAAAAACTTCTAATCCCAATTCTTCCTTAAATACTAAACAAAGAGTTAAAAAAAAGAAAGAGAGAACACTGTTTCAAGCACTTGGATTTAGATTTAGATTCACACCGAATTTGATCGAATCGAGTCAATTGGTTGTTGGGTTTTCGAATTGAAGAAGAGATTTGGTGAGTGAGAGGATAAGATGATCTGATCTTTTCTGGGTTTGGGTGAAAAGTTGGTATGAGAGTGGAATAATTCCAAGCTTGGTTCCTTTTAAGCGCTTTATGCATGAATTGAGCTAGGAATCTGATTTGAGAGCAAAACAGAGATGTTGGGCTTTTGGGTATTTCTTTAAGGAATCATTGATTTATAAATTGTGTATAGAAATTTTGTTTGTGATTGAAGTGAGAGTGGAAGAGAGAGATGGGTTGTTTTCCTTGTTTTGATACAAGAGAGGAAGGCGAGAGGCTTAATCCAAAGATTCATTTTAGCCATGAAAATCCGATGGAGCCTCCTCATGTAGAAAAGCTTCCGCCTGGTAAGTTTGATTAATCTGATTTGATCTTAATTTAAACATGATCGATCTTTTCTAAGTTTCTGAACTATTTTATCACTATTTTTTACTTTTTAGATTTGGACTTCAACTTGATGTAACTGATCGTTTTGTGGGTTTTGACTAAATTTGTTTGATTTATGTTTTGTGCGGATTTAGCAATTTTTTCTTAGCTTTTCAGATTCAGAGAGTTTTCATATTGAAATAAAGATCTTAATTCGATTGTTTGGCATGACATGATCTGAATTCTACATGGATTTGATGTTAATTCCTTTCAAATTAGATAAAATTTTGCATCTTGAAACCAGATACAGGATTAAATCCAACCATCTTCTATTTCCTTTTTCAGACTCCTTCAATACACCCTCTATCACTTATCAGCTCTTCATTTACCATAACATCTTTTCTATTTTTGGCGCTTTAACTTATATCCCATATTCACACACTTTTTATTTCCAACAAATAATCAATTTATATTTTCAGGGCCGGCGAAACTAACCACAAAACCCCCAATAAACTTCCAAAAAGAGAAAGACCACCACCATCATCACTCCACAACAGACAAAGAGAGAGAAAATCAGAGTCAGAGAGAGAAAGAGAAACCGAAAGACGGACTGGGACTGGGAATAAGCGGAGTGAGCATCTCGGCTCAGACCTTCACGTTTCGCGAGCTGGCGACGGCCACCAGAAACTTCCGGCCGGAATGTTTTTTGGGTGAAGGAGGATTCGGAAAAGTTTATAAAGGACGGCTCGAAAGTACCGGCCAGGTAATTAATTAATTATAATTTTTTTTACTTTCGTGTTTTTGTTGAGAAAGTTATGGTTTGTTTTTGTTTTGTTTTTCTGATTTTTTTGAGTGGATGATTGATTAAATCGAGGCTTAATTGGACAATTAACGGTCGTTGAGATAAAATTGGGTTAAAATGAGTAGCAAGCCCTTTGTTTTACCAACTACTGACATTAATCACGACTCACGAGTAATTATTCAATTAATATGCTCATTTTTATCTGTATTTTGTTCTAATCTTTTTCCTAATTTTTCATCTAACTCCTTTCGTGTCACATTAATGCCTTACTTATTTGTTATTCGACTGCATAATTGCCTAAACTAACCACAATCAACAATCATGGAGATCATTAATACTAATCACCACTAATTACTTACCCAATTTACTAACCAACCAACATACTAATTTCTAACTTTTTTACAGGTGGTGGCGATAAAGCAGCTGAACAGAGACGGGTTACAAGGCAACCGCGAATTCTTAGTAGAAGTTCTGATGCTGAGTCTGTTACACCATCCGAATCTCGTCAGTCTCATCGGGTACTGTGCCGATGGCGACCAACGACTTTTGGTTTACGAGTACTTGCCTTTCGGCTCCCTCGAAGATCATTTACATGGTAATTGATATTTATAACTCTCTTTTTATTTAACATGCTCAAATACATGTGTTTTATGGAAAGAATTTGAAGGTTAACCTGTATGCTTATGGTTTTTAACTGCTTAGAAAGTAAAGGATGAAAAAATGTCTTTTTATGGGGAATTTGCAAAAGGGCTCCGGCATTTACTAAAATATATTCATCCATTTATTTGTTTATTGATTTATTCCTCATCAGATCTCCTGCCTGACAAGGAAACTCTGTACTGGAACACCCGAATGAAAACAACAAAAAATAGGGAAATTTTCCAAAAAAAAAAAAAGAACCTAACTTTTCTGAATTAAAAAAAAAACCCTTGAATTTTCAGATTTTTAAAAATAACCCATGTGACTAGTATTTCAAAAAATCCCCTACCATCTACTTTCCCCTCTAATGTATCGTTAAATTTTTTAAAAAATGCCCATTTCCATCTATTCTTCTAACAATTTGCTTTCAATAAAAATTAAATAATTATTTTTTACATACAGATCTCCCGGCGGAGAAGGAAACTCTGGACTGGAACACCCGTATGAAGATCGCGGCGGGCGCCGCCCGCGGCCTCGAGTACCTCCACGACAAGGCCAACCCGCCCGTCATCTACCGCGACTTCAAGTCCTCCAACATCCTCCTCGACTCCACCTTCCATCCCAAACTCTCCGACTTCGGTCTCGCCAAACTAGGCCCCGTTGGAGATAAATCCCATGTTAGTACCAGGGTGATGGGCACGTACGGATACTGCGCGCCGGAATATGCGATGACCGGGCAGTTGACGGTTAAATCAGATGTTTACAGTTTTGGAGTTGTGCTTCTTGAATTGATTACCGGAAGAAAAGCCATTGATGGGACGAGGCCGCACGGGGAGCAGAATCTCGTCTCTTGGGTTAGTTTTATTTTTTTATTTTTTTCTAATTTTTTCTAGGATTTATCCGTAGAAACATAAATCAATCAATAAAAAAAAAAAAAAAAAGCAAACTAACCCAAGAAACGAGATTCTGCTCCCCGTGAGGCCTCGTCCCATCAATCGCCTTCCTTCCCGTAATCAGCTCTAACAAAACAAGTTCAAATCCTCTTGAAAGCTCTCTGATTTTGGGCTTGCCAAACTCGGCCCCAATGGTGGGGACTTATGGGTATTGCGTGCCGGAATATGCTATGACCGGGCAGTTGACTTTTAAGTTTAGGGTTTAGGGTTTAGGAGTTGTTCTGCTTGAGTTGATCACCGGGAGGAAGGCGATTGATGGGAGTAGGCTTCGTGGGGAGCAAAATCTCGTTTCTTGGGTTAGTTTGTTTTTTAGAACTTATTTTAGGGGTGTTTTTGGAAAAGTCCTTATGTTTTATGGTATTTGTGAAACATTCTCTATCTTATGGGATATTTGGAAACCCCACCTACTTTGAACTTCCAGTTTTCAGAGACTCATTAATTTTTTAGATGGTAAAGAAACATCAACTTCTTAATATTGGAAAAATAGAAGTTGGAAGTAGTTTTTTTTTTTATGTTATTAAAGTTAGTTTCTTTTGTGAGTTCTAGGAAATATTGGGTTTTTTAAATAAAAACTTCCCGTTTATTTTTATCTTCAAATTTTGCAATGAGTTGATTCAATTTGAGTTTGTTGAGGGTTAAAAAAATTTATTCTGAATGTGTTTAAAGTTTTGAGTAAGTCTTGGTTTTGAAGAGAATTTTTATGTTTGTTAGTTGTCTTAGTCAAAATTTATTCTGAATGTGTTTAAAGTTTTGCGTAAGTCTTGGTTTTGAAGAGAATTTTTATGTTTGTTAGTTGTCTTAGTCACATAAGAGTTGTTAGTTTTGAGTCGTATAATAATGTTTTTGTAGAGAATTTTTCTTGCTAGTTGTCTAATCATATAAGAATTGAATGAGTCAATTAATATTGATTTGACAAGCTAACCATGAATCCTATTTATATGAAGCTTCTTAATATAATTTTTTTATAAAGTCGAGAGAAAGCATAAAACATGTGCATATTTGCTTTTTCCTTGTTTTTTATTTTTTTTTAACTCGGTAAGACTGTTTGACTAGCTTATTTTAGTCAAATTTGAAAACTTCAAGAAGATCCTTGGAAGTTGTATAGAACGTGACTTTCGACCTCGTCATACATTTTTTAGATTTATAAGATCTATAACTTCTTCATTATTTTTTATAATTTAGTAATTTACAAAGTCAAGAAGATTACAAGAGAAGTTTTTCTTAACTCAGCATTTCATGCAATTTTTTTACTCTAACTATTTCAATACTTGGTGTTAGCTGACAGCTCAATTTTACCTATGTTGATACGTCCAATACGATCTCACATTTTTATTTCTATGCTATAATTAATTTTATTTTCAGTTATTTTTTATAATGCATGTTAAATTCATACTATATAGAAATAAAAATAAAAAATACTCGAAGTGTTAGCTCGAGTATTCTCCTAAAACATTAAAATATATAAATACTATTAATAATTTTTGGCGTTGAACCAACTCATATTTCCTCTACTTTCTTTTTCCTCCTCTTGACACATCTCATAATTAGCAACTCAAAAAAACAATTCACGAAAATCAAACAATAATCCAACAACTAACTAAACCTTCCTTTTCTAAGCGAGACCGTTATTTAATGACAGAAGAAAGCTCCCTAAAAAATTTGTTTTACTTTTTTATTTTGTTTTTATAATTTACAAAGTCTAGAAAGATTACAAGAGGAGTTTTTCTATTTTTTTACTCAATAACTATTTCAATACTTGATATCAAGTATAATTAGCCTCCATTTGCATTTTAATTTCTTTGCCGCTTACTATTTATTTCAACAACTCTTTTTGAACATAAAAACGATCAAAACAACCCAACAACTAACTAAAACCAATAATCTTCCTTCCTTTTTAGGCTCGACCCTTATTCAGCGACAGAAAAAAGCTGCCCAAAATGGCGGACCCTCGCCTCGAGGGCCGCTACCCAATGCGCGGATTATACCAAGCTTTGGCCGTGGCATCAATGTGCATCCAATCCGAGGCCGCCTCTCGACCCTTAATAGCCGATGTAGTAACCGCCTTGTCTTACTTAGCCTCACAAACATATGATGGGTCCACAAACAGCAGCGGTAACAATAATAATAGGAAGGTGGAGAGACAAGAGAGAGAAGATTCTCCGAGAGAGAATGGGAATAATAATAATAATAATAATAATAATAATAATAATAATAATAATAATAAGGATTTGGATAGGGAGAGGATGGTGGCGGAGGCGAAGATGTGGGGGGAGAATTGGAGAGAGAAACGAAAGGCTATGGTTGGTGGTAATAATAATAATAATAATAATAATAATAATAATAATAATAAGTTGGATTCGTGTTCGAGTGAGAACGGGTAAGGGGAGGGTAAATAATGAGGGAGGGAAGGGTTTTTATTGTTTTTTTATTGCGTGTTTATTATTGTCTCTCCTTCTGTTATGTGGAATGGAAGGGAGAGTTAGATGTACATTTTTCGGAGACTTAAAATGGTGAAACAAAAGAAAAGAAGAACTTTTATTTATTTTTTAATATGAATTGTCTAAACTTTTTTGGTGGTTTGGTTGTCTCATGTTTATCTCTCGTGTTGTTGAACTAGCAAGATTGAGATTTTTTTTTGTTGTTTTTCTATTCTTTTTGCTTTTGTAAATAGCCCTCTTTTCTTAATATATTGGAAGCTGCTTCTTTAATTAAAAAAAAATTAGTCCACAAATTATTTGACTCTCTCATTAGAAATTGACTTTTGAACTCAATGGCCATAACTAAATTGACTTCTAGGTCCACGTAGATAAATTATCTTGTAAATTTTTTTTTGTGTTTTTGTGGGATTTTGAAGTCAATTTTAAGTGAAATAGTCAATTTTCACTGAAAGAACAATTTTAAGTGAGAGAACAATTTTTATTATGAAAACCACAAAAAAATTAAATTGCATATATGAAAATATGATGGTACAAATGAATGAAAACCACTTAAATGAAGTTGCATGTAATATATGTATACAAATGTTCTGAGTAATCTTAAAAACGATAACAAAACAGAAGAGACAAAGCTTTTAGTTGGGTTCTCTTATGTGAGCCACCTTCTAGGTACATTACAACTGACTTTTGACATTTTGTGAAGAACTTAAAAATGATTCATATCAAATTTTATAGGGATTCGCACTATATCAAATTTTATAGGGATTCGCACTATATAATTAAAATTTTCAAAAGTGTACATGATATTTCACATTTTCGAGGGGAATACATGAAATTATTCCAACCCGACCCATCAAACTAACCTTACATGTCTTTTTCTGAAGTGAGCTAAGCTAGCCTAAACTACTTTTGTCTTTCTTACTTTCTCTCCATTTTGCTATGTTCATGCCAAACGAAAAAGGGAAGATGGAGTCGATGGACAAAGCACACAATAAGGTTTTTGAAAAGAAAAAAATGAAAAGAAACATATAATTAGTTGTTTGTTTATAATTTTACTGCACAGAAAAAATATAGATATATGACAAAATAGTGTATAATGATAGTTCATAGACGTGCCAACTGTGTTGAATTCATTGGATTCTGAATTTCTGAATTGCGACTCTCTCTCTCTCTCTCTCTCTCTCTCTCTCTCTCTCCCCGACGGCGGCGCAATATAGCACGCCAGTTCATTATATATTATTTTGCCCTGTATATACTCTTGTATGATATAAGACTCAAAATGTAGTAATGTATATATTATTTTCGTATATATCAAAGGAATAAAAAGGTAATGCACAAAAGAGCTACACCTATTTTGCCAAAGATCTTTTTGAAAAACATATATATAATGAACATAAAAAAAAAAAAGAGAAAACATATATATAATGAACAAAATATTATCAATATCCAATATCCATCCTTCCATTAAACTTTTATGTTAAATAGCTACAATGCAAAGTGCAAAAAAAGGAAAAAGAAACTCTTTGCCTGTATAAGTGTAACGACACTGGGCCAATTCTGGTGGACCCAAAACCAAGAAAACCTTTAACTCTCATATATATGTAATTTGAATATTTTGTCTCTAAACCTCTTCTTGTGTTGCATTTGCATTTCGATCCTCTAGTGGCTCTCCCTCTTTATTATTATCACCATTGTCTTGAAATTCTTGATGAAAAGTATGTTTTTGTTCTTCAATTGGATGGATTCCGGTCGAAGTTTTGTCGGGGGTTCCAAGCTTCGCAATTTCAATTATCTGTTCCGGCAATTTGAACTCAATTATCGGAGCGGGATTCGCATTCTTATATCCGATGTAGAGAGCCATTTGTGTGATTCCGAAAAGAAATCCAAGTACATTTGGTATCTATATATCAAAAAAGAAAAAAATGTGTTCAATATTAGATATTTAATTATTTCGAGATAAATCTACAAAATTGTATAATACTAGAGTAGGGTAGATGTTTCATGCAAAATAACTATCTTCATATTTTGTATAAAAATAGAAGCAAGTATTTCTTTTCAAATAAAAGAGAAGATAATTATGACGACAAATTCAAATTAAATTGTTTGTTGTTTGGAAATATGGTTTCCGTTTTTTCCAAAATATAAAGATAGATGTTTTGTGCAAAATATCTGCCTGCGTAATTACCGCGATGTATTTGTCCTTAGTTAGAAGGCCATAGGAGAACCAAATAACAGCACTCAGTGTGAGGAAGAAAGAGAGGGAGAAAGGCATGAATTCCACACTCTTTGTGCGTATCACCAACCTCTGCCAAAATTCAAAAAAATTGTTAAGAATTTTTTAGTGAAAATAGCATCATAACAAACAATTATTGATGTGAACTATATATATTGTTACTAAATTTTCTTAGTATAAACTTACTATGATGCTAAGTGGTGCGACAAAAACGCTGACAGAAAACCCGACACAAACCCATCCAAGGATTCGGACTCTATCCGAGCCTTTCGACAATAAAAGAGTGAGAATAAGAATCAAACCGAACAAGCCCACATTCAAAACCAGAAGCAATTTCGCCGTATAACTCTGTAACATAAACATCATTAATCAGCTAAAAATATACAACTGAGTACAGGACTATAGATCCCTGCTTCAGTCATTCAAGAAAAAAAAAATATATGTGTAGACAAATCACCTTTGATTTTTTAGGGGCGTAAATGAGATACGTAATGACGTATCCTGACTCAATTACGCAACCGATGGAATTAATGGTGATCAGAAGGCAACTGTTTGTTTTTAGCAGTGCGTAATATATCCACAGCATTGCGCTGAATAGCGCGACGATGTATGGTACGCATGAATATCCCTCGGTTGATTTCTTTCGGTGCACTCTGTAAAATGTTGGCCTGAAAAATGATAACATGAAATTAAGCTACTAAATATATCATCATAAATATCAAATTAGAAATATGAGTAGCTAGACAAAAAGAAAAAAAAAAGAAAGAAAAGAAAGAAAAGAAGGTATAGGGCCTTACAATGGGGCAAGATACACCATGAATGAGATGATGTTACCTAAATATTAAGAAAAAGTATAACAAGATCAATCAAATATCCATGCATGAAGGTCTTCAAATAAAATTAATGAAGAATTATTGAGACATGAAAATAAAGGGAATTGTTTGTAATACCTAGGATACCAAATGTGAAAGCCCAAGGGTGATCCAAAGATAGCACACCCATATTCCTTCTAGCAGAGATAATTAAAAACAACAATAAAGAGCTCCCACTAAGTATTTCTCGAGGTATAATAATAATATGTATTTAATTAGGAGGGATATAAATATATTTGTGGATATAAATATATTTATTTATATATATAGATGAATAGGAACAATTTTCTCTTGAGGCTTTGAGAGGCTGCCAATGAACACTCTCTTTATAGGAGGGTGATGATGTATAGAGAGAACTTGCATATCATGTCTTGTCCAAAGAGCTTTGGACAAAGTTCAATCCAAATCCCTCTATATCCATTTGATTTTTATCCAATGATTTATAATTCTTGCAATAACATTTTATTCCTAAACCCTTGTATTATTTCAGAATTATAGAACATCAGATGACTTTTTTTAATTTGTATATCTTTTAGCAAAATTAATATACAAAATATTTCTTTAACATCTCATTTTTTGTCCAAACCCCTTTGGACGAGATCTTGGTTCTTCATAGGTACCTTTGGATTCATGTGCTTGACATGGGTGTGTAGTGTGAGACTCACACCTTGCAACTAATCATACTATTATATGCGTTACATATAGTTTCTTTAATTAAATCGAGTCGATTTTCCGCTGATAAATCACGCGTCTCATGTTAAGAAGTATTAGTAATTCACTAAAAATTAATCTAATTTAAGATAAATTCTGATTTTGTAATTGCAAGAGTGATTTGAACCATCTAACAAAACACCATGTTTCTTTTTCATTTTCTACTTGTTTTTGAGAAAACAGTCAAAATACTATTTAAATTCTAACAAAACTCTTAATTATATGTTTAAACTTGCGTATGATTATTCAACAGTGTCAATTGTTCCTTAGCTTAATAATTGAGTATATTGATTAAAATTCAACATGACAAGGGTTCAAATTACATTGGCATTTTGGCACCAAATTACCAAACCAACTTAGTGAAGTATATATGAACATTTTTTATTTCTTTATTACAAAAATAGACACTTTATTTATAACTTCAAAAAGTTAATTTTCAAGGCTAAGGTCTAAACATAAATTATGTCCAAAATTTGTATCATAGACTCATAATTAATTTATCTGATTAGTATATTTTTTATCATAATTTATATATCTGACTAGTATATTTATTGAGATATAAGAAGGTAAAAATGCAAATCTCATTAGCATCAAATAATTGAGCTTAAGCACTAATAGTAATATTTTCTGTTTGTTTGCTACAGAAGTTTCCTCATTCAAGCTTTCAAACACAATCATGATTACGGTTATAGATAGAAATCACTTTGATTAAGAGAGGAAAATCAGGAAAGATAAAAAGCAAGATTAAAATCGAAAGTTATGGTAAGGGATAGGAGGTTATGCTTTACTAGTGGGCAAGTTATCTTTGCTGGCGTGGACTTAAAACCGCCATTTTTGAAGCCTTGTGCAAGTTATTATAGCCAGCAATAATATTTATGAGCTTGGGTTTCGTTCGAACACTTGTCATGTGAGTTATGAGTCTGAATTCTTTGTTGCTTATATGAAAATGTAGTGTATATAGTCAGAAATTAACTTATATTTATAGGGCTGAAAGTCATCCCTCCAAGTTTTTTGTACATGTACAATTGTAGTTCTAATAGAATATTTTGTGATTTAATTTCAAAATTAATCTATGGTACTCTTCCCTCAAAAAATATAATTTATAAAGTTAAGTAAGAAAAATAGATCATTGGCCTTTGATATATTTCGTCTTTGTATATAACATAGGTTAATGACTTTCTAAACTTTTATCCTTATATCGTAATAAAATTGTTTAATTTTTCCTAAATATAAGTAGATCGTGAAATCTTCTGAGCTAATTAGCTAGTTGTTTAGGTAGCACAGGCAAAGGGACAACAGATCCAACACTAGACTCCATTCTATTCTATCCTAGAAAATTTCAATATAACCCCCTATATTTTCTAAATATTCTGGAACACCCTTCTATACTATGGATCCCTTTTTTTTATGTTTTTCATAAATATGTACCCTACCATAAACTAAATGTAAGAGAAAAAAATAATATAATACATTATATTATTATTATTATTATTATTATTATTATTATTATTATTATTATTATTATTATTATTATTATTATTATCTTCATTTGTTTGTCTTAATTTTTTATTTATTATCTTCAGTTAAATAAAATAAAATATAATAATCTAACTACTTTCCATGTTAAAGTTAAGTCCATAGGTTAGAAAAGTAGTTCACATTACTTCAATACTATAAGATAGACCAAAATGCAGCATCCAAAAGTATAACCAAAATATTTGAATTTTGAACATCATAATTTTATTATTCATGTGAAATGCGAAGAATCATTTTTGAGATTTCTCACATACAATATAATCAAGCCTACACACCTCCTTTATAACAAAAGGAGAATAAATTACCCTTCTAAATAGGCCCAAAAATTAAAAATTAAGAACTGATATACAACAAACTTTCAATTTCAAATGGAACTAACTCAACCTTAAATTAAACTCAAATTCAAATTCAAATTCAAATTTCAAATTCATGAATATCTGTTATTGGACAAGCTCAGGAATCAGCCTAAGCAAGAAAGAAATCTCTCTCTCAGAGAAATTCGGCCGATTCACTTTTCCATCCTCTCCATTTGAATCGTCTCCACTTTCCTCTCCATTTTTTGTTGGAGTAATAAAGTTATTTACTGTTTCCGTAATTTCTTGGACTAAATCGACAATTACGCCGTTAATCCCCATTAAATGCTGTATGTACACCGCTTCTGGCACATTACTACAAAATAGAATTAAAAAAAAAATTTAGAATAAAATTTGATTTGCATAGAACACTAAAATTATTAATTTTTCATAATATAATCAAATGAATGAAATCGAATTTATACAAAGAATAAAGTCTATTTTCCAAAAAAAAAACCCTCTGAATTATCTTAAATTTTAAAAAAGACCCTCTATTCTTCAAAAATTTAAAACAGACACTGTAAAAAAGAACAATATGGGCTAAATTTTGAAATTTTGAAGCACAAAGGTGTTTTTTGCAATTTATTCATAAAAAAGGGGCTTTTTTGCAAATTTCCCTTCAACTTACTTAAGTTGGCCGTAAGTGAGAAACAGAAGATTCGCATCCTTGATTTTCTGAAGGGCGGACGGATTTCTGAAAAGGCCCCTCACTTCTGAAACAATTCCTTGCAATTTATTTTCACAACAAAATTTTATCGCCTCCTCTAAGGAATTTCTACGGGTATCGGCGAAAATTTGCGTGCCGCCATTCGTCAGAAAAAATACCTGATTTAATTAATTAAAAAGAATATTAAAAATATATTTCTAAACCTAAAAAGTATGCTTCAATTGATTAAAAATAGTAGGGATAAAAATTATATTTCTTGGTATTTATATAAAAAAGCTTATCTTTTGGGACATTAAAAAACATTTTGAACTTTTCATTTTTCAAAAAACCATAAGTTTTAAGGGTTTTTGTTTGGAGAAAGTTTAAAATTTAAAATGTTAGGGGCTTTTTGGATAATGAAAAGTTAAAAGTAGGATGTTTTTTGAATATTCCAAAAGTAGAGGGTTTTTTATAAATTTGATAACATATAGGGGGTATTTATGAAAAATTTCTTAAAATATTATATTATTTACTTACTGGATATGTAATCTGTAATTTTCCCATTACTCTAACCGCATCTGGCTGGAAACTCGAAAATATAATCGGTCTATCTTTTGCGTATTTAAATACCACCTACAATAATAAAGTTTCAATTTTAAAAAAAAACTCAAAAATCTGAAAAAAAAATACAATTATTCCAATTTAGAGGGGCCTACCTGTAAAATAACTTGGAGAAAGTGAGTCAGCTCTGAATCTTGATAGATCAAATTATCGTCGAATTTTAACTCGATGTTAAATCCGAGTTTTGAATCGACCGATTCAAAAACTTCTTTCAAAGTGCAAAAAGGGGAATCGGTTTGAACGTCCCAATTCAAAATTCGTCCGTCTTTTAATTTTCTAAGCAACGGTTTTCCAACCTAAAAATTGAAAAAAAAAAGTAAGGAAAAAAGTTATATTTCTTAGAGTTTTAAAAAAAAACACGCTTAAATATGAATATTGTCTTTATTTATTGTAATATTGTTTTTACCTTGTTATGATCTTTTTGAGGTCCATAAGAAAGAAACTCATCAAGAGTAAGGTCAGTCAAGCGCTTCTCTAATATTTTACCCTAATTTACAAAAAAAATTATGAAAATTAAATAATTAAAAAAAAATGTTGGATTCATAGGAAGAAATTAAAATATAAAACATAAAACTTACATTTTCTTCAGTGAAAATAAAGTTGTCATGGAATATAATTGGGCAGTCATCTTTTGTGACCTAAACAAAAAAATAATATAATATTATTAATTATTTTATCGGATAAAATTATATTATATTTCTATTAATATCTAAATAAAAACAAACTATTCTTATTCTTATTATAGCAACCATTAGTATAAAAGGCCCAAACTAATACGTTCGGCCCCAAAATATTTATTTTGTGCTTTCATTCAACAAAGAACAATTTGCTAATTTTAGTTTATAAATTAATTATTTTAATTTTATTTTATAAATTAGAGAAAAGTCCAAATTTGTCTCCTCAATTATTCAATAAATATATTTTTGGTCCCTCAACTTTTTGTTGGTCCAATTTTAGTCCCTTAACTATTCAATAAGTCTATTTTTTTGTCCTTCCATCCGTTAAGTGTTTACGTGTCAATTAAACTTGACACGTAAGCAATGACATGACATGACATATATTTTTGACACATAAGCAATTTAAATAAACATGCACCACAAATATATATAATAAAATAATATTTTAAGAAAAGAGGGAAATTAAAAAAAAAAATTCAAATATTTGTCATGTCACAATTGCCATTTTGGAATATGTATCAAGAATATATGTCACGTATTATTTACGTGTCAAATTTAACTGGTAAGCATTTAACGGACGGAATGACTAAAAATAAATTTATTGAATAGTTAAGGGACTAAAATTGGATTAATAAAAAATTTAGGGACAAAAAATGAGCTATTTGAATAGTTGAGGGGGTAAAATTGATTTTCTCTATAAGTTAATTATTTTAATTTTATTTTATAAATTAATTATTTTAATTTTATTTTATAAATAATTATTTTCGGCCTTGTCAATGCCACGTGGCAGTGCTAGTCATGTGCGCACGTGACCTTCTTATCTCTTAGAAACCCAACTACTTTGGACCAATTTTTAGCTGGCACCGGTGCACTGTATACCGATAAAAAAGAATACAAAATAACAGGAATTTCCTGACGTGTTTTTGACCGTACGTCATGGACCGGGTCTTCCGGATGCGGCGACCGGAAGATGATCGGAAACCGTTTGGGGTATTTTTCATTATCCCCCCTGTAATTATATAGAATTCCGGGAGTAATAGAACAAGGTGGTAAGGTTCTAGACCTGAACGTCGAACTCGACGAAGTCGATGGGGAACTGGGCGGCGGAGTTGAAGGAGAGGATGGTGTTCTCCTTGACCTCCTTGAGACGGCGGTCCGGCGAGGCGAGGGCGTTCATCCCCTTGCCTCTGTGCCCCACCACCAAGAACTTGGTCGCCTTCTGCTCCGCCTTGCCCGCACCTTCACACCCAAATCAATGGATACAATTGACCAACAATCCTCGAATGAATGAAAAACAATATGAACCAATTGGGGATCTTGGTATTATACCTATGGGGACGCGAGGGGAGGAGAGCGAGAGAGACGGTGATTCCTGAACATGGTCGAGAGACGGAACGATTGTTACATGAGCTGCTTTCAGAGCCGCCATTTTCAGATATAGTCGAAGAGGAAGCTTAGCTTGAAGCTTTGAGAGGTGCAACAATGGCGATAATGAAGATTTTTGCGATGAAGAAGAAAGGAGGGAGAAAGGATTTATTTAAAAAACGAGTGGCACAAGAAGTTGTTCTTCTCATCTGTATTGCATGTTGTTTATTATGTAGCGAGTCAGTTATGAATATAATTTCTTATTTAACTGACTCGTTGTATGGAAGAGTGTGGGAGTGGAATGAGGAACACGGAATAGATGTGAAGAGATGGAATAATGGAATATCCGGTGTGGATGATTCTAAGCTGAATCATTCCACCTCGAGTTTGAATATAATGGAGATATCCTGTTATCAATTCTTTTTTGATAAATGATAAGTCACCCTTTCTTGGTGAAATTGAGAATGGATGTGTCCATTTAGGAGAGAGGGGAGAAGATTGGAAGATGAGTAGGAAAGGGAGAATAATGGAGGTGGGGTGGGTTTATGCTGTGGGATATTCTGTGGAAGCAACAACTTGGTCTCTGTTCACAAATCTTTTTTTCTGGAAATGACTCAGAATCTGAATCTTATTTCTAGAATGTTATGATGTGGAATCGTGTAGTTAATGGCCTGAAATTGACTGATAAATAGTGAATTTGTATTATTAAGGTTGATATTTCAGAGTTTGCAACTAAGATTAGATTATTCGAGTTTATTCTATATTCAAATTTGGATTGGACTTTTAATTTTCCTCTTGGGACTAATGGTCTTTCAGACTCTTAATTACCAACATTTAGGGTCAAATGTTAGATGGCTGGGATGATCTTTTTCTGAATGGAGTCAAATCTATCAGCTCTCGAAATACAGTTATTTTTTTTTTATATTAATTGGTGTTACTGAGATGAATTAACTAATACAATTAAATATTAACAAATGATAGTTTTTTAATAATTTCCCAACACACAAGATTTTTTGCGATTTGTCGAAATATAATGAAGTTATTTTGCAATTTAAGGATAGTGCAAGCGCTTTTATTGCAAAGTTCTGAATTATATTATGTCCTTAATCCAGAATACTAATCTGGTCAGAACTCCACCTAATGTCATACGTGGAAACCCGTACGTTGTGAGTTGTGATCTTGTCAATACAATAATAATACATGCGTCATTACTTAATTTGTATGTATCTTATTAGTTAAGTACTTAAGTGGGAACTATCTGATAATGTATTAAACTCCAGTTTTGAGATCCGAATTGAAATCCAATTGACAGGTGGGGCCAATCTGAGTCAGCTCATGGTCAGATCATGGTCATGGTCAGATCAACAAACATATAAACGTGTTGATCTTGTTTGTTTCGATGTCTGATTCAATAAAAACGTACAATAATGTTCATAAAGTAATTAATTATAGTGTGAGAATATATGTCTTTAGTTAAAAGATGTTTGGACTGATCAAATCAAACAATAGAAACTGGATAGATTAGATTAGAGGTGGGCGTGTTTGTTTGAATGTCGTCTAGTTCAATAAAGTCAATAATGTCTGTAAGGAATTATGCTGTGAGATTTGAGAATATTGGCTTGCTTTGGAGAATGATTTAGGCTGGTACATTAATGTTATGTACATCTTTTATTGTGTTGGTGTTCAGAGAAATAAGTGAAATAGTGACCAAGGATAAATTCACTGTTAGTGTTAGTCCATTTCATAACTAATTCCTGAATAAACAGATGTTAATATGCTTAATAAAGTTTTAAAGTAAACATTTAAATTTTAACAGATTTTTGTTCGAGTTGAAATACAATGCTGATTGATTTGCGTGTGTTTTAAGCTCGCTAGTTCGAGTTGAAAGACATTAAGGGGAGTAGTTTGGTTGGTGTATATTATTACGTGTCATGATGGAAGTTGGAAGTTTGTTTTTTTTAAGCAGGGTTTAGAACTTTGTTCTTGCAAGTTTATTTATTCTTGTAATGTGAATTTGATAGCTACTTTTTCCTTTTATAATTGTAACTAGGGGGGCAAAATGAAGTTTTATAGAGATTGGGGGCTCCAAAATTTGCTATTGCGTAGTTATGTATTCTCAGGATTTTAGTATATAAAATCGTGAAATATATGTACTCTTATGTATATTATTTTTCCTTCAACTTTTTGTATAAATCTAATCACCAGAGAGAATGATTTTCTGGTGCTCCGACATATCTGATCAAGTTTCGTCAAAGTTTCAAATTCCAACAACCATAAGCTTTTAAAATCGAAAAAAAAAAAACAACCAAAAGCTTTTGACTTCATTAATAATTTCACATATGCGTGACATCATATTCACTATCTCGAATGTATTCGTCTAACACTGACCAAATGATGTCATATATATGTTAGTATGCCGCAGAAGCATCATACTTAACATGTTATGTTGTTATCTAACAACCACATCAGCATTCAAATGAAAAATGACAGTTCGTGGGAGTAATTAAATGAAAACAGTTTTACTAAAAAAGAAAAATTATTCGGAGTGCTTAGAAGCGTTCATCATACAGTTTTAACTGTATACATATATATTTATACTTGAATATAACTTTTGTATTTACAAATATATTTTTTTGAAAATATATTTTTTTTTTAATTTCACTGTACCTTTTGTATTTACAAAAATATTTTTTTGCAAAAAAAAAATTATTTTATTTAATAGAGAGGACTCATAAGACTCACATCTATTTTCAAAGAAAATTTAGCTTTGCCAAGATTTGAACCCACAACCTTTGAATTAATGGGGTGATGTCTTACCACTCCTACTAGAGGAGCTTTGGTACAAATATGCCCTCACAAGACAGGATGATACCTTACCACTCCTACTAAATTAAGGAAATTCAACCGATTACAAAGATATTTTTATAATTTCATCATATCTTTTGTAATCGGACGCTGCTGGGCGCTCCAAAATATTGACACTTCGTATCTGAACCCAAAAAAAAATGAAAAAAAAAGAGTTAAATACCAAAACGAATAAAATCAAGTGTTCTACACAACTTTTTATCATAACAGAAATGATATTTGCTATACATAAAATATTCATTTTTTATGTTCAGAAAAATGAAATCTGCTAGACATAAAATATTTATTTTTTATGTTCAGAAAAATGAAATTTGCTATATATAAAATATTTTTACCATATTTTAGAAGATTGTTGAAGAGCGTGACATGATGCGATCGCATTTTTCGTAATTCCGAGAAGACATCACACGCGCGACATTTGATCAGCCCATCCTTACAGCTAAAAAATAAATTCAAGCTTTAGAAACAAGAATCTGAAGCTTAGGACTTGTTTGATAATGTTTTTGTTTCACGTTTTTCTTTTTTTTTGGGAAAAAGAATCGAAACGTGTTTGACAAATAAGCTTTGTTTCCGTTTTTTTCCATCAATTTACCCAAAATGAAACGCGATTTCTAAAAAGATGAAATAGGTTTCAAATTTTATATTTCTGTTTTCTGTGAGCGCCGCTGTTTCCATGTCCCAACATATAATATATGAAATTCTTGTCATCTTCTACTTATTCGATCAAGAATCAAGTTTTAATTATTCACTGTCAAATTATTTGTCTTCTACTGCCTCTTTTCACTTGCAAGGAACAAAAATGAAATTTCTCATCACATACCATATACATATGAATTTACTTTTCATACATATCATGGCTATCATTATCAATATATCACGTATCTTGTTAACACTTGGATATTATAAGCATAAAGTGGTTATTGAATATATCTTTCTTTTATCGATAAAAATATTTTTTCTTTTGAGAAATCTTTTAATCATATAAAATCATTATTTTTTCCATTGATATTTTTAATAATATATGTTGAAAAGTGAACAATTAACAATTATTATAGTAGTGCATATAAATCTTCTTTATATATATGACAACTTTTATGACATTTTTTTGTAAAGTAGTACAACATATCCTGATACAAATATGTTTCCTGTAGTTATATTTTGTTATATCATAATATTTAGTACAAGGAAAGATCGGGTTCATAATTTTGAAATCAATGATCATGATGTGATAAATGAGTTTCGAGATTGGTTGGAACAATATTTGTCAAACATTAAAATAAAAAAAATATTTGTCAAACATACATATTATAGAACAACAAACAAAAAATATTTGTATATGAGCATTTTTAAGTTTTTTTCTATAATCTTGATTTTATTGAGCATTATTATGATATTGTGTGTTAATCTTTTAGCATGAATGTATTAAAATAAAAGTTATTTTTTATCTTAAAAAAACACTTTTTTAAAAATAAAAACAAGAAACGATTTTTTGTTTTTAAAAACCAAAAAACAGAAAAACAAAAACAAACGAGACTTTAACTTTTTATGTTCTTAGTTTTTTTATTATATTTTACTTTATTTAGAATTGGTTTTAGACATTTTCATGTAAATACTCCATATAACGCTTTTTTCGCACAACATAAACAAACACTTATCTTTCAAAAAAAAAAAAGATGCGGCCGCGGCTGAGAAACTGTAGGTAAAAAAAAAATTGTCTATCAGACAGTAATTTCAATTACAATAAGGCTAGACAAACAAATCAAATCATTCATTAATTTTCATATTTCAGCGTTTGTTTGTGGTTTGTCAAATTTATTTGCTTACCTAGTTTTATTGTTTTAATTACAACCGTCGGATCAACACTATCTTCATCTGACGGTCAATATTTAACCAAATCACTTTCGATTTTTGAATTTTGTATTCGACCGGTCAACAATTAAACACCCTAGACCCAGTTCATTCCGTACTTAATGTTTTCTACATCTAAACAATCCTTCTCCTTTTTTTTCTGTACAGAATTTTCATTTAATTCATACACCATGTCCATGAGTAAAATATTATGCACTTTCATTTTTTGCTCCATCCCGATAAAAATTCTACTAAACCCGGTCTACATTTATGTCATACACTACTATAACAAAACTAGAGAATCCATAATATATACTCCGGTATATATAAACACCGAATCTATCCATCGTGAAACACCTTTCTTTCTTTCTCTCTTAATGGGAGATGATATTTTCAGAGCGTATTTCTTATTATGAGGGCTGAGAGTATGCAGTAAAAATGCTCTCCGGATGCATTCATGCTCTCTCAAAATAAGAAATCTGCTCTCAAAATATCTTTCCCCCCTTCTTTATCTTCTTCTTCCCACGATAAAATTGAACGTTTAAAATTAGAGGTTTTGAAGGTTTAACAATGGCGAGCGAAATTGAGAAGGAAGCGAAATCCAAAGCGAAAACAGTAGTGAAACCCACCACGCCGCGAAAGGAGACTGAGTCGGTTCGCGAGAGAAGAGGCAGACCGCCGTTGACGGGACCTGAAGAAGCAGCGGCGGAGAGCACAGTCGATTATGAGAGGTGCAGGGAAGAGAGGATCAGGGAGAACAAAGAGAGGCTGCAGAAGCTGATGGATCTGTCGTGCGGTGTTAAAACTGCGTTCACAGATTCGAATGTTAATAATCCGAAACGGAAGGCGTTTTTGGAGGGTTTGGGATGCAAGGGAGTGAGTAAGAAGGTTGATTTGGGAGTGGCAGTTCCTACTAGACGATCCTCAAGGTGAATTTGTGTGTTTGAGATTGATTTTAGTGTGATTTTGGGAATGGAAGAGTGTGATTTGGAATGTTTGTGATGTTTTAGGTTGCAGAATGTTGCGCCGGTGAGCTATGCAGAATTACGCACTAAGAAAGGCGATTACAAAAGTAATGATGTGGATTTGATAGAAGAAGGAAGGAGAGAGGAGATTTACACTGAAGAGCACGAAAAATTACTAGGTTAAAGTTTTTCACTCTTTTTTAGTGTGAAAATATCTTTTAATAATTAAATTGATACTTTCATTTTGTTGTGTGAGAAACCCGAAACCCTAAACTGAGATTATTTTTTTTTAAAATGAGAAACTGAGATTAATTGTTGAAGAATTGAAGTAATTTAGGGTCAATTTAAGTTAACTTAATTCAATAAAATAGCCTAATTAAGCCTCCATTATTCTTCAATCATGCAAAAAAAAGACTACATTCACTCTTAATTGTGCAACTAGACACAAAACGAGCCAATAAAAAAAAATTGAACTTTTAATACAAAAATAAGAATTTATCAAATTTTTTTTTTTTTTGAGAATTTATCAAAAAAAATTAATAACATAAAATATTTATTTAGGTTCGTGCGAGATGCCTTGGACTTTATTTGTGGACGGATATGGAAAGGATGGAAAGCGAATTTACGATCAAGTCAGAGGAAAAACTTGCCATCAGTGCAGGTAATTTTACAAAGTCACCCCTAAATTTTGTAAAAATAAATTATTATATATTTCCTTCCCCTTTTTTATATTTATGTTTTATTTTTTTTTCAGGCAAAAGACAATGGGCCATCGTACAAGTTGCTATAAATGCCAGCTCGTGCAGGGCCAATTTTGCGGCGACTGTCTTTTTATGAGGTATTAAACCCTAAACCCTAATTTTTGTTTACCACCATAATACGTTTCGCTTACCACCATGCGCTAGTTTGGGTGTAGGAAAATTGTTATCTAATTTTGTGGCGAATGTCTTTTGAACCCTAAACCCTAATAATTTTTGTAATTTTACTGTTTACCACCGTAATACATTTCACTCACCACTATGCTTTGATTTGGTTCAAAAGAATTGTTATATGACATTTTGATTGTTTTTTTTGTTAATTAAGGTACGGCGAGAATGTTCTAGAAGTGAATAAAAATCCGAACTGGATGTGCCCACCTTGTAGAGGGATTTGTAACTGCAGCTTGTGCAGGCTTAAAAAAGGATGGAATCCCACTGGAGCTCTCTACAAAAAAGTGACGCGTTTTATTCTATTTTTCTTTTTATGAAATTTAAATATGGGAAATTTGCGTAAAGAGCCCCTACATTACGCCGAAGTTGCAAAAAAAGAGAACTACGTTATTGCCCAAATTGCAAAAAAAGCCCTTACATTTTAATTATTTGAAAAAATATTCTTGAAGTTTGATCGATCTTTCTCTCTCATAAAGATAATTAGAAATCTCTCTCTCTCACTCTATTTTTCGCAATTTCGGCAATATTATGAGGTTTTTTTTGCAATATCTAATTATGCAGGTTTTTTTTTTGCAATTTCGGCCTTATGTAGGTTTTTTTGCAAATTTCCCATTATTTCCATTTCATTTCCCTTTTAAACCTCATTATTTTTTCCTAAAATTGTTTTTTTTTTAATTTCAGATTGTGAGTCTTGGACATAAGTCGGTTGCGCATTATTTAATCCAGACTCATAAAGCTTCAGCTGATACGAAAGAGGAGGTTCTGTCTGAAATGGATGGCAACACAATTGGCCACACAGAGGCCGCCACACCGAATCCGTTGAAATCTGAGAGCTCAGGTAATGGTATGAATCAGGAAGAAGAAAGAAAAAGGAGGCGACCAGTTCAGAGAGGAAATGGAGAGGATTCAGTGGGTCCGGTTTCGAGCCGGCTTAGGAATCGTCAGAAGGCTTGAAATTGGATGTTATAGTCTGACTTTTTGTGTGGTTTTATTTTGTGGGTTTTTGAATTTGGGTTGAAATTTAGGGTTTTGGAAAGAAATTAGGGGGGTTGTAGAGTGATGTTATGTTTTATTCTGTGACTGGCTTAAATTAGCAAAATATGAACTGTCTATGTTCAAGCTTTTGAAGTATGAAAATGATCTATCTTCATGCTTTTGAACTATAGAAAATGATCTTTTTTTATGGTAATGCCTCTGATGGCTCTGATACATGATATTTAAGTGAAAAAGAATAAATCTCTGACTTGATGCATATTAGCATGTGAGTTTGACCAAGCATTCATTTGAATAGTAAACTAAATAGCGTTTGTGACCCATCTGCCTTCAAAAACAAATCGACTGTCCAATGAACCAAGGAACGTGGAAATTTATTCGGTCTGTTTTTACACGTTTAATTTAAGAGACTCACAACCATTTTTCTACATTCACGTATCTCATGCAAATAGTGAAACATCAGACTTTTAACTTCAATTTTTTGTCTAATTGTAAGAAAAAGACGATAATTGTTTTGCTAAAAAATATTATGTACAGGCCTGTGGGCCTTGGCATGTTGCAAGGCCTGCTTTTGACACCTACAGTCTTGTGCAAAAAAGAAAAAGAATTGGAATATTTGACCCTATATATATATTCAATATCAATCTTATTAAAACAGAAAAAAAATGTAAAAATAAAAAAATAATATTCAGAAAATAATGACAATACTTTTATATATTATCTGTTTAGAAAATATACAAAAACAAAAAAAACAATCGAAACGGAAAAAATAGAAAAAAAGGGAAAAAGAAGGAAAGAAAAGGGGGCAGAAAAGAAAATAATATTCAGAAAATAATGACAATACTTTTATATATTATCTGTTTAGAAAATATACAAAAACAAAAAAAAAAACAATCGAAACAGAAAAAATAGAAAAAAAGGGAAAAAGAAGGAAAGAAAAGGGGGCAGAAAAGGAAAATAATATTCAGAAAATAATGACAATACTTTTTTATATTATCTGTTTAGAAAATATACAAAAACAATCGAAACGGAAAAAATAGAAAAAAAAAGGGAAAAGAAGGAAAGAAAGGGGGCAGAAAAGGAAACGAGCAGGCAATAACGTCACAACTCCAAATTCTCTTGTTCTCTCTTTCCAGAGAAAAGAAAACCCAAACCCTAGTAGAAACAGAAACGCAAAGCTTAATTCAATCTTGAGTGAAGGAACGTGAATCAATCAATCCATGGCGTCTCGACTCGTTCGCCTCAGCCGCCGCCCCATCTCCGTGAGAAATTCTTCACAGAGTTGAAACTGAAAAGACGTTTATGTTTCAGATTTGATTTTTTTTTTTTGGGTTGATTTTGAGATTTGAGATATTTGTAGGGGTTAATCTGAGATTAGCTCGTCTGATCTGGGAAATAATGGGTTTTAGTATGGTTTTCGAGTAGATCGAGAGATTGGTTTTGTTTAGTTGAGATGTTTTTTGTGAAATGGAAGTTCGGGTTTTGTGCTGGATTCGATGGAATAAATCAGATTTGTGTGTGGAATACAAGGAAACCCTAGAATTGTGATCCACAGTTTGATGGATAAAAGAAATTATTTTTTCGCTCAGAATACTTTCACTAAGATATTTTGTATTTATGTTCTTTTGTACAATTTGGGAAATTGATTGTAAACGAAATTTAGGGCCATCTTTTTTTTTCGTACAATGGGAAATAATTGGTTTATTTTCTTAGTAACATTGTGAAATAAGTCATAAATGCAATTTATAAACTATAAAATATATAATACTTGTTTATTGATGTATATGTGTAGGCATTATTTTATGCAAGAAGCTGTGGAGCTGTTAGGCAATTTAGCCATCAAATCTTTCCAGGTTTTTTTTTTTTACATATTATTTATTCTTTTATTTCAGATTTTCATTATTTTCATCATTAATATCTAATATATTTACTTTTCCATTTCTATTATGCAGCTGGTTCAGATTCCATGAAACCTTCAAGGTAACCCATTTTATTAAACATCAAATAAACAAAAAACAATATAAACACTTTCGTTAGTACCTAACCCTAAATAGTTTTCATTTGATTTTTTAATATATTTTTTTCAAATTACAGGCAGCAGGTTAAGTTACTTCCAAACTCCTCGCCTTATCAAATTTGGAGCCGCACGTTTTCTTCTGAAAATGGTAATTTAATCCATTTATTTACAGAAATTAAATTTGTCTCGTAGTTTTCATAAAAGAGTTTAGTAAATAATTAAATTTTTTTATTATGAAAGCTGATGAGGTTGAAGCTGTAGTACCGTTCATGGGTGAATCCATTACTGACGGAACCCTAGCTACTTTCTTGAAGAGTAAGAATTGAATTAATTTTAATCAATTTATCTTAAAATTTACCCTCTACTTTTCCAATTATGCTTCAATTTTACTCTCAATTGTGCACTTGAACTCAATTTCTCTCTCTTTCTTTGTCTCTCTAAACAGAGCCAGGTGATCGGGTGGAAGCTGATGAGCCGATAGCTCAAATTGAAACCGACAAGGTACAAATTCCAAACCTCTGAAATGTTTTTCAAAATTCAAATTTTAAAATTTTATTTTTAAAATTTCGAAACTTCTATTTATGCAATTTTTGATACAGGTTACCATGGATGTTAACAGTCCTGAATCTGGCGTCATTGTAAAGGTCAGTTTCATATATTATTTACTCAATTTTCATCCCGAAATTTCAAAAATATCCTCTCCATTCTTTAAAAAATGCAAAAAGACCGCTACGTTTTCTTAAGATCTAATACTGTTTTAAGCCATCTTACTCAAAACTAATATCTTTTTCTGTCTAAACTTAATTATCTTCCGAACAGAGGGCCTTTTTTTCGCAATAATTGTCATGTTTTTTTCTTACAATTTCCAAAAATGGAGGTTTTTTCGCAATATTTACCACCAATATTATCATTTCATTTATTTCATTTCATTTCATTTTGACAGTTTATTGCCGAAGAAGGAGACACAGTTACCCCAGGCACCAAAATCGCGGTGATCTCCAAATCCGCTGCCCCGGCCAGCGACACGCACGTCGCGCCTTCCGAGGAGAAATCCGAGAAACCAATTCCTGAAAAACCGGCTGAGGAACCGAAGCCGGCGAAAACCGAGAAACCAATTCCCAAAGTCGAGAAACCAAAGCCGGCTTCTCCAGCCCCGCCGCCGATGCACAAGGCTTCGGCGAGCGAGCCGCAGCTGCCTCCCAAGGACAGAGAGAGACGGGTAATTTAAAGAATTTTTTTATTTCATTTTGAAGAGAATTTTTAAAAAGAGAGATGTGTATTGTATTCTCAGGTTTGTATGAAAATCCCTGATTTTTGGGGTTTTGAAAGGCCGCCTAGTTTTAGCTTTTCATTTTGGGAAAAGTTCCTGAACTTTTGAAAAAACTCTGAATGATGTTGAAACGATATGTGAGTAATGAATGAATGATGTGGAAGCAGATTTTGCGAATTATTTATCTAATGTTTTGAAATCAATTGAGGTGTTTACGGATTATTTCACTGTTATTTTAAAATGAATTCAAAAAAGGTGCACTTGTTTTGGCACAAATCATGATTACATATCTAGTATGTTTGTATTATTCTCAAAATAAATTAACGTGTTTACATATCTAGTAGGTTATTTAGTTATTTTTTATTTTTTTTATTATTTTTGGTTGGATTATTAGGTGCCGATGCCAAGGCTGAGGAAGCGTGTGGCAACAAGGCTGAAGGATTCTCAGAATACCTTTGCTTTGCTCACCACATTTAATGAAGTCGATATGTAAGTAATTATTATAATTAATTTTAATTTTGGCTTTTTTGGTGATTATTGCACTTTTTTTAATTTATTTTTTTTGAATTTTGGAAAATAGGACTAATTTGATGAAGCTCCGTGCGGACTACAAGGACGAGTTTCAGAAGAAGCACGGCGTCAAATTGGGTCTCATGTCCGGCTTTGTCAAGGTACAATTATTATTCCATTTACTTTTTAAATTTTATAACGATTTATAAATCGAAACCCTAATTTTGGATTATTTGGTAATTTTAGGGTGCTGTATCGGCCCTCCAAAACCAGCCTGTGGTAAATGCGGTTATAGACGGCGATGACATCATCTACCGCGACTACGTCGACATCAGCATCGCCGTCGGCACTCCGAAGGTTATTATTTAACTAATCAATTCATTCGTAGCTCAAGTTTCAATCAAGACAAATTTGCAAATAGCCCCTCTTCGATATTCTCAAATTTAAAAAAACCCCTCCATTATTTACACATTTGCAAAGAAGCCCCTACGTTCTTTAGACACCTGCGAAAACCCTCTATTAAAAATGCCCCTCTATTCTAATCCGAGTGATTTAATTTTAAATGACTTAATTAACAAAGTTATATATGCAGGGCTTTTTTGCAATTTCCAACAATTTATTGACTTTTTTACAATTTCCATTAATATTTGTTTCACATTTTCTTTTTATTTTTCTTTGAAATTTCCATACACGTATTTTTTTTTTTTTTTTGCAATTTCCAGTAATTTAGGATTTTTTGTACAATTTCCAATAATTCAGGGGCTTTTTGCATTTTTCATTAATATTCGTCTCTCACAATCCTTTCAACCTTTTTATTTCTCCTTTTAACCAACCAGGGTCTGGTGGTGCCCGTGCTGAGGAACGTGGAGAACATGGGGTTTGCTGACATAGAGAAGAATATTAATGCACTTGCCATGAAGGCGAATAACGGTACGATTTCGATCGATGAGATGGCCGGCGGAACTTTCACTATTTCCAACGGTGGAGTTTATGGAAGTCTTCTCTCCACACCCATTATCAACCCACCTCAGGTAATTCATTTGTTCATTAATTAGTTTATTTATATTATTTATTTATTTATTTATTTTATTTATTTATTTATATATTATTTTATTTATTATTTATATATTATTTATTATTATTATTATTATTATTTAGTATATTATTTAATTAATGCATTTATTATTATTTTATGTATTATTTATTATGTGGATCTAATGGGGGTGTTTACGGCCATCTCATCAATTATAATCACGGACGTAGAGAAGAAGATTAATGAGCTCGCCATGAAGGCGAATGACGGTACGATTTCGATTGATGAGATGGCCGGTGGAACTTTGTCCTCAAGTATTTAATTAACATATAATTGATTAGTTAATTTGGTTATTTTATCTATAATTGGACCTTTACTTCATGTTTTGGGTCTATACTGCAAATATTCAAATATTGCAACTGAGTATAGCTAATTATGGAACTGATATTCAATCTATAGACCCTATCATTCGTGCTGCCATCACGCTTTATTGTCATTCTACGTATCATTCTCGTCAAATTTTTTTTTTCTTATTTTTTTTAAATTAATTTGAATTCTAATTACACAGCATATGACAATAAAGCCTCGTGATGTATCTATTGTGCAAATATTACAACTGAATATAACTAAACAAAGAAGTCTTTTTTTTATAACTAAACGCATAAGTAGTATTTTTTTGCTCTATAAACCTTGTATTTTTTTTGCTCTATATACCCTCTCATGCCGCCGTCATGCTTCACTACCACTACCATCACCATTATCCTAAAATTTCTTTTCATTTAACTTTTAATCAATTTTCATTTTTATTAGTCGGCGATACTTGGGATGCACTCGATTGTGCCGCGCGCGATGGTGTACGAAGGAAGCATAACGTCTCGTCCGATGATGTACTTGGCGTTGACCTACGACCACCGGCTCATCGACGGGAGAGAGGCCGTCTTTTTCCTTAGAAGGATTAAGGATATCGTTGAGGACCCACGCCGTCTTTTACTAGACATCTAAAGGAAAGAGAGATGAAGGATATTTTTGTGTTTTTTTGGAATAATATTGACAAAAGATGTTATGAATTTTGTGTTGTTTTTGCGTTTAAAGTATCGGGATGTGTATTTGAGGCGTAGTGATTTGATGATGCCTTTTTTGTGGGAGGTGATAGTCCTTCATGATGAGGTTTATTTTGTGTTTGCGAGGAAACGTGTTGGTTTAAAACTTAAATAAAGATTGCTCTTTGCTTAAGTTGCTATTTGTTTTGTTTGGATGTGAAAATGGCATCTTGTTATTTTAGCATTTCTTGAGGAGTATGAAGGATATCGTTGAGGATTCCCGTCGTCTCCTTGACATTTAAAGGAGAGAAAATAAAGATGATGTAAGATATTTATTGATCTTTTTATTTTGTTAAGAAATATTATTGATTAATAAATTTGAACGGAGTTTGGGTTTTGATGATGGTTTGTTTTCGTGTTTTGAAGGATTGGGATGTGTATTTGAGGCGTAGTGATTTGATGCCTTTTTTTGGGAAGGTGAAAGTCTTTCATGATGAAGTTTGTTATCTTTCTCTTTGAGAGGACGAGTTGGATTAAAATTTAAATAAATATTGTGCTTTGCTAAATTGATATTGTTTTTTTATGTTAATATTGATACTTATGATTTTGATCAATTTAGGGCCTTGGAAAAAGATTTGGATCTCCCATCTTATTTCAGCCCAAAATTTCAATCAAACCATATTATTGGCTCTCAATAAGATAAGAGTCCAAATTATGAGTCTGCCCATATACTTGAATAATTTTTATTAACTCCTAGTGGCTCTAATATATTTCAGCCTAAAGTTTCAATCGAAGCATATTATTGACTCCCGGACTCCCATATCTTTCAGTCCAAAGTTTCATAATTTTATTTTGGTTTATTTATACCTTTATATTTACAACAAGAGAAAGGGAAGAATAAAATAGTTGAAGGTACAAGTCTCATCATACAGATCTAGAGATTAAGACTAATGAAGAGATCTCTCCGCCAAAAAGAGATAATATACATTTATATTTTAACAATATATCTTAGATTCTAAACATTATACTTTATATTCTTAACAATATACTCTACATGAAAAATTCACTTGAAGCCATAGGTAACTACTAAACGAAACAATTAGAGGTTGAATTTTGTGAGAGTCATTTTGGAGCTCATAATCTTTTCAAAAAGATATGAGAGTTCGGAAGTGCATAGAATCGGGAGTTCCAAAAGATTTTAAATGACTACCAATTATGTGGACACGTGGTAACTTCTCCTTGGACGGGAATAGGGGAGCCACAACCAGCCAACCCATTTAGCCTTTTAGTTCTTGACATCAAGTGAAATAATTTCAGTACCAAATTTGAGAAATTTTGTTGGCAAATGATTGAGGTCTTAGAGCACAATAATATTTGAATTTGATGATTATGAATGGTTCAACAAAGTTTTGATGGTAAATAATGTATTGACAAAATAAATATATATATAACAATAAGGAACAGGTAAACAAATACAAAATTAATCTTTCATATTCATTGGAAAGATTCATATTCTATCTATATTCGATTCTAGACTAGGACTAACCTAAGCTAAATGTAGACAAAAAAATGGAATATCAACAAGAGAAGAAATTCTCTAAATCTTTTAGAGAAAACAAAATGAAACATAAAATATACACTAGATAATCAAAACCCCAAAAATTTAGACATTTAATTTTTTTTTCTCATTCTTTTTTTTTTCCTTTTTCTCCTCTTCATTATTTTTTCTTCCTTTTCTTTTCTTATATATTTTTCATCTTTTTCCTTTTTCCTTTCTTTTTTCTTTTTTCTTTTCTTTTTTTTCTTCCCTTTTTTTCTTTTTCTTTTTTTTTCCAATCAAGAAAACTAATTACAAAAAAGTGAAAATATTCGCATTAATTGCGCAAAAATATCAGTTAATCGACACAAACCAACCAACCAACAGTAATATGTATACAAAGTACCCGCTACAACATAAAATCTTACAAACACTCTAACAGAACCAATATATCCTTTCCAAAATAAAAACATATAAAATATTAGAAAAATATTACGGCCATGAGATGTAGTACCGATTCATATTACCACCTGGCTTCACACCAGCTAAAAATCTCAAAATACGCCTCCTTTTCATTCCAACTCTATTCATGAACCGCATCTGAATAAAAAATAATGCAAAATTAGCTCAGTAACATCTAAAAATAAAGAAAATAAATCATCAAAATTCAAACCATCGAATATATTACTCTACCTGATTTTGCCACATCAGCAGCTCCATTAACTGGAGAATCAGATCTCTCCAGTTCAGCTTGCACTGGAGAGGATTTACTTGTACTAACAGGAGAAACAGATCTCTCCAGTTTTGTTTGAACTGGAGGATTCTTTGTATTAATAGGTTTAACAATCTTATTGGTTTGTGCATTTTTGACCCACTGAAAGCTCAAAACATGCCCTTTGAAAGAAGTACCGGACAAAAACGCCCTTTCGGCCGACTCGTGTTTTGTGTAAGTCACAAGAGCTTCTTTCTCTTTTTCCTTCCCATTTTCCTTTTCTTTTTCTTTTTCTTTTTCTTCGATAATAATTGACGCGAGTTCCCCAAATTGCGAAAAATGCTCTTTCAACATTGAAATCTGACGACAAAAAACAAATCAAAATAAATATAATTAGAAACTTTAGAGAGAGAAAAGCATAGAAAGAGAGAGAGGCTTAAAGAGAAAGAATTATGTCAGAAAAGTCGGCCAAAAAACAAATCAAAATTTATAGGCATTACAATATTGAGAGAGAGAGAGAGAGAGAGAGAGACTAACGTCAGATAAGTCTTGAGGAAGAGAGAGAAGCCGAAACTGAATGGGCCGATTATCGATCTTGAACCGATTCGGCCTGAAACTCGACAAAGGAGTCACAGGATCTTTCGTGGCGCTCTTCTGTGCGGCTGTCTGTGCGGCTTCTTTTCTGACTAAGGGTTTTGGAGACTCGCCAGCTGTACTGGCGTTCTGGACTTTTGATGTGTTACTATTTTCGCCTTTTTTGTTAAGACTCGTCTGTTTATAAAAAAATTTAAGTCAAAAAACAGTTAGAATTCATTGTTTCGTAATTATTATAGGAAATTTGTTAAAAAGACCGTGAATTATGCCTAGATTGCAAAAAAGCCCCTTATTTGTTAAGAAATGCAAAAATTGTCCCACTATTTTGATGAGTACACTAACAGTAGAACTACTTTTTTTAAAATTTCTTAATACAGTTTTTTTTTTTTTTTTTTTTTTAATTTCCCACTATTTTCTCCACAACTAAGACTAAACCTCGAACCCACAACAAACTGAAATAACCTAGATTAAACTCTCACTCAAACCCTAACTTAAAAATAAAACAAAAAACAGAATTACACTAACTAATCAAACCAAACCTGTTTTTCAAGCTTGGCGAGCTGTTTTCTACTAATTTCCTAAGAAAGCAAGGGTTTTTTTACAATTATTAACAACACATAGTCTTTTTCGGAAGTTTTCCACAATACTTTTCCCAAACGAACCAACTGAAACTCAAAACTCCCACTCAAACCCTAACTTAAAAACAAAACAAAACAAAACAAAATAAATTAAACTAACTAATCAAATCAAACCTGTTTTTCAAGCTTGGCGAGCTGTTTTCTAAATTCATCCCTCTTTCTCGCCAAATCCTCCTGCTTCTTTCTCAACTCCTCCAATAACTCCATGCTCTCTGTTTTTCTCCCAACTGGACTCTCCATTTCACCACCTTTTTTCCCACCATTATTACTCATTACAGCCCCTTTTACAGGCGAAATTACCAAACTACCCTTCCTTTTTTCATGATTCATTTGAGTAAATTTATTATTATTATTATTATTATTATTATTACTATTACTCTCGTCTGTGTTGACTCTGTCTCTGTTGGCCCACAAGACTTTAATGAATCTGTTTCCCATTACTGCGTCAGGCGAAACTAGGGCTGACTCAGCTTCTTCCTTCTTGGAAAATTGCACAAAAGCCCGTTCCGTACAGGCCGGTACGTAAATGTCTATCACCGTACCGAATTTCCTAAAATGGGCGAAGAGTAAGTCCGGTTTATTATCCTTTTGCGGTACGCCGTAAATGTATAGGGTTCGTGCGGCTCTCTGACGAGTCTCTCCTTCTTGCAAATTAGGGTTTGGGTTCGAATTAGGGTTCGCGTTGTTGGATTTAGGGTTTGATTTGGAGGAGATTCGGCCCCAAACGGAGGAATTTGGATCGTCTGTGCTTAACGGGTTGGGTTTCGACCCGTTATTATTATTATTTTGATTATTATTATTAATATTATTATTATTATTGTTGTTGTTGTTGTGGGTCCATAAGGGCTGATCTGGATCGTACAGGTCAGCATCTGGAGCGGAAATGACGGATTGTATAACGCCGTTTTGTTGTCTTATTGGATCTTTTGGTGGCATAACGGGTTTCGGACCCGGACCGAGGAGCTTCAGCTGAGACAGGCTCTGTAGAGATAAAGATAGATAAAATATGTTTAGTTCATTTTTATTATTTACCTTTTCAAAGCTTCAATATAGCAAATTTACCCTTTTGAAAGTCAAAATATATCAAATTTAACCCTCATAAAATTCAAAATTCCAAATCCATCCCTCCAAATAAAAAATATATCATAATTACCCTTTCAAATCATTTTTATATACCCTTTTTCCTTCTCCATTTCCTCTTAATAAACAAATATCACACAATTTCAAAAGGCTAAATAGTAAATATCACATATTTTGAATTTCAGAAGGCGAAATTCAATTTTCACATTTTATTGAGGGAAATTCAACATTTCCATGCATCATCTGTCTAAACTCGTCCAAACAACTAAATTCAAAATATAAAAAAAGCTAAATTAAAAAAAAAAAACAAAAAATAAAAAAAAAACAAACCTGTACATCATCAACGACAATCCGATTAACCCCATGTTCCATGGGACACATGTCGCCCCTCAAACAAAACCCTCTCTCCTCGAAATCCGCGCACCGCTGACGTGGCATCCCGCCCATCATTCCTTCCATCATCATCCCATGCTCCATCATCATCCCATGGTGATGATGATGTGGCATCGGTACCGGCACCGGTACCGGCTCCATCATCATCCCGTTGCTCATGAATCCGTACGGACCCGGTCCACCGATCAGAGGCCCTGGACCGGGTCCGCCGAGAAGCGGGCCTGGACCGGGTCCGCCCAAAAGCGCCAGGTCGTGCATTTCTAAAGGAGGTACTAAATGCGGGCCCCACTGATTATTATTATTATTAATATTGTTGTTGTTTCTCACTCTGCCTCTGCCTCTACCACCATGAAAGTTATTATTATTATTATTATTATTATTATTATTATTATGATTATTAGGGCGGAAGCGTCTCTCTCTCCTGTCGTTATTGAATTGGTTGTTGGGTCTGACGCGTTTTTTGTTGAGAGGAGAGAGAGTGGAATCTTGCCCTTGGGTTGTAGGGGCGTTTTGGTCATTTTGGTTTGGTAATGGAGGGGATTCGCGGCGCTTGTGCTTGTGGTTGCGGTCGTCGTCAGAGCCGTCAGACTCGCTGAGGTCAGCGTCCCCATCGGGATCCGTGCTGAGTTCGGAGATGTGGGTTTGGGATTCTTCGGCCAGCATTTTCGCGATTTCAGAGAGTTTTTCTGCGATTTTACGAAATTTGAGGGGCTTTTTGTGAGATGCGCATTTGTTGCGGAAGGAACTTTGTGCCTGAATTTAAGAAAGAAATAAATCAGAGATTAATTTTATAGAAGAAATAAATACTGTCTTTGTTTGTTCCATCAAATAAAAATTTGTGCGAAAAGTGGAGATACCGAATCGATGGATAAATCCTCTCCATTTATGACGAAACTGGAGATCGTAAATATACCATATTTTAATTGTTATTAAATGGATAATAAAAATAATAGATACATCTGTAAATATTTCAACCAATCAATAGCTGGAAACGATTAATAGACGACAGTGTTGTGAAAAAAATACTTTTGACAGAAATTTGGCTTCGTTTTCTAAATGCGATTTTTTTCCGCAACATTTGTCCGTATTATCTGAACCATTAAACATTCATAAATTGTATTTATAGAAACAAACAAACACAAAAACTTCGAATTACAGGCATAAACAAAAAAACTGTAACATAATTAATCCAAAATTACTTAACAATATCTAACTATTTGGCCTAAAACCGCTTAAATTGCTTCATAAAAGTCAACCTGATATAATTTTTTCCATAATTACTTAATCATCTGAAATGCCTAATGAAACCCCACAACAATCCTACTTAATAATAATAACAATAACCATCATCTCAAAACAAACCTAAATTCCCCAAACTAACATATAAAGAAAAATCCCCCGTACAGCAAAATTAACCCAATTCACGCACATATCAATCCCACTTTCTCCCTTATTCATCATCCCATCTTCAAATCCCTTTCCAAACCAAAAAACCCCAAAAGATCGCCCAAAAATCCCAAAAAAAAACCCTCAAATTGAAAAAACAAAAACAAAAACAACAACTAACGGAAATTCGACCTGAAAGGGAATTGTTAACAATCGGCGCGTGCTCTTATTCGGCCTGAGAGTCGACTGTGTATAAATAAGACCTAGTTCGATTTCGCCCGTTACGGATTCTTCTCTCCGTTCGTCGGATGAACGGACCTTCTCTCTCTCTTTCTTTCTCTTTCTCTCTCGATCTGTTAATGCTTCATGCGAGAGTTATGAGTAATGAGCTTGATGGGCTTTTTTGGGCAGAGTTTACATTTAAATGGGCCTTGGGATATAATCCCTAAAGGGAAATGTGCAGATATACTGTAGCACAACGCAATGCAGATATATTGTTATTTTTTATTTTATATATATACTGTTATTTATTCTTTGTATATTTCTTATTTTTTTTTACTTTTATATACTGTTTTCCCATTTTATATATTATTTTTCCATTTTTATATATTGTTTTTGTTTTTTATATATATATTGTTATTAGAAAATAAATTATATATATTGTTATGTATATATTCTTATTAGAAAATAAATTATATATATTGTTATTGGATCCCGTCGTGAACAGTCGTGCTACAGTGCGTCGTGCTGTAGCAGGACCCTTAATAAGTATTTTAATAAGTATTATTTTGTCCAGAAATTACTTGCATCTTTAATTTTGTTTGATAAATTTTCTTTGTTAGTCAAGGGGTGATGTGGGGTGTTAAACTTATATGATATGATTACTTGAATGCTTATGTATGTGATATTTTAGAGTGGTGTGGTACAAAAAAATTGAAAAATAGTAAAAAATATTTATGGAAATTATATATCTTCAAAAGTAATTTTTTAATGGTTTTGCAACTTTTATAGTGTTTTTTAAATATTTTAGGTTGTTATTCGTTTTACTTTCCCGCATAATTTTTCCCATTTTTCCTTTTTGTGTGATTGTTGTTATAATTGGTAACAACCAAACCGAAGTACCCAACATTGAATAAATGCAGGTTGTTAGTGTTTTATTTTTCATATAAAAATGTTTATAGGTCAGATCTTGATTTGTAACACAATTATTGTGGTTTTTTCTTCTGATTTTGATTAATTTTCGTTTCCCTCATGCTTTGTAAGCCTTAGAAGAGGAAATGAACGAGAACAAAGCTAGGTGAGTTGGGGAAGAAAGCATAAAAAACGGGTAGAGGGAAAAAAGTGAGACCCATTTATTTTGGTGAGAGAGAGTTGTGGGGAGAGAGAAGGCTTGCATAAAAATCAACTATGAACAAAAAAATATAAAACCATTTACAAAAAATCAAGCAAAATTATACAATATCTTTCTATTACACTGCTTACAGAATCTATCAACAAATAAACAAAATAGGCCAAAGAACTAAACTAAAAAGGACAGAACAGAACTATTTGTCCCAAAAAAATAAGATCAAATACATCTCCTTGACAAATAGTGCTACAACAGAAAAAAAAATTGAAAGAATATTACAAAATCTAAACTATACATAATACATCAAATGAAAATTAGGGGAAAAACCTGTCAGAACCAAGAAGAAATAAAAAAAAAAACGAAGTCAAGTTCTTTTGGCCTTTAAGCACAAGGCATTCTTGCCATCTGCGCACTAAGTGAACTCAAGTTCTTTTATGATCTCTTACAATAGTTACAACTTACAAATAATCTCCAATGTTATTTATTTGTTTTCTTTTTCAATATTTTAGTTTTCAATAATAATAAATAATATGCAAGTGATCACTGATCAGTTAACTAATGGGGTGGATTTTTCCACATACAACCCCAAAATGACTTGATTTTGCCCTAAAGCCCCTATGGCCTGGCCTCTGCTTGTTCTTGTTGTATGGAGAATAATGGGTTGAGAAATGGACTAAGAAGATTTGGTAAGAGGAGAGAAGGGACGTCTCCAGTTACTTACATAATGGATAAGTGTGGGAATGTACTGTACCTTACGAAGAGAGGAAGGAGAAGGAGAGAACTTTCTCATTCTCTTCTTTTTCTCCTCTTTCGTTCTTCTTTCTCTCTTCTCTCCATTAATGTCTCTAGTTCTCACCATTACTGCATCTAGCTAGCTAGCACAAGAAGTGAAGAAAGAAAAAGAGATTAATGGATGAGGGTTCAATGGTTCTTTCCCTTGTGTTTTATAGAAGAAAAGTGGGAGCCACAATAAGGGGAAGAGAGGATTTTTAGAAGATTTTGATTTGACTTCATTTCCAGCTGGAAATAAGTTGGGAATTATGATAAATTACAGAATTTAGGGATTTTGTGTAGATGTGAGGATGTGTACAATAATGTCATAAAACATAGGAAGAACATGAAATTTTGGGAAATGTGTTGTAACGATAGTTAAATCACTCGTATATTGCTCAGATCAGCATTTTATATTTGACAGGTGCTTATTGTTTTATATATATTATTTCTGTTTAATTTCATATAATTTTTTATGTTTTATATATTGTTTTGTTGAAAAACGGAAAAGTTTGAAGTGCAATACGAGAGTGATTTATTGTGTCCCTAAAAGTTTTGTATTAAAACTTTCATAGTATAGATTATTATTTTATGTTTGAATGTAAGAAGCTCAAACTTCAGTTTAAAGTTTAGATTGTTGTGATTAAAAGATGCAATTTGATTTCTATTCTCATAATTGGAAATTGTAAATATATTAGAATTATACGTTTTTTGCTAGGGAAAGCATTCCAACATCATGTTTTCATCTCCAAAACATCGTTACTAGACAACCCAATTTTGTTGAAAGATAACACATTTGCATAACCACCATCACTAGATTAGTCCAGTGGTTATGGTACAAACTCTACTTATTCACGAATGAGAGGTTCGAATCCTGTATCTAGCAGGATTGATTTAAAAATTTAGGTTAGAACATATGAGTCTATTTTAAAAAGAACGAAGCAAGCAATCACTTGTAGTTTTTCCTAAAAAAAACACATTTGCATAACCCATTTAAACATAACATACCATATATTTATATCATTTTAGTTGTCCATTATATTTATGCCTTTATATATGACTATAATATATTTTCATATGTCCATTATATAATTTTTAAATATTATAAATTTTTATATGAATGACAATATAAATACTTATTTTTTTGTGCATCATATTTGCTTATACGTCCATTATAACTTTTTGAATATCAATATACCCTCTTGAATGCCGGTGATATTAGCGACAAATAAAATGATAGTATATATCAGGTCCCTTGTTGAAAATAGCAAATTTATCTTTTAAGAAGATTGGAATGTAGAAGCTAATAATTTCTTCGTACTATAAAGAAGTGTGAAAAGATGTATATCGATGTGTGTGAAATGATATCTCTAAAAGAACACATCACAATGTAAACATACCTTAAGTTATTATACTATGTTGTACCGATACGGAAACGGCGATACGGTAATTTCAAAAAAATCTCTGGACACGATACGTCTAATATATATATTATTATATTATTAATTATATATCTAAAACTTTTAAAAATATAAAAAATAATCAAATATGATAAAGAAAATGCCAAGAAAAGAACGAAGGTAAGAAATGAGGAAAAAATTATTTTTTAAACAAAGAAGAGATATGATATCGTCTTTAGTTATGGTTTTCATGAGTAAGCTTTATTAATAAAAAAAAGAAAAAAATGAACTTACAAAAAAATAGGCTTTAAAAAAGACAATTTTTAACAAAATAAATAAATAAAGAAGCGAAAATGGAATTATAGAAAAAATAAGAATGAAATTGGGCTTTAAAACATTAGACCAGCTGTGTCCCAGCCGTGTCCACGCGCGTCCTGTCGTATCTTAACTGTGTCCAAAAGTCAACAAATATTAAAATATTCGGATACGCCACGTGGCGTGTCCGACACGTATCGGTGTCGTATCGGAGCCGTGTCCGTATCCGATACGTGTCCGATACGCGCACGGCTGGTTTTTTGAAGTATTCACGTAACATAGGTTATATATCATTTTTGTAATTTGCAATATGAAACAATAACATAAATAAAGAAAATAAGAAAATGAAGACAAAAAAAGGTGTTAAATTAATTTTTTCTCTTCTAACAAATTTAATCCCAATCCTGCTCAATATTTTTACCCATCGCAAAGAAAACCGGCCATCACAGTCCAATATATATTTTAAAATATATCTATCAATTTATCTTTTCTAATACAAACTTATTTGTACTTTCTACTTAGCCAAATTGTTTATTTAATTATTGAACATATTTAGTCAATCTTTTTTGTAATGATGACATTTTAGGATTTTGAACAATAATCAACCACTGTGCTCCTAACTTTCACTTTCAAAAAGTATTTTTCATTACAAGGAAGTTTAGTTTACTTAATAAAATAATTAATCAAATCTTTTGTTAAGACCGGTAGTTCTTTGACCAATAATTCAAAAAAGACCTCTGACCAACGAGTTGTGGCTTTCCACGTTCACAATTTTTCTGTTCGAGTCCTCTTCTTTCTCTGGAGAAGTTTGCAAAAAGCTCCCTCTCCTTGTATGAAAATAAAATACAAAAGGGGATTGATATTCACAAATACATGATTGCCAATTATTATTTTTATTTTTATTTCATAGAAATGACTCATATGTTCCTCATCTATATTCAAAGAAACTTGAATTTGCCAAGTATTAAACCCACAATCTTTGAATTCGTGGAATAGTGCCTCACCATTCTACTAGAAATGATTTGGCTGATACATGATTGCCAATTTTTTAGTTGGACATTATATTATTAACTATTACTTGTATTTTTTATTATTCATTATTATTTTTTATATATCTTATCTTGATTATATAATCTTGCGACAACTCAGAAACTGACATATATACTACGACATAATGAGATTTTTCTGTTTAAAGGAACATAATGAGATTTTCATAAGTTAATATCTCTCCAACCCAATTCTGACTAATTTGTCGTGAGATATTGAGTTTATTTTTAATAAACAATCATAAACTCTATATATATATATATATATATATATATATATATATATATATATATATATTGGAACGTAAAAAAAATATATACTAAATCACAGTGAATTCTAATATTATGCTCTGTGTATATACAATTTTGAATCAAATTCTTTAAAAGAATATAATTAAACGTGAAATCTTAATCCTCTTAAAATAATTATATTGAGATACATGATTGTTCACAATTCAATTTTTCCAAGGGACTGTAATCCAATTTCTCTTCATATAATCCTCTCTTCTTATCCGGACTTTTATGTAACTTTGCTTCTTCCAATTTTCTAGTCTTCTCCATCGGTCAACGGTCAAACCACGAAAACCCCATTTTTAGACATCAAGGCGCGAGATATCTCTCTACATTCCCCACACTTAAACTCTACATCATTCCATATAACAAATCATACCCTACTCCTACCTCCGACCCGCTACAGTAAAATCAAGTTTCATATCGTAATATCAAAGCATGCTGATTATTCTAGTTTCTGAACAAAACTCTACAACAGATTATGTAACGAGTCATATATTCTCTCCTATTTTAAACCCGCTATATAAATATTCAGTCGAATGTGTTAGTAGAAAATCATGATTGATTAGTCTAGTTTTGGGACGTGCCTTCAATTTAACAACTTTCTCTCTCTCTCTCTCTCATTCAATTCATTCATTCAGTTCCAATTCAATTCAATCAAAAAGGAATTCATTCAATCTTCGTTCTCATTTTTAACCAATTTCGAAGACCATCAACGGAGTAAAATCGTAGTGATCGAGGTTTTTAATTGAGAGAGAAATTTGAGGAAGATGAAGTCGCCATTGAGGAAGCTGAGAGGATTCGGGTTGAATCAGAACCGGAGCAGTGATTCGAAGAGTAATACGAAGAAGAAGGCTCGTACCGCGCCTTCGCAGCTGGACGAGCTTCTTCACGCGGCCAAGGTAGATGAATTGGGTTTTTTGTGTTTTTGGTATGAGAGATGGTTTGAATGCGATTGGAGTTTGATGTGGGAATTTGGGATGAGTTGAGATTCTTGAAAGTAATTTTGGTTTGAATGATTGTTTGCTCGTGTCTTTCCCTCTTAATGGAAGTCAAATCAGTGAGAATATCTGCATATTTTTTTAATAAATAAAGAAGAAGGAATTTAGCTTTCTTTTTGAAAAATCTTTGAACGTAATTGAGAAGTCAGAATTGTTTTGCAAAAGAAAAGTCAATATATTAATAATGAATCTCAACATCAACAGTATATAATAATATAATTAACTAATAATTTATTTCATTTGCATTATTTTTCGCATTTATAAAATGGAAATTTAATCCTGTTTTTAATTTAAATCAGGAAGTACAGGAAATGAGGAATTGTTATGATAGTTTGCTTTCTGCTGCAGCTGCTACAGCAAATAGTGTCTATGGTATTTTATTTTTTATTTCTTTTATGAATTTAATCATTAAATAATTATCTTGTTAAAATATTTTTTATATATTTTTGCAGAATTTTCAGAGGCTCTGGACGAAATGGGCACGTGTTTGCTTGAAAAGACAGCGTTAAACGATGATGAGGATAGTGGTAAGTGATTTTTCATAAGTTCATAAAATGTATTATATATACTTTTTTAGTATAATCAGAACTAATGTTTGTATAACATTATTATTATTTTAGGTAGGGTTTTGATGTTGCTAGGAAAAGCGCAATTTGAACTACAGGAACTCGTAGATACTTACGTAAGTTTCTCTAACATAAATTAAAAATGATTAAAAATTCTTGGGTTAATAAAATATTGTTATGCTTGCAAAAGTTAATTAGAGGCTGATTATATTTTTATTTATACGAATAATAGCGTGCAAATATAATTCACACAATTACAACACCGTCAGAATCTCTTCTCAAGGAACTTCAAACCGTTGAGGTATATTTTTTCTTTTATAAATTCCTTCAAAAAACTATGTGAAATAAATCAGCTTGTAATTATTATGATAGTAATATTAATAGTAAAATCATTTACATTTCAGGAAATGAAGCGCCAATGCGACGAAAAAAGGTACCCACAACAAATTCATATCCTTAATTCTAACTATTTAGGGAAATTTGCAACAAAGCCCCTGCGTTGTACCAAAATTGAAAAAAAAAACGCTGCACTCTTACGAAATTCAAATTTCACTCACAAGAGGGACTGAATTTCAAATTCCTCAATAATCCAGGGTTTTTTATTTATTTTAGCATTATACATTGGCTTTATGCAAATCTCCGTAAACATGTTAACCTCAGGTTCTGTAATATTCCATCCCTAACCATGATATATAATTATCTATTATTCAACACTATATAATAAAATAATATTTTTTTTATGAAACATAGTTAATTATTTTTTTTCAAGAATACAATATAATCAACTACTTTAAATTTCTGAAGAATACATGTTTTTTTTTTGAATTTTCACAAAATACATGATCTTTTTCCCAAATTTCCTAAAACATTTTCCCCTCATTTGACATTCCATTTCTTAACTAACCATGATACATAACAACATTTATATATAACTACATACTATTCTTTTTCACCCAGCACCATGATACATAATAACAATTATATAAAATTATATAGTATCATTGTTTCATTCAACAGAGATTACTACAAGTATGTGGTGGCCTCGTACAGAGACAAGGGCTTCCGATCCAAACCCGGCAGTAGAAACAACACGGAAAACTTTACCTCGGATGACGTGCAAGCGGCGCTACAGGACTACGAGGATGAGGCCGCTTTGTTTATTTTTAGATTAAAATCACTGCAACAAGGCCAGTTTAGAAGCTTGCTGACCCAAGCAGCCCGCCATCACGCCGCTCAGGTAGTTAAAAGAAAATTATGGTTATATACTGATTTTTATGCTTTGTTCATGAATTAAGCCAAAATGGACTTTGATTTGAAAGTATGGTGGCAAGAAAGTACCGGGGTTTCAAAGTCCGGTACTTTTTTTTCTTTTTTTTCGTTACATGACTTCGAAAGATGAACGAGGCGGCCTCGTCCTCGTAGTCCTCTAGCGCCGCTTGCACGTTTTGAAAAGCGGCGCTAGGAACAACATGGAAAACTTCACCTCGGATGACGTGCAAGCGGCGCTACAGGATTACGAGGACGAGGCCGCGTTGTTCATTTTTAGATTAAAATCGCTGCAACGAGGTCAGTTCAGGAGTTTGTTGACTCAGGCCGCCCATCATCACGCTGCTCAGGTAGGAATTTGTGAAAGGGAAAACATTCAAATCACCTGCTTAGACATTACCTAAACATCACCGTATCATATTTTTATACCATTTTGAGTTGTCGGTTATACCCTTTGTATAGAACTGATTGGAAAAAAATCACTTTTGTATATCGATGTACCTTTTATGCGTTCCTTCTAACTTTTTGTATGTCGGTATGTCCTTTTGAATTTCGACAACGCTGATTACAAATAAGCCGGTGGTGTGTGTCAGTGTCAGGTCCCTTTAGAAAATCGGCCGAAAAGACCCTGCGTAATGTTGAAATTGCAAAAAAGGCCCTGCATTATTGCCAAAATTGCAATAATCAATAATGCGGAGGGCTTATTTGCAAATTTCCCAAGTATCACTGATACTACTCGTTCATTTTTCATCACGCTTTTATTTATTTGCGTCAGTAAGAAATAAGAATCTAAACGTTGATATCTTTTTCGACTTGCAGTTGAGTTTCTTCCGAAGGGGGCTGAAGCATCTAGAAGCCCTCGAACCCCACGTCAAAAAGGTCGCAGAACAACAGCACATCGACTACCAGTTCTGCGGCCTCGACGATGACTCCGACGAGTCCGACGTCTACGACGACGACGACGACCAGTCCGAAGGCTCCTTCGCAGACGATTATAATGATGATGGTCATGAGCGTCATTATCATAGTAGGCATGTGAGCCATGATGGGGAACTGAGTTTTGACTATAGAGCTAATGTTGGAAAGGATCGGGATATTTCCTTTCCGCCTAGGAGCAGAAATTCTGCTGAGGTATGTTCTTAGTTGTTTGTTTTTAGAGATTTTCTTGTTTTGCTAACTCTTTTACTGACTTTTGGTGTGAAGTCAATAGCTGATTTTAGATATTATTTTGTTTACTTCGTGGAAACAATTTTTGGGTTTTATGTTTCGATAAATTGTCGTTATGCATTGTACTGTTCTTTAGCTAGTCTCGTATAATGATATTGTGTTTCTTTTTTCTTTTAAATACGAGCAGATGGATCATCAAATTCATCAAGCCACGCCCATGGAACCACTCAAAGAGCACCGTCAACAAGTAAACTTCAATTTCTCACACCATACTAACAATTACACTCATACTAACAATTCCTCTCTCTCTAATCAGGAAAACACATCGTCAACAAACTTCAGACCGAAACAAAACATAATAAGCCAATCGGCCCCACTTTTCGCCGACCCTCAACAAGCCCACCAATTAGATCCATACGAGCGGTTTCGCAACATGCGTCCTTCTTCAACCCGCAAGCTCCACTCTTACGCCCTCCCCGTCCCCGACGATTCCAAAACCACCAATCCCAATACCACTAGTGGTATTCCCACCAAAACCACTAGCGGTATTGGTATTGCAAATACAAATACCGTTTCTTCTAACCAACCGAAGTTAAATAACTCGATAAAACCGAATGTATATCACTCCTCGCCTCTCCCCAAAGATTACTACCACAACTACAACAAACTACCGATAAATCCAAACAACAACTCCAAATCCGGCCCGTTAAAAATGCCGCCTCAAAACATCCGTCGCAACGCCTTCTCCGGCCCCATCCGCCCTCTCAACCAACCAAAACCCGCCACCTCATCGCACCATCAAAATCCAAGTCAACAAAATCAAAACTGCTCCGCTTCCCCAAAACTACCGCCGCCTCGTACCGCTTCATCGCCCCAAATCAGCGAACTGCACGAGCTGCCAAGACCGCCAAGCGGGTTATCGGGTCCTGTACAGTTACCGGTACCGCTAAAGCCGAGTCAGCTTGTTGGTTATTCCGGCCCGCTAAAGCCGAGGGCCTCGCCGCTGCCGACGCCGCCTCAGGCGGCCGCGCTTTCTAGAAGCTTCTCGATTCCGTCATCGACGAATAGTCAAAGGGTTGACCAGATGGATGGTGGTGATGAGTCATCGCCGCCTCTCGCTTTGAGGAAGAAGAGTCAAGGTGGCGAGTTGAGGTAATTATATTAGGGTTCAGATGTGGAGTGCCCAGTAGTGCCAGATTACAAAATGTATGATGAAATTACAAAAATGTATTTTTGTAAATACAAAAGGTATAATGAAATTACAATAAGGTATCAAAGTGCAAATATATATGTGTACAGCTAAAACTGTATGGTGGGCGCTTCTGGGCACTCCAAAAGCTGGGCACTACGAATAATTTCTGATTGTATTATATTTAGAGGGTTTTTTTGAGCTTTTTTTATTGTTGTTTTAAGCATTTGGGTTTTTTTGGTTTAAGAAAGTGAAGGGTATTTTGGTTGAGAAAAAGTATTGAAAGTTTCAGAGATATTAAAATAAACTGAAAATTTTACCTTTTTTGAGAGGGAAATTGGGGTATTTTACATTGTGGAAGGGCATAAATGATATTTTACTTCGTAAATATATTTTTTCTGTTTTTATAAGAGTAGATATGGAATTTATTATTATTTTTGTTTATTATAGTAAAATCGTTAAATTAAATGTTTTTTGTGATTGCAGGAAACGCATAACTCAAACATGAAATTGACATGGAATGTTGTTCATAACCTTTTTGATTTTGATAGAGATCTCATTTTTCGATGTAATTTTTGGATGTAATTAATTGTTAATTCAGTTAATCATCCCTCAAAGTGATGCACAGAGAAAAGTTTCGCAATTTTTTTTTCTCTATATATTAATGATATAAGAAAAAATGTACATGTATATGTTTGATGATAACTCGGTTTAGAATATCAACTGAACTTCTATGACTTAGTACTTACAAAGATAAGTTTGGCTCTGTGTTTTGTTTTTTCTGAAATCTGATGTTAATCAAAGTATAATATTGATTACAATATATTTACAAAAAGATCCAAATGAGTTTATATATGCGAATTAGAACTCACTTTTTAGTTGAGAAAAATTATGTGTTTTAAAATTTGAACTTTTTTCTATTTATATGATAGTTCTATTTAAAGATCAAACGTTAAAATAATATATACCATGAATTTTGAATTTACAAGCAAAAAAAAATAATAATAATATACAAACAAAATCACAATATATGCAATGGCTATTTCGACAGCAAGAAATGTTATTACTTGATTACTTGATCATGATTGATATGAATGTAGCTGTCTAAATTTACAAAATCGATTTTTAAAAGAGGCAGATAAGATAATCCAGTTGGTTTGTGTTATTGTGTTATGCTATGAAAAGAAACGTGCCATGCATTTGAGAGAGACAGAGAGAGAGAAACATACATTTCTACTTTTGAAGTCTCACTTTGAATTGAGAGAGAGAGAGAGAGAGAGAGAGAGAGAGAGAGAGATGGGGAAGAATATGATGTGCTGCTCACCATTTCCATTGGAAGAAGAACAAGTCTCCGATCCGACTCCACTCATCGGAATTGTCGCGGCTTTTTGCATCGCTTTTATTCTTCTCATTCTGTGTCAGACTCCTTCTAGAAGAAGACGTATCGCTGTGTATCACAATCCTTGTTGCTACTGACAAAATCTTCATTGTATTTTTAATTCCAAAAATTCTAGGAATTATGCATCCAGATTCTGAATCAATCTCAAGAGTGAAAATAAGGAACAATGTTCGTCCTTATTTTTATTCACATTTTTTTTTATTTGAATTTTCGGGATTGATTCATGATCTGTATATATGTTATAATTTTTTTTGTTTTACTTCCATATCGTGTATTCCATTTAATTAGAAAAAGTTATTTTTTCATAATGCCTCTCATTTTTCTTTCATTTGAGGGATAGTGCAATTTTTTATTTTAATTTCCAAAAATAATGTTCTTACCCCTCTGTGAGAATGAGAACTAGTAATTAGGAGAAGACCCTCAGAAATTCTGAAAAAATATAACTTTACTTTCTTTTTAGTGCCCACTTGAAGGGCGCTAGTAGTTCATAATTGAAGGTTAAAAATGCCATTTCTACAAATTAAAAAATAGATTACAAATTAAAAGAAGAATGTTATAAGAAGTACTTATTTTCCATGTAATATGAAAGATTTCTCCTTAAATAATAGAAGAATTTTGCTTATTTCATATTACTTCTATTTACTACTAGTTTAATTCCAGAAAAAATTAGTCCCAAAATTTACCAAACAGTGCTTAAACAAAATAAATAAAAAGAAACCAAAAACACAACTCCATGCAACTAACAAAAATCACTTTTTATCACTTGTTCCTAAATTTAGGACAAATGTTTTTCAAACAAACAAAAGAAAAGAAACAAATTAACATAAGAACACTTTTTATCACCTGTTACGCCGAAAATTACCGCAAAAAAAAAAAATTCAAACAAATAAAACAAAAGAAAAAAAATTAACTAAACCCATCACTAACTAAATCCATTTTTGTTCAATTATCTCCAACCGAGCGCCTGTTTAATTCCAGAAAAAATAAGTCCCAAACTTCTTCCAATTATATAAGTTAAAAAATACGAAATTGCATTGCTAACATTCTTCAAACCGCCACTTAAAAATGGTGTTGAAATATCAGAAAGTTCCAAAAACAAACTGAAATAATATCTCCTACAAAAAAAAAAATCACTCATTAAAAGATATGAAATTCGCCAAAAAAAAAGACCCTCCATTATTGGATATTGCAAACAAAACCCTCAATTTTTTGTAATTTGTAATTTAGTGACAATACAGGGGCTTTTCTGCAAAAGTTCTTAAAATATTTTGAAGATAATAAAAAGATAATTTAAAATTGGTACAAACCATCCAATCAAGGCTCTGAGCTCCAAAGTTCGTTTCACAGATAAAGAATAAGGACTAATTTGAATATATTTTTCCACACTTTTAGTGGATGTTTTGAGAAAAAACCGCCACCAGTTTAAATTTGCGTTTTGGTCCTTTTCTGATTTTTGGCATATTATGTAAAGCTCGTGCCGATCTTCATACATTGAAACAACCGACTCGAAATATTGATTTATCCACCAATTTAGAGCCACCTATATAAATAAATATGAAATATTATATATTATATATATGGCTGGAATTTCATAGTTTTACAACCCATCCTTTCAAAATGTCATATTTACCCCTTCAAAAAATGCAAATATCAAAATTACCCTTCCAAATATTCAAAAAATATCATATTTACACCTCTAGAAATATAAATATCAAATTTACCTTTGCAAAACTTCAATATATATAATACTTACCAAACTAAAAATGCAAATATCAAAATTACCCTTAAAAAATTCAGAATATATTATACTTACCCTTCAAAATCTTTTATGGACAAAAATACCCTTTGTCTTTTATAATTCTCATAATAAAGAAAAAAAATAAAACCTCGTTTCTTAACCGCTGAAGAGCGCGAGTAGAGAGAGAACACAAAGCTAAACTCAAATCATTGTTTCTCTCACTAGAATATAAATTTCCATCCAGAGAAATTATTTCCAAATAAAGATTCGCAATTCCATCTGCCAGAAATATTATCATATCTTCTAATATTTTTATTCCATTTTCTCTCAAAAAATTATCATCATAACAACTATCGGATCTAAAATTGGAAAAAAAAAATTAGAAATTAATTACTTTTAAAAAAAATTAATAAAAAGAAAGTTTAATTACCTTAAAGAACCGAATCTAAGATAGAATAATATTTCGGAATAAAGCTCGATTTTTCCACATGAATTTAATCTCTTTAAAATTCTTTTATCTTCTTTTAATTTTTTGTTTATTCCATCAATAAGATTCTAAAAAAAGAAAATTCATAATTCATATCAGCATCACCCAAAAATTAAAAATAACAATACTAAATGAAACAAATTTGTAAAACATACCAAATTTGGAGGACCATTTTGCAAAGATAACTCCTCTTCAATCCACTTAAGGAAAATCGGTTGCATTAAATTTTTGAATAAATCAGTCGATTCACAACTTTGTGATAGATTATTTACCTGCATTTATTTTATCCAAACAAACTTATAATTTATAATCTTATAAAAAACAAATAAAAAAACAAAATATTATGCCGAAATACCCAGTGCAATTTTATAAACAAACAAACAAATAATTTAATAAACATATTTTTTATTGTTTTTCATAAATTAATAAAAAAAAACTTGCCTCATTTTGAAGAAATTGAAGAGTGACAGCTAATAAATGAACCCTAGGGCCCACATTTAATGCAAATAAACTCAAAGGACGAATTTTGCTGGATTTTTCCAATTTAGCCCCCACAATATTCATATTACTATTATTAGACTTTTCTTCTAGAGCTTCTGATAATTTAGTCCTTATTTCATCCCAATAATTCTGAGTTTTCTGCTCAGTTTGCCTGGAAATAATTATAAAATAAAACATATTTACAATTTTCTTTTGAAAAGATTTTTATTTTTTTTACATATATACATGATCATATATAAATAATCAGATTTCATCAAAATCTTGGATACATATCAATAATAAAAGTTTCCTAGCATAAGCATTATATATAAATCTTAAATATAAATCATTCATAAATCTTTACTTACATGAGATTTTAATTAAATAAGCATTATATATAAATCTTGTGAAAATTTACTCACATAAACAATAAGATTTATTTTATATATAATGCTTATGTTCTCTACATGCATCAAGTAACTTAAATAGATAAATAAACATAAACTAATCCTTGCCAAATCTTACCTACCAATTTACAGCTGGTCTTGTGGAATTAAAATCCTTCACAAAATTATTTTCATTATTTCTCTTCTTATTTGGACCAGAAAAGTTACTGGTACCGGTACCAGTACGAGGAATAATTCCGGCCATGTATGCAAAAATTACACTAATTGTGAGGAGCACTTGATCTGTACTTGCAACCCAATTTGCTGCAATTGGAATAACTTTTGGAGGTTTGAATTTGAAATTTAAATTTTTTGCACCGAAATTGGCCCTGTATTAAATGGGGAAAATTAGTTAGTTCGTGCTTAATTCAATTTGACCCTAAATTGGTGCTTAATTACAGAAATTGAGTCTTGAATCTTGAATATAAGGTAATGTGAATAATTTTGTATGATTTTTAGCCTTTTATGGGGATTAAAAATTGATAAAGAATAAACCTTTTGGATATTTTGAGAGATAAACTTGTCGGTGAAAAATGATGATTTTTATCCTTGTACCAAATACTTCTTGGTAAATGTAATGTTGTAATAGCACAATCAGCCATTGTTGCGACAATTTTCCTTTTTTAAGAGTCAGCTCGCAAGAGTCTCAGTGGGAGAAAATGCAAATCCCTAAATCCGAAATGACCAAAGTTAAATTCTTTTTACGCAAAAAAACTTAAAATGTATTTTTCTGGCTCAAATTCGTATAACCATACGACCTGTATTTTGAAAAACATCTAATAAAGATAAAAATCAACAAAAAATAAGATTTAAACAAAAATAACCAGACCCAGAAAAAAAAGAAGAAAAAAATTGGATTTAGAAACCCAGATTGAAGCAAGTAAAGGAGAAAAATACAATTATTTGGGTTGGAATTCAGAGTCCATTAATGGAGGTTTAAAAGGTTTTAGTAGTGACCTTGTTGATTGAGAGCTGAGCTTCATGCTTCCTAATCCTTGTAGTTGTTTCTCATCTGATCCAAAGAGAAGAAGGAAGAGCAAAGGACTGCTTCTGATTTTCTTTTCTTTTTAAGTCAATTTTGTTTTTTCACATATATTTAACTTAGACTTGGTCTATCAAAATAGAGTTTAGTTCAAGCCACAATTTGGTTTAGACCAAGTGCACTAACATTGATGAAAATATAAAAATTAGAATTAAAATTGGGATGGAATATTAAAATAAAAATAAAAATAAAAATGGATGGTTTATTGGTAACAAAGTATGGTATTGAATATTAACAATTAAATAAAAATATTATTTTGTGAAATGATGAACTAACAAGTATAAAATTTAGTAAAGAGATCCGATGCTGCATAATATGTTTTTCCGTTGTGTAGTACGACACGAAAAAATAATATATAGATGCCATAAAGAGTATATAAATTTAAACAAATAATGTGTAGGATTTCTTTTTTAAAGTTAATAAACAATGTATACGTAAAATAATAAAAATAATATATAGAAAATAAAAAATATATTGAAAAATAAAATAAAAAAAATTTATACCATCGCATTTTGGGCGTGTTTAAGCCGTCGCGTTTTCAAATTTACCTTGAATAACAATATAATAAGTTTAAAATAACAATATAAAATAATAAATATAATATAAAATACTAAATCAAGTATTGACTTGAGGAAAATAGATACTTTATTAACAGGGGCGAACCCAGAAGTTAATATAAGGGGGGGGCCGGGATTAGAGACAACATAATATTAAAAAAAATTAACAATATTATAATTCCTAAAAGAAATCTTGGTTATTTATCATTTCTACATAATTTGCCTACAAAATTTGAGAACAATAATGATTAAAAAATTATTCAAATTTCACATTTAAAAGTAAATTTTAAATAATTTTTACTATGTTTTAGTATTTATTTACTTGAAATCAACATTTTGAATTATGTTGGTCACGACAGAACATACAAATAAAAATATAACTTTATTTCTAGGCTGCAGTTAGATTTTTTGAAGCATGACATGTACAAATTCTTTTGTGCCCTTAAGGAAAATGGAACCAGTATAAATCATATGGCATACATAACATAAATTGTATAGTTCATGCTTCATTTTATTTTGAGACCACATAAAATCCCGTATAAATATTACTGTACTTTAAGAGGACCAATTTTTAGACTTACTTTCAAGCTTTCATCAACTTTCATTTTTCTGATAAATCCTTGCTTTCTCAATATTCGTTAACTACTCAATTTTACAATACAAGAGAAGTCAAATTTATTATTAAAGGATGAAAGTATAAAATATGGACTTCTATTGTATTCATAAATTCATAGGGTGGGCCATGGCCCCTCCTAGCCTTCCATGTAGTTCTGCCGTGACTTTATATATCTCCACCTTAATACAAAATCTTTTTTATTGGAGAAGCTTCGAATAAATTCAATTTGCTCATAAAATCGCACAAAATCAAATTTCAATTTGCTCATAAAAGTGTTGACTTTACAAACTCGAATTCAAACGGAACATAAATTTAGTGGTCTATGATTTTGACTCCCTTATCTAGAAAGAATAATATCAATCTAATGACAAATTTAGTTGATTATATTGAGAAAAAACAAGCATTTTTTTTAAGACTAAATTTAAGTGAAGTGTGAAAAAATATTGTTTAGCCAATAACATTAACCATAAAATATTCAAATACAGGGAGAAAAAACAAGCAATTTTTTTCAAGAATTTAAAATTTAAATGAATGATCTACACATAATAATTTGGTATATTGTGCCAAAACATATTGTTTAGCCTAAAACACTAACCAAAGAGTATTTAAATTGAAATGGATTGGGAGAAGAAACGAACATTTTTTTTTCAAGAATTTATACTTAAATGAAGGACATATATATAATGTCGTATGTTGTAAAAAAAATGTGTTTAGCCTAAACCACTAAGCAAAAAAAAGTCAAATTGAAATGGATTGGTAGAAAATAAGTATTTGATAATCTTAAACTGAAAAGAACGAATTCTGAAAAGTTGATACACAATGAATATATTCTTTTTTCATGGATATATATTAAGAAACATGTCAAAGATAAGAATCAATGAAATTTTTTCCTATAAATACTGCTACAGACAGCCAATTTCAAATCAAATTCAAACAAAAACCCAATTTCAAATTCAAATTCAAGCAATCATTTCTGTATAAATAGTAAATACTGGATTTGAAGAGAGGCCTCTCATGGTGGTCAGAGCCAGTCTTTGTTAGCCAAGGATGACTTGCCTACTTTCCACATTTTTGAATTGAGTTTTTTATATTTAATTCATTTTTTTTCCTGTTTTGTTTTCTATTTTATTTTTATTTTATTTTTATGTGATTAATAGGTAGTCATCTTGGCTACACTAAGCGGCTCTTTTCCTTCATGACATACCCTCTCTTCTCTCTCTCTCTCTCTCTCTCTCTCTCTAAAGATCTTAACATGAGAAGAAAAAAAACATAAATACAAAGTAGCATTAGTGATACATCTTACATGATTACATCATTCATCCAAACCCTCACCACCTTAACTTAATTGTCCACAAATCAAACACTTAATTACAATCTCAAACAATCCAAACCAACAAAAAATAACAAAAAAAAAACAAAAAATAATTATTATATCATATATTAAATCTATGCAGGTAGCGCAAAGCTGGCCTCTGACCATCTTGGCGGATCCATCACCATACATGGATCCGACTTCTTAAACTCTCCAACCTACAAAATCATTATTTCATTAATTTACTATTATTATTATTTATTAACTTTTTTATTTTAATTTTTTGAACCTTTTGATTGCAGGAAGGGCAAAAGTGGTATTTGTGCCAAAGGCAATCCATGGAGGGGCAAAGGAAACAAACACCCATGAATAACGGCATCATGCAAGCTACAGCAGCTGCTAAACTAGGCCTTGATCTGAAATATTGATACTTAATTACTAAATTAATTAAAATTTTATTAACTTGTATATATATGTTGAGGTAATCAATCTATACATGCAAGTGTTGTAATAGTTATATAGTTTAGTTATGATGATGCTTAACTGGGGATGTCAGGTGTTGATTTTAAATTGAAATGTTTAGATTTTTTATTGAAATTGATTGTAAATTTTGATTTTTTTAATGTCAGTTTTTGCATCTGGTTATGATTGTTTGATTTGAAGAGATTTTTGTTCCGATTTTGCGATTTTTTTAATCCACAAATCAAATTTTAAGATGGACTCAGCAAAATCAGTCAGATGGAAGTGACAGAAGTGTTAATTTGTCAAAATTCTGTTCAATTCGAAGAAAATTCAACTCCGAGATGCAAGAACAGTAAAGATCAGAACAAATCCAAGATCAAATTCTACACTATTCAATTCAATTCAATTCCTACAAATCTCCAATCATCGACCCAAATCAAATAAAAAATCAATGCTCACTTGACAGACGAAAGACCCGCCTCCCCGCAATACACACAGCTGAACGGCGCCGGCGTGTCCCTAAACATGGTCTGCTGCAAAGGTATCCCCTTCGGATCGCCGTAGATCGCGTTCGGCGGAACCATTCCGGCCTGATACGGATTGACACCAGTGTAATACTGCGTCGCCACCGGCTGCGCTCCTCCACCTCCTCCACCTCCGTGCGGATAGGGGTAGCCCATCGCCGGCTCCGGGGCCTTCGCTCCGGTCATCTCCATTAGAACTGAGCTGAGGTTGGTCGTAAATGGCGTTCTCTCTGTTTTCTTTCTTTCTTTCTGGAAGTGATAGAGAAATTGTGAAAGGAAAAGAAAAACGCGTTGTGTTGTGTTATAATGGTAGTATTTTCTGTATAGTTAGATTTAATTTAAGTTAGAATTTCAACTTAAACTCTTTCTTAAAAACTAAATGTTTAAAATAGAAAAGTTGCAAAGTAACATTAAAGAATCGAATTTTGTCAGAATAAAAATGAGGAAACTAAAAAATTAGGTATAAAATTTAGAAATCGAAATAAAATTATAAGTAACTTTGAACAGTAGATAATGTAATCTAAAAATTTCGTACATAACAAATAATGTAAATATTATAATATTATAGATATAGGACTATCTTAGGATAAAATTAAAATTATATAGTAACTGTCAAAAAAAATCAAAAAGATATGGTGCGTAAAATTAAATATATAAAAACAAAAGAATTCCTTAAATACTTATTTATTAGAAATAAGATTCCACAAAAATATTAAGTTAAGAATTTGTTGTTTTATGTCAAAATCTGCTCCCTTGAAAATTAAAAATTAATAACTAATACTTCAGAATAAAATTTTATTCAACAATTCCTACAAAAAAATTATAAAATATCTACGAACGAAATTTTATAAAAAAATATGAAATAACTAATCCGAAGCGGAACGAGAATAGTCCCTCTTTTCACATAAATTTTGACAACCCTTCTCACTTGTTTATTAACCCCACAAATATATTGGGAGTGGATTTATCCATAGAAATACAATATACAAAACACAACAAAATATTCAAAGCTATTTTCTATATTATTTTAAAAGAAAAATATGTAACACATAACAAAACAAATTTCTTAATACAAAAATATCCACTCAAAAGCACCAAAATTCTCTCTTCCTTGTTCCTCCCCCCCCCCCCTCCACCTCTCCTTTGTCTCCTCCTCTTCTCACTCTCTCACTCTCTCTCACACACACACAAACAATGCAATGACAGCACCAAACATAGATATGATCGCCAGCTCTCTTCTCAACTGCTCCTTGAACTACCAAAACACCGCTCCCTCTTCCACCACCTCATCCTCCTCGTCTTCGGCGGTGCCGCCGCCGCCTCCACCGCCGCTGGCTGGAATATCCGACGGAAGCATCACGGTGGAGCTGAACTCGAATATCGCGCTTCCTTTTCAATGGGAGCAGTGTCTTGATATAAGGGTATATTTTGTTTTACTGTTCAATCCTATTTTCATTTATTATGTTTTGCAAATAAAAATCTTTTTTTTGGTATTATCAATCGTATTTTGGTTGTTTTCAGTTTTATTTTTCATATTTTTTGAAGCTCCTCACAATGAGAAAAGCTAATATTGTCCTGATTTTGTAGTTCAGATTAAAATGAGAGTTATTTTTCTAATTTTTTAGTTTCTTTTGTGTTGGTGGTTTTTTCTTTGTTTTCATCCCTTTTTTATATTTATAGCACAATTTTTTCGTAATTATGCTCTGCAGAAATCTCTTGTTCAATTAATGCAACTGTCATTAATTTGTACCCAATCATTTGATCATTAATGAGCTAAACTTTTTCAGAAAGCCTTAAAAAACAAAAGTTTTCTTTTAACCCTTTTCTTTATGAAAAACATATATTTGATTTTTCTCTCAATTATTTTCTCTTTAATATTGATTTTTGTTCTAGTTACCAATTTTACCCTTTTTCACAATGTGTAAAGCACATTTTGTTCTCTTTTTTTGCATTGTTCTAGCTCCTGCTTTTGAGAAATCCCACCTGTTTGTTCTTTTAAAAACAAAAGTACAATCTTTTTTTTAAGAACCTTGTCTTTGGTTTAATACTAAATTTGTCGCCTGTTTAGATATCATAGTAATAATTTCCATTTTTAAAGATGATAGGGAACCAAGGTTCAAAATTTCAAATTATTCTTTAAAATATATCTAATATAATATACCTCAATAAAAGAAAACATATCATTTTTTTTAATGTAAAAGAAAACATATCAATTTACTAAAAAAAAAATCTCGATTTACTCAAATTTTTTTTTTATATATCTTTGTAAAGTATTCCATTATGTGACAAAAAAAAGTACTTTATGTGACAAAAATGTCCAACTAGAGTTTTAACGATTCTCCACTAAACTCTATCAACGGCTATTACATTAATTGGGTCAAGTCTATATAAATTCCTCAAAAATTTCAGACGGGTCAAGTCTATTACATTAATTGGGAAGACGGAAGCCGTACTGACACCGATCCCCGTTCCGCCAACTTTTCTCTCTCCTCTTCCGATCAAGACTCAGACTCGGATCAAGAAATTCAATTTAATTGCAACAATAATGCTTGCAACTCATCATCTGATCAGGACTCAAGCAGCTCTTCCAGTATTAATCTCTCTTCTGCCGTTTCCTCTTTTTCACCCACCGAATCCTCTTCTTCTTCAACCGGTACCGGTACAACTTATGGTACCGATACCGGTATGGTTTTGGTGGCGGCTGGATGCAAATCGTGTTTCATGTATTTCATGATACCAAAATTTGTTGATGTTTGTCCGAAATGTGGGGGCGATGGGCTCCTTCATTTGGACCGAGCTTGAGTTGTTAATTTATGTATTGAGTACGATTAAGAGCTGGTAAATTGATTTGATTCTGTTTGAGAGAGTTACGTACCAGCTCTTAGTGGTACCATGAAGTATGAAAATTATTATAGATTGTTAGTTTAGGTAGCTTGATCAACTGTAATATGTTGATTATTGTTTGTATTTTTCTGAAAACATTTTGATTGCTCGACGGAAATTTTTTTTGCGTAAAATGAGATATGCTGCTTAAAATGAGATATGCGAGTAATTGTATATTTTCTTTTTTTTCTTCTCTTATCGTCTGAGTTCTCCCTCTCTTTTTTTTCTCTTGTTATTAGAGTATGCTGCTTAAAAGTGGCGTGCACACGGTATTCTTTAGTAAAAGGCGAAAGAATAGTTCGCTCTGTGCTCACCACGCAGCTCCATCTTTTTTCTCATGTTATTGGTTTTGTTCCTAAGGTTGCTCCTAATTTTTATCTATTAATGTTCTAATTATTGCATTAAGATAGTGTTAGCATCTTTAGATGGCTTTTTGTTTAATTAAAATAAAAAATGGCCCTTACATGTTTTTTGGATTATCAATTGACCAAAAAATTGTTCTTTTGTGATGAGAATAATTCATCCATAAAATACCAAAAATAAAATTCATAGCTGGCACAGAACTTGTCTGCTTTTTTGTCACTGGTGAATGTCTTGTGTATTGGGTGAATAATATACATCATTTGTATTCTTTATCTTAAGAATATATATCATTTGTTGTGTATTTTATTTTTTGCAAGTATATCTAATTTTGAGTCTATATAATCATGAGTTTTAGTCTGACAATGGCACAATGCAAACGATTTAGGGTACGGTATTCTCAGAAATTTGTAGTTTCTCACATGCAATAATCGGACAAAAAATAAAGCCAAAAAAGAAAAATGCAAATCAGAAAATACCAAAATGCTATCTCTGTGCGTGCGATTCTGATTCCTCTGTCACTCTGTCACTTATTCACAACTATCTTATTCCATTTTTTTTAAATAATTTGTACTTTTAAGGGAGATTTTTCAAAAAAAAAAATTATATATTTTAAACTCTACAATTCAAACTTTCTGAATATGTTTCAAGTACATTCTTGCAACTTCCAAGCGGGATATTTATGAACACAACTTGGTAATCTAAACTAAATAAACAATGTAGTTTTTGTGCTTATCAGTGTAGTATATTTTGCTCTCCATCATCTAAAATAAATAAACAATGGACCTTGGTAATCTAAACCGTATTTCTTTAAGGGGGAGAGAGAGCGAAGAGGAATAAATCAAGAGAGAGACTCAATCGTACGAGACAACAAAACAAAACAACCCTTCCTCGTTTTGCAAGAAGGGAATCTTTTCTTACATCCTTATTTTTTTTATGCTAAAGATTATAAATTCAATTTTATCAATATGAAAATATATGAATAATGTTCATATTGGATTTATTATTTTATCAGTAAATTTCTTTGAAAAAGGTAATTCATGGTGAGAAAAAGAACAATGTAATATCATTTTTTTTTTTTTTTGCAAATTATCCATAATCTAGTTGGTAGAATCTATTATATGTGAATAAAGAGTTTATGAGTTCAAGTTCCGACAATTATAATTTTATTTAGCACATATTTAATAAAATTTCTAAATCGATTATCAAACATGGGTTTAAATCTAAAAAAAAAATGTAATACCATTTTTTTTTTTTTTGAAATTGTAATACCATTTTTTTGAAGTGGCAAGAGAAACTATTATATATTATGTCTCTCACTGAATGGAACAGGAAGGGAATTCATGTCTTCATTCTCAGAGAAAAGAATCTCTGTGTACTGATCAAACAACTTTGCAAACCCTAGGTCCCTATCCCTATGAGAGAGAGAGCGCTAGAGAAAGAGGATTGGAGAGAGAGGGAAACGGGTGGGCTTTGTGAAAGGAAGCACGATTAGGGCAGAACTCATGTCGAGAGCCAAACTGAAAAGAAATCCTTTGCAGAAGTTTTTTTAATAAAAAAGTATTCGAGTACTTCAATCCAACAGTACATCGTATAATATTTCAACCAACAAATAATGACTTGTAAAAAATCTCATTTTTTTTCTTTTCAAAACAGCATATTAATTTTTATTAGGAAAAAGATTGACCTCTCCTCTTAGAGTAACATTATTTCTAGAGCATGATTTTCTTCTTCTAGAACAAATAATTAATTATTAGCTATAATACCGAAATTACCCTTCTTTTAATTATGGTTAGCAATTATTACAAAATTAACGCTTTATTGAATCTTATCTCTTTCTTAATTTGTTTCAGCCAAAAAATAATAAATCCTTACCGTTGTAATAATTTTATGATGTGATTGATATTCATCAAAACAATTTACAGTGTAAAAAAATATTAAGTAATATAATAGTCAATTTTATCTACTTACATAATTAAACAGGAAACTAAAAAGCAGAATAAAATTATGCGAATAATTTATAGTATTATTTAAGAATATTTTTCAAAATATTATTATTCTTAATTAATTAGATTACTTTCTTTTTTATATGTTGTTGTTATTGTTATTATTTGAGAATATATTTTTCAAATTACTATTTTATCAAAGTTATTATTTAGTAATAAATCTAAATAATAATTTTGAAAATTTCTTTCTTTTCTTAAGATAAAATACATAACGAACCAAACAAAAACGTAATATCAATGATAACAACTGACAAGAAAATAATAATTCATTTTTTATAATTGTCTTTTCAATTTTGTTCCCTTATTTGTTGTCTTTTGACAGTTGAAACACAATCCAAAATACAAAATGTGTGCAATTAATGTTATCAGTTTAGAAGGAAGTGTATTATCGGTATTTAATCTAATAATTAATTTTTTGCTCTAGACAAAGAAAATGGTGCTCTAGAAATAGCATCACCACTCATCTTATTTAGCTCTTATTACCTCCCAATAAGAAGCCCAAATTGAGAGTCATCCCATAAACTTGAATATTTTTTTATTAGCTCCTAGTGGCTCCAATATATTTCAACCCAAAGTTTCAACCGGCCCATATTTTTGGCTCCCGGACTCCTATATCTTTTAACCAAAAGTTTCATAGTTTACTTTGGTTTCTATTTATATCTTTTCTGTTTACAACAATATATCTCAGATTATAAACATTATATTTTTATATTCCCAACAATATATCTTACATTCTAAACATTATATCTTTATTATATTCACCGCAATATACATTACATTCTAAACAAGAGAAAATGAATGCTAAAATAGTTGAATGTAGAAGTCTCATCAAACAGATCTAGAGGATGAGATTAATAAAAAAATCTCTCCGCCAAAAAAGACAATATACCTTTATATCACAACAATATACATTATATTCTAAACATTATATTTTTATATTACCAACAATATACCTTACATGAGAAATTCAATGGGAGCCATAATGAGCTACTAAACAAAATAATTAGAGGTTAAATTTCGTGAGAGTTATTTTGGAGCTCCTAATATTGTCAGCAATATGTGGGAGCTCGGGGGTGCATAAAATCGGGAGCTTAGAAAGATTTCAAATGACTCCCAATTTTTGAACACGTGGCGGCATCTACTTGGACCGGAGCCGGGGGAGTCACAACTTGTGGGAGGTAATTAGCCGGTCCCTTCTTATTATTTAAAAATTATGCATATAAATAAAATGAAAAAATAGTGAATAAAATAAAAACTAATGTATAAATCATGAAAAAATAGTATATAAATTTTTTAAATAATATATATAAGTAAAAAATATAAAATAATATATATAAAAAACATATAAACTGAAAAACAAACAGTATATAAAAAAATTCATTCGGTAAAACAATATATATTTAAAAAAATGAAAACGGTATAGAAAAACATATAAACTGAAAACAAACAGTATATAAAAATTCATTCGGTATACAATATATATTTTAAAAAATGAAAACAGTATATAACGTATATAGAAACGTGAGAAAATAATATATAATTTCAATCCGTCGCTACAAGATCGCTACAGTACCTCCGTCGTGATTTCTCATTTCTCATTAGACAATATGAACACCATATAAATTCTCAAACAAAAAGAGATGCCCGGCTCAGAATTAAAATTACAAACACATGCTTTTGGATTTGGAAAGAGAGATGTGAAAGAACCTTCACAAATTGCCAATCTACTGCCCCACCGATAATAGATTCAATCAAGGCTAACCTTGCTATCTGGATGTGTATCCTATGACAAACCTCCTGTTGGATTTTCTTTGTTTCATTTCTTTGTACTTTTATTTTAATTTAGCCAATTCTCTTGGCTAGAATTTGTAATGATGAACTCTTGGATCCTATTTATTTATAATTAACTGAAGGCTTCCAGGTTCAACCTGGGGCCTATTTGTCAAAAAAAAAAAAAAAAATCTCGCTTCAGTACTAAGTAGGTAAAGATTGACTATGTAACTGTACATAAAAAATATTCTATGAGATGGCTATGTAAGAAGATCAATATTAATATAATTCAAACATATTATGATAAATGAATTTATATTCATTAACAACATATTTAAAAAAACACAGGGTAGTGCATAAATTCACCTAGTTAAACACATTCTCCTAATTATACTTCTCTTGTCTATCTCAAAAAAAATTATACTTCTCTTGCAATATGTTGACACAATGCAAGGACTTCTTTTACAAATTTTCCTTTGTATAAAGGCTGGGAGGGTGGGATTTCAATTGTTAAACTTATTTTATCTTACATATATATTAACTGCATGTCTAATATAACTTTTTCTTTAAACTGGATCACAATTCATAGGATGATGAATATATTGAGGCCCAAATGAAAGAAATGAGTGCCTCTCATATATAATTGGGCTGAGTTGGCAATATTTCGGTTTCAAAGATTGAAAAGAATTAAATTCGAAAGTGATAAGAACAAACTTTGTCCAACTAAAATCAAGCCGACTTAGTCCCTTCATATCAGAAGGATACATCCTGTTTTTTATGATCTTACCATACAAATTACAAACTGACTAGGTAGAGAGAGAGAGAGAGATGAGTTATACTAATCAGATCAGAAGGGATGTATATCCTCCTACAGGTATATGAATGAAAAGGGAAGACTTCAAACAGGGCAACTGATTTGATATGATGAGCTTTGGTTACCTCTTTGTTTAATTCTTATTAGCAATTCTTGTTATGAAGGGACGTGTTAAACCCTAATAAAACCCCTAAACCCTTAAACAATTCATAGATATATACAGTGGTGGATCTTAATATTCTATTACAGACTACAACCCCCCAAAGATATGGGTAAAGATCTTAGCTAGCACCAAAAACAATAAAAGAACTATTCGATCCTATCTTCATTCCTAATTAATTGTGAACCTATTTTACTTATCTATTTGTTAGATTTTGTGATGAATAATTATGTCGTTTGTAGGATATTCATATTCATATTCATATTTATATCCGTATCCGCATGATCAAAGAGGAGAACCAACAGTTTATCCCCCTGAAATGAGAGAGGGATATCAAGCTTACATGAGTCCAGATTATAATTTTAATAATCCTTATGTTGCTGGGCCTTCTTATCAATCTGAGGATTCTTTCCTTTCTTTTCTCAAAGGATGGTACGCTCTTTCTTTCTCTAACAAAAAGTAGTACGCTTAAAAATCCTAACACTCATTATTTATTAATATATAATATTAAATTTTGTCCAGTATATACGAATAAGAACTTAACATACACGATAGCATTGCCAAATTACTACAAATCCTACCAATTTCCACAAATCGATGATTTATATCGAAGTCTTTAGAATGATCTCGCAATATTTTCTCTCTTTTCTTCACTTTTGCTCTCTCTGTATAAGAAATGCACATTGAAAGCATTTTACAATTAAGTTGGCAATTTTGTTTATTGCGAAAAATAAAATAACATGGCCGAAAGCCCATAATAAACTTGTTGGCCCGAATTCAAAGTCTTACTTCCACTATTAAATCATGTTTCCATTATCTAGACAGACCTTTTAATTTGTCCTATATATCATGAACAGGCTAAATATCTTTTTTGAGTATTAATGCAATTTGATAATATTGATTTTATGTTTTAACTAAATTAAATTTTGGAAATGATGAGGTCAAAATGCAGTATGGCAGGGGCTGTGTTGTTGCTGCTTGTTGGAGAGATGTCTCTGAAACTCAAACACATGGAACTTGTGGTCCATTACTGTATATATTCAACTCTTCTTTTTTGAATAGTGTACATATCGAACTGTTTAAGTTCAAACTCAAATTTAGGGTTTCAAAACTTAGTTTTTTTTTCTTAATTTTGAAATCGAAGGCTCATGCATGTACTGATAAATGTTGAAACGATTGATCTCAGTTCATCATAAATGGATTTTATGTGTTGTAAATCTTCTGAAGTTGTAAATTTACGGAATTAAACCATTATTGAGCTCTCAAATTATCGTACCAAAATTTAACATCAATACAACATACTTCATTTTTTAACCCGACCCGATAAAATTTCAACCTGACCTGCTTGTTTTGCCATGTGAGAATGTGATAACAATAATGGGAGTGTCAAAAAAGCAATAAAGATGTATCAAAGAAAAGCTGAAGGACTGAGAGATCTACAGGGGGCAAAAGCTCTACTTAGGGAAAAAGAAAAGGGGTGGAAAAGTGGGGATATGTGACCAAACCAACACAAGAAATCATTATTCTTTGCTCATTTTCTTTTTTTATTTACTTTTTTGTTTGGAAGAAATGATTAGTTATCAAATGAGAATGTTTGAAGCCAAGGGGCACAATTTGTAGTTTTTGGACCATCAATCAATGGACCAACCTTTTAAATTATTTATTTACTTTCTTGAGTTCGAATTATTTATGCAATATGTACAAAAACAAATATTATTATTAGGGAAATTTACAAATAACCCCCTAACTTTTCTAAATATTACAAATAACCCTCTATATTTTCATAATTTACAAATAACCCCCTCCATCCACTTTTCCATCCAATTATTGGTTAACTTTTTAAAAATTTCCATTTTACCCCTATATAAGAATGTTTTGCAAAAATAATTTTTCACAAATATTTTTCTAAAAATATTCTTAAAAAATATTTTATCATATTTAAAAAAAATCATAAAAAAGTTCTACGAAATATTTTTTCAAAATTGTTTTAATTTTTATTAAAAATATTTTTTAAGAATTTTTTGACAACATACTTTTTCTAAAAAAAACTATCTCTCTATTTTTTTTTTCCGAAAAATATTTTAAGAAAATATATTTATATATTTTTCTTAAAAATAGTTTCTAAAAAAGAGAAATCTGATATCACGACAGACGATATATATATTGTTTTTCACTTTTCAATATATTATTATATATTGTTTTACCATTTTATATAACGTTTTTATTCTTTATGTACTTTTTTTTATTTTTTTACTTTGGGAATTTATATATACCGTTCTAACATACTATTTTATTTTTCATATAATGTTTTAACTATTTATGTACATACTATTATAAAAAAGTGAATTATATGTAATGTTATTATACCGTAGTAAGCTATATATAGTGTTGTTGTGATCTGGCGTGCCACAGTGCCGTCGTGACATATCATGTCGCTTTAAAAAAATAATTTAAGAATTTGCTAGAATTTTTTTTTAAGAAAATTTCATAAAAATATTTAAGAAATATTTTGAACAAAAATATTTAAGAAATATTTTGAACAAAAATATATTATAGAAAAATATTTGTTAATAATTAGATGGAAAAGTGGATGGAGGGGATTTTTTGTGTATGAAAAGTTTATCCTAAGGGGTTATTTGTAAATTCAGAAAAGATAGGGAATTATTTGTAATATTCGAAAAAGATAGGGGGTTATTTGTAAATTTCCCTTATTATTATTCTATATGTAAGAGGTTGAGTTTAGAATATTTTCCTGTTTTAATTACTACAAAAAATTCCCAACTTTTAGCTGAAAAATCAGACAAATACATTGGTTTTAATGAGACAAATAATAACCCATATTTCATCTTATAACTTCAACCAAACTCATATGGTTGTTTTAGATCCTTGTGATCGATTTCCATGTTGAATTTCAAGAGCATTAGAAAATTATATAACAAAAATAAAACAGATGCAACATAAAAATTCATATCAGTTCGAGCTACAAATGATTAGCAAAGAAGAGCGAAATAATCCAACAGCACAAAAAAAATCCAGTCCAAACTCCAATTACAAACACAACATCTAACAAATAAAATCCCCCAAAAAGAAAATAAAAATTAAATAATACAACAAATAAAACTACATATCTTCATTCGATTCCCCACCATCCCATTCCATCCATTCTACATTGCTCCAAAAGGACCCTAATTCAAATCAACACACTCAAAAAATCAATCACAATTAAAAAACAACAAAATAAATAAATAAACTAAATATTAGAAAAACAAAAATTTGCAAAAAGCCCCTACATTATTGGAAATTTGAAAAAACCCTACATTATTCCCAAAATTGCAAACAATCTCCATTTTTTTTGCAAATTTCACCATAATATAGAGCCATTTCGCAATTTCCAATAATACAGGGCACCTCTTTTTTACAAATTCCTCAAAAAAAAAAAAAAAAATACTTACCAAATTCCCCATTTATTCCTTCACAAAATCCACACGAAATCCGGCGCGTCATTTCTCGGCCCCGCCACCGTTCTATAAACATACAACTTCTCGACCTTTTTCATCCCATTACTTCCATTAACCACAACTCCCCCATTTCCATTTCCATTTCCATTTCCACTAATAACATTATTATTATTATTATTATTATTATTACGATTTAACCCCTCATCAATCTCATTTTCCCTTTCGTTAATCACCTCCACATTCAACCTCCCCATTTTTCGCGCCAAATTCCTACACCCATCCAAACTAATCTCGCAACTCGACATCCAAAGGGATCGCATCGTCTCCAATTTCCCCACGTTTTCCAACAACGCTCCGTCTCCAAACGGACAGTCTCTAATCTCCAATTTCCTCAAATTCTTACAGCCTCTCAAAACATCCACCATCCCCTTATCCCCTTCCCCCGCAAACGCGATGCTAAGCATCTCCAATTTGCACCCGTACTTCCCAATATAGTAAAAAACCTTATCCGTCAACAACCCTGAAATAGAAAACCTTCTTAAATTCTTACAACATTTGACGATTGCGCCGAATCCTTCGTCTAACGGGTCGGATGTTACCGGGTCGGGTTTGGCGGGTTCTAAAATGCATAATCTGAAGCGGGTGAAATTGGGGAGATTTTGGGAGATTTGAATCAGAGCGGAATTGGTCATGCTGTGGCAGAAGTATAAGAGGGAGGTGAGATTAGGGCAGCCGAAGGAAATCGCGAGGAGGCCCTCTTCGGTTACGATCGAGGGCCCGGCTGCATAAATGTCGGAGGGAAAAACGCGGAGTTCGGTGAGGAGCTTGCATGATGTGGCGACACAGGAGAGGCCCTTGTCTCCTACTGAGTCCAGGACCTGTTGTTGGGAAATAATGATATTTAATAATAATAATAATAATAATAATAATAATAATAATAATAATAATTTAATAATGATATTAATAATAATAATTTAATAATGATATTTAATATAAATAATAATAATTTAAAAAATAATTTTAATAATAATTATTACTATTTTAATAAAAATAATAATAATTTTAATAATGGTGATAATTTTAATAATAATAGTTTTAAAAAGATAATAATAATAATGATGATGATGATGATAAATGTTGACTTGATTTAGATTGAAGTGAAAAGGAGGGTTTGGAATTGGCTAAGTAGAATGAATTGAATTGATGAGAGAAATTAAGGGGGGAAAGGAGGGAAATAACAGGTGATGAAAGAAAAGTATGTTTGAAGAATGAAAAGGGATAAATGCAAGGGTAGTCCCTGTACTTTAATTGGATTGAATTTTAGTCCTTGTACTCTTGTTGATTTAAACTTTCTGATCCTTGTACTTTATGAAAACATACACAATTAGTCCTCAATAGTACAAGGACCAATTTTATAAATTAAAGGGACCGAAAAGTTTAAATCAGTAGAACAAGGACCAAATCGCAATCCAATTAAAGCACAAAGACTAACCGTGCATTTATCCCTTTTAAAAGATCCAAAATGTTAAATATTTTTTTAACTGACCCAAAGTCTCTGAAGCTTAACGCAGCGCTGGATCAGGTTAACGAAATCCTGTCCCTGCACGGTCGGTGCGTAGCTCAAATTCAGACCAATCAGATTCTCACAAACCGGATAAATCGCTACAAGACAAATCGGCGAAACGTCCCAAAAACCCGACAAACTTTTCAAATTCTTGCACTTCCTTAAAGCCTCAACCAAATTCAAATACCCTTCTGAAAAATGGTCCACATTTAATGAGCCGGTGCCCAAATCCTCCAAATTAGGGCACAAAGTTAGAATCTTGGCTAGGGTTTCGATTTGAACGGAGCGGTTTAAGCGGAGGGATTTCAAATTAGGGTTTCGTGAGACTAGGCGTTCTAAGGATTTAGGGTTTATCTCGCCTTTTAAGCAGGCGAAGTTTAGAGAGACAAGAGAGGTGCAAGAGTCTGAAAAGCTGTTGAGCCACCTGGCGCCTCGATCCTCTATTTCATTTTCTTGTATGTCAAGATCCCTTAATGACCTAAAAATAAAATGTATGAAAGAAATTAGAACCAAAAAAGGAAATTGGTTTTGCGGTTGCAGTAAAAGTTTGAAAAAGAAATGGGTTGCTTTTAAATTTGATAAAGTGAAGATGTATAATATGAGTCGGATTTTTACTTTATTTGAGAAACTAAGCAATGGATACAAAAGAAATATTTATGTGTTTATGGAAAAAAGTGGGTATAGTTACATTTTCGGAAAGATAAAAGAAGAAACTTCAGTTTTTTTTTTGTGCATCAACGATAACAAAAATAAACATGGTTAATCATTAATGCTTGTAGCACAAAATAAGTAAGCAACAAAGTATCAATCCAAAATGTTCCAATTTTAGTTATAAATTAACTTACTATATGTGTTAAAATGGAAACTCTTTTCAAAAAAACAGCATAAATATTACTAGTAGACAAATTAAAACAAAAGTTACTAAATGCATCGACAGAAATCAAACCAAGTTCAGATCTTCAAAAAAATAAAATAAAATACAATAAAAAATCAAACCAAAAGAAAAGAAATCCAACAAAACCATGCAAGTTCAGTTCAGTTCAGTTCAGTTCAGTTGACTTACTTGCAGTTACGCGCAACAGCAGCCAAACCGTCAGTGCTAAACCCTTCACAGCTGACCAAAACCAGCGTCTTAAAATTCGGAAAAGAGTGCGCCAAAAGCTCCAAACTCTCATCAGAAACCACCATTCTTTTCATCCTAATTTCCTCCAAATTAGGGCAGTTTCTCGCCATAGCTTCGATCCAAGGCCCCGCAAATCCGCCCCAATCTGGCGGCACGAGGTCAAAATCGGCAAAATGGGGCTTTCCTTTTAAGGAAAGCGATCGGATTCCCGGGAAACGGGTCGCCGCTCGACCCGGTTGGACCGAGTAGCAGTTTCCGACGAACAACTGGCGGCGGCTCAGCCGTTCGATCTTGTACCAGGCCTTGCAGACCGTCGATACGGTGTTTCGGTCGCGATGCGAGGTCAGGAAGCTGAAGATGTGCTCCATTACTTCCTCCGGGAAGTAAAACATCGCGGATTGGGCTTTCATGGTGACAAATTAGGGTTAGGGTTTGGTTTTCTGGAATTTTGAAAGTTGTATCAGTGTCATATAGTTCAGATAAATGGATAAGGTTAGGGTTTTGGTGAAATATCAAGGAAAATTTGGATTTTTAACTCGATACGAAGCTCATTCCGCTAGATCTTTACTAAGTTTGAGATGAACTGACTCAAGCATAATTTTCTACTGAAACTACTGGAAATCGAAAGGAAAATGCGGCGAAAACGCTGAAATTAGACCTTAAATCTACTAAAAATCCTATATTCCAGCAAATACTCAGCTCATTTCACCAGATCTAAGCAATCTAACCAGATCTACTAACTCTCAGCATACTTCCTAGCCCACTAAATCAAGCACAAAATCCCTCTTTCTAGCAGAACAATCGCTGAAAAAGAAATCTCCAGCTGAACAAACAACCATACTAACTGAAGCCCAACTCACATGTCAGAAAAACACGAAATAAATACCCCAAAAATCAGAAAAAATCGAGGGAAAAAATAGCCCAAATAGATCTATCCTTTCCGTCAGTAGAGATTCATAGAGTGATTTCTCCCGCTGTTCGCCTAATCTCTCTTCTCTCTTCTCTTCTGTGTTGTGAGAGTCTGTTCAAATCTCCATTGGTTAAACTTCAACAAGTTTTTGTTATGTAATGTTATATTATGTTTTTCTTTGTATATTATATTATATTATATTATACTATACCGCCTTCTTTTGACCTTTATTATAACTATTTTCCGCTGATAGCCCTAAAACTTTCGGTATTCAGTAATTACTCCCAGTTTGTTATGTTATGTTATGTTATGTTATGTTTTCCCTGTTTACTGCTTTGTTTTCCCCTGTATACAATGGAAGAACATGAATATTAATTAATTTTATAAGTTTCTACTTTTTTTATTATATTTTAATAGCATATTATACAACAATTATGTCACTATGATATATGCTATTTTTCAATAATTATTTATAATTAATTCCTTTATTATTTTATTTTATCTCTCGAATCGTCACAAAAATTGATCTTTATTAAGGTTTCTTGTCTTACAATAGAAGCGCATGAATATTAATCAATTTTATAAGTTTCTAAATTTCTCTATTATATTTTAATAGCATATCATTCAAATAATAAGAATTATAATACTTGCAACTAATTTTTTTTAAATAATCATTTGTAATCAAATCCTTTATTATTTCATTATATATATATATATATAATTATTTATTATAGATAACTAACACTCTTAAATATGTCAGCACCCATAATTTTCTCCCAATCATTATCCAAACAACACACTCACGCACTCAATTTACATTTTATTCCGGGGCATTATGCAAAAGTACCTCAGCTTGAGGATCCAACGGCTGAGATGAGTTTCGAGCCCTTCAATACATACGTACGGCTCTGACGGATGACACGTGTCCTCATCAGCCAGATACAAATGAGAACGGCAAGTACAAAGGGGCTCCGATTTGGGGGAAATTACAGGATATGCCATTTCTCTGTGGAATAATAAATTCCCGATGATTTGCTTCTGACATGTGACGGGAAATAATTGACACTACATTAATAATTTATTCCCAAATCATTTTCACAAAACATTTCAAACAATAATACAGATTCACACTTTATACTTTACAAGAAAATGAAATTTATAATCTCCGAATCGTAGTTTTTTTTTCTTCGTATAAAAATGTTATTTTGAGTTGAGTTCGTCTATTTATTGAATGTAAAAGGAAAGAAAGAAAATCATACCAGCATTATTATGAAAGAAGCAATTGTTCAGTCAGAAATCTATCTCAAAGACTCTGCAAAAGGGGGAAACGGACGGCTGAGATTGACTTGACGGTGGGATGGTTTCTGATCCGACGGCCAGGATTTGATTGATGACGTCACGCACGTTCCGACCAACCCTAGGGGATAATATGAGACGGCATGACACGTGGCGCGATCTGAGGGCGTGGTGTGAGGAATGGACGGCTGAGATTGAGCGATAAAGAGAGGGGATTAGGCGGGGCCGTGTTTGTCGTCTAGTGTGGATAAAGTGATGGGTGGTTTTTATTTTTATTTATTTGTTTGTTTGTTTATTTTGATGGGTCGATATGTGTCAACAATGTTTGGAACATACATAATACAGTGTCATGCATGACATGAGTGATGAAAATTATTTTGTGAGGAATTGTTGTGGTTTTTTGAATTTTCATGATGAATCATCGGTATATTTAATAATAAGAGATTTCAAATTTAGAGAGTAAGAAATTAATAAAGAAATTAGTTAAAAGAATGAGTAGAAAAAATGAATAAAAATAAGAAAAATTGTTCATATTTTTTGGGGGTTTTCGTTTTTTATATTTGAATTTGCTGTTTTTTTGCTTAAATGTTTCGGCGATGATATTCATAAAAATGTTATGTTACAAGAATATTGTCTTATTTCAAGTCTTTTTCTTATTTCTATAATTTTCTTGATGTGGAGAATGCAGATTCATTTTTATCTAACGATAGCTTCTCCTGGCAATATGATGTTAGCAATTAGTGACGCGATTAAGGAATAATAGATAATCTTCACTTATTCCTGATTTTTTCTTTTTTTTGTATTTTTTATTTTTTTTATTCCATAGTAGATGCTAATTTTTTTAATATAAGTAGCATTAAGTGATAAAAATGGATTAAAAAATCTCCTATTTACATAGTTTTGAAAATCTAGACTGTAATAAAATTATATTTATAAATCATCGCTTTACTCTTTCATATTACTAGTCAAAAAAAATTGTCTTAGTTTTATACTATGTTTCATTCTATCTTTTGAAATCAAATTCATTAGATTTTAGTGTGCTGAATAATTCATCTCGTACGGATTGGACTACTAAGACATCGCCAATAAATGGAGAAAATAATCATTTATTTTATATCATCACAATTCAAATGGCTTAGTTCTTTCTTTAAAGATAGAGCACTCTTTACTTGACATGATAAAATACATAATGTGAAACTACATATTGTTTACTGGCTATTTAGAACATATTTTTTATATTTATTGACAAATCCTTACATAGTTTATATCAATATTTAATTATTAATGTTATCAATTAATTAAATTCTTTAACCCAGAAAAATTATTCTATAAATGATGTATGCAAAGTAAAATATGTAATTTGTATGTGTAATATATCTCTTTAAACTCAATAACAGAAAAAGTAATTACATCACCTTCAAATCTAATATCTACTAGATTTTTTTTTAAATCTAAGTAATAATCAATGAATATAATTTTAGAAATACATTAAGAAAAGATATTTTTTTTCTTCTGGAGATATGAATCATTTGTCGTTTGGATGACTTTGCCTCACTGTTGGCAGACTGATAAGATAGAACTACCGTCTGGACTTCGTCTACTACCCCACTAGTAAACCATTTGTAAATTGGATAATTTTTTATAGACAAAATAATTCCAGTCATCATTAGGTTAAGAAAATCTTAACCATCAATTACTTTCATTTGACCAGCTTTTATGTTCTTTACTATACATAACAAAATGTGTTATAAACCAATGATCACTTAACTGTGCAATATGTATCTTCTTTTCAAGGACATATCGTGCAATGTGTAAATCAACGGACGAATAATTAGCACATAAATAAGAAATAATGGAAATAAATGTTAAAAATGATATCTCTGAAGTATTTATCTATTAATTAGCCTCAAGCTCCAACTGTATCAATTTAATTTGGGCAGAGAAAAAGCAGGGGAAGGATTAGAATAAAAACAAACGAGAAGAGGAAGCATGTGTTCACAGAGAAAAATATTTTTCACAAAGATTAAAATATTGACAATCATAGGATCCATTTTATTTGGGAAAATTTTCAAAAACACCGTCACTTTTATAAAGATTTTAAATAAAATTTCTTAGATTTCCTCTTTTGGTCCCTATGAACTATGAAGTTATATGAATTCTTCTTACAATCCTAATAAAGTTATCTTTAAATTTTAAAGAGAAAATCTACAAATTAAGGGTTCCATAATATACAATTATCTTCGATAGAAAATCTACAATTCTTTGAATTTTGTAAAGCTTGCTAAAACTTCTCTAGTAAAAATGGTTATGCACCACCACCCCATTCAATCAAAAGTTGGTAGGTTTGATACTTATCAAAAATAATTTTCTTTAAAATATAAGTAAGTACATATGAGCCCACTCTATTAAGTAAACAAAGCAAGCGATCGCTTGTAATTCTCTCTAATGTTTTTTTGTTTTGTAATGATCAAAGGATAACAATATAAAGAGGGTTTCATATATACAGAAGAGTTGGGGACTTTATAAAAAGAGGCTTTCATATAATTTTATTTTTGTTAGGACCAAAAAGCATCTTTTTAGTTGTTAGGACTCATTTCAATTGACCTTTGAGGGGCTTTAAAGGATGCTTTGTGGTATGTATGATAAATTATTGGGCATAGAAATTAAGAATAAGAAAATAAGCTCATAAACAACAAAAGATAATCCTTATTGTAATTTCAAAATTGATTCTGAATCTGATTTCTGAATCTTTAAAATTATTGAATCATTGAGTTACTAACTTTACATTATTAACAAGCTACACGATGAGTAGAAAAACAATTCCGATTTGCAGCTAACATATTATAATTTGCAGATGATACAAAATAAAAAACTCATTCAACCAATATCTTCTTCAGGGCTTTAAGCTCGCTCGATTAACATGTCTACTAATGAATCATTCAATAAAAGTTTTCAATATTTAAGGAAGTTCAACAAAAGTTTGACTCAAATCCAATAAATTTTAGCATATTTTTACAAAGACTAGTTATCATCAAAAAAAGAAACATACTAGAAAGGCTAGTGAGAGGTTACATCAAAGGGACACATGAGGCACAAAAAGTTCAAAAAACTAGGGTTTCAGATGAGAGAATTCACTCTTCCAGCTCCGTCAAAATCCCGCAAATTGCCCTGCTAATTTAACGAGAAATTATTCAAATTACCACCTTTTATATATAACTCAGTTTAGAAGCTTGTTTAAAAAGAGTTACGATGTTCGAAAGCTTGCTAATTAGTCCAAGAAGCCAACTAAAGAGTGTGCTTTAATTTATGATTAAAATTTAAAGGCCATATAAATTATCCAAACAAAAAGGATTTAATTGAAGCTAAATTGGCTTGAATTAAGAATCTCTTACAAAATCTACCAATGAGTTATATTAAATTGAGAATCTTTCACATAACCAAGGTTCAATTGAAGCTAAATTGGCTTGAATTAAGAATCTCTTACACAATCTACCAATGAGTTATATTAAATTGAGAATCTTTCACATAACCAAGGTTCAATTGAAGCTAAATTGGCTCAAAAATGGGTTTAATTGACATCTAATTAAAGAATAATTATATTAAATCTTACCTTTAATAGGTTCTCTAAACCTCCTATTCATCATCATCATCACTTTCTTCATCATCATCTTCATCTTCATCTTCTCCTTCTTCTTCATCATCATCATCATCATCTTCTTCTTCTTGCTCCTCTACAAGGTACGCACCAGGTACAGCAGGAGCGAGTTTCCTCGTCCTGCTAGGCAAAATATTGTTCAAATCCACCTCCATTAATGGATCATCGGAATAATCGCTCTCCGACAAATCCTCTCTCACACCCGCCTCATCATCACTCTCACTTTCTTCCTCCTCTTGTTCAATCATCTTTCCTTTCCCCTTGTCAACCTTCGAAACAGAACTAGGGTTAGGGTTTTCATCTACTTCTACCTCTCCTTCTTGTTCTTTCATCTTTCCTTTACCCTTGTCAGTAGCCGCCGCCGCCTTCTCGTTCTCCCCATTTTCTCGATTTTGGTCGTCGACGCGAGGGATCTTGGCGGTGGCGGTGGAGCTCCGCCGCGGGTCTTCGTCGGAATCCGGCTTCCGCTTCGATGAAACCTGGTCTTGACACGGCGGATTTTGAGCGTCGGTGCTCGCCATTGTTGTTAGGGTTAGGGTTAGGGTTTGTTTGTTTTGGCGGAGAAGAGAGAAAGACGAGGAGAGGGTTTTAGCCCAAGTTGGATATTGGATTGTGTTTGAGGGAGTTTAAAGATCCGATCCGATCCACATCCAAATCAAAGCTGATTTGATTTGATTTGAATCATTTGAACTAAAACCTTACCTAGATAATGATTATTTATTACATTATGTATCTTTGGGGCGAACAGGTAGTTTGAATGTCAAAAATTGCGAAATCATTTTCGTAAACAAGTTTAGATGATTATCACTGAAGTTAGCGAACAATATGATGTATGTAAAATATTAATTTTTCTTATGAGAGAATACTTATATAAGGATTCCAAATAATGAAAAATAATTAACAAGACAGGTATCAACTACACTTACACATGACACGCCGACCATATTTTTCATACAGCAAAGAACAAAAAAACTAACTTTAGAAATGAAATACAATTATACTCCTAACATATCATAAACCCTCATTACCTAAATCGATAAAATAATTCTCCAAAAAACAAAAATAAAAGAAGTTTGTTCAATCTTGAGATACAGAATCAGAATTCTCTTGATCTTCTATTAAAGGAAAAACCGTGTCAAAAATGACACGTGCAAATACATATCGGATTTCCGAAAGAGATCCGTGCGATAATTTGGCGTAATTAATCGTGCTTCCCATTTTCGGTTTGTAACCGCGATCATTTTCTCGGTCAGTTATGCACTCCAACATTCTAATCACCTTTAAGTATACTTGAAACGGTACAAATACCTGCATTAATTCATGGTTGTATAAAAAATGAGCAGATATAATGTGTTTATTATATTTGTTGTTGTATAAAAACTATTAGGGCAAATTTCACATGTACCCCGGCAAATCGTGAAATATCACCAATACCCCTACAAAACTACTAAAATATCATCAATACCCCCGCCATTATTACTCCGTCAACATCCGTTAGTCAAATAATATATTTAGTAATTTTATTTTTATAAAATGGTTATATTGCACTCAACTAAAAATGGAAATTCAAATTAGTAACCATGAAGCATCATAATTGGATTGTGCAGAATATATTCCATATAATATAAAATCTTTTTAGAATTTTGTATTAGTTTCGTTCCATAATGTGATTGATTTTCTCATCTCCCAAATCGTAAAAACGCAAATTCCGTCCATTATCAGGTCTTCTATTGTCTTATTTTCCATTGCAACCTCTTGTTTAAGTCAACTTATTGTATCAAGCTATTTGATTGCCAAAGGTAATTTATCTATACAAACTATTTGAATAATATTAAGATAAATTATTGTTTGGATAAATTAATATTTGGATATGTTTCTCATTAAGTTCTGTTTAAATAGTGCATGGTGTTTTTTATCTGGTTGAATTCTTTTTTTAATATTTAATGATTTAGTACATTAAGTTTGTTTCAAAAGAAAATATGTAATTCCTTATATAATTGACCAAATTTCAACACATAAATATTGAACTTGCCATAAAAAAAAGAGAATGATTCATTGAAGATTCTTATTTTATTTGTATAGGGGCAAAAATGAGAAAAATAAAAATTTAACGGTGATTTTAACACCAAGAGGATGGTAGGGGCGTTCATGATATTTTAGTAATTTTGTAGGTGTATTGGTGATATTTCACGATTTGCAGGGGTATACATGAAATTATGAAGGTTTGCAGGGTACATGTGAAATTTGGCCAAACTATTATTGTGGTATATGAAGAGTAAATGTAAAAAATTCACCAATCGGGTCAAAACCATGTTAAATTGAGAGTCAAAATTGTATATCTAGAATCTTAACTCGCTATAACCCGGGCTTAATTGCAAACTAGTTGGTTTCTTTCACTTTTCATACCATACCATACTCTAACCCTATCCCTAAACCCTAATAAATTACCATTATCCCTAAACCCTAATAAATTAGGGTTTAGGGTTTAAACCCTAAAAAAAGTTACCATATCGGAGCGAGGAGCTTCGGGATACTTCTCCATCGCCCTCCACACAAACTCCTCGTCCATCATACAATCCATCGCCTCCTTGACCGACTCCGCCAAGTCAATCACTTCACTCTCCAAATCCTCTTTACGGAAGCTTCTAGAAAGTTCCCGAAAGGTTTGGTCATGAGAATCGGTGATTTTGTTGGCGATGGAGATGGCGCTGCCGTCGTGGAGAGTTAAGAGTGAATATATCCGCAAAAGCTTCTCGTTCGGATATGGTGAGTTTTTTGAGGTTAAACCCTAAACCCTAAAATATTAGGGTTTAGGGTTTGAAAAACGCATAACTAGAAGCTTAACTCGCAATTTAGGGTTTTTGCACCAAATATAACCCTAGACCATACTAATTTAGGGGTTTTGTACCATACCATGATTCGTAACCCTAGACCATACTAATTTAGGGTTCATAATTATGGTTTAGGGTTTAGCTAAACCAAAAAAACTTACCATATCGGAGCGAGGAGCTTCTGGATACTTCTCCATCGCCCTCCACACAAACTCCCCGTCCATCATACAATCCATCGCCTCCTTGACCGACTCCGCCAAGTCAATCACCTCCCTCTCCAAATCTCGTTCCGATTCCAAACGGAAGCTTCTAGAAAGTTCCGGAAAGGTTCCGTCGTGAGAATCGGTGATTTTGTTCGCGATGGAGACGGCCTCGGAGATGTCGCCGCCGTTGTGGAGCGCCAAAGTGAATGTCGCGATGGTGAGAGGGGAGCGGGGAGTGTGGGCGAGCGAGGCGTGGAACGCGAGGAGACCCGCCCTGGGGAAGTAAAATTAGGGTTTGTTAGATGGAGATGAGAGATTTGTTAGGGTTTAGGGTTTTGAAGATTGAGGTGAGGGATTTGTTGTGTAGATTGTACGATACTGATATGATGATGATGATGATGATAAGAGTAATTGTAAGAATTTTATTATGAACGCGAGGAGGCCCGCCCTGTTGAAATTAGGGTTTGTTAGGGTTTAGTAGATGGGGGTGAGGGTTTTGTTGATTGGAATTTGTGATTGGTTTTGTTGTATGTGGTAATGTTTGTGTGGTGGTGAAGCAGGTTAGGGTTTACGGACAACCCTGACCCTGTTGAATTAGAGTTGGGGTTTAGGGTTTATCAGGTATTTGATACGATATGGATATGGTGATGCAACGATACTTGTGATGGTTGTAGAATGTAATGGGTTTGTTGTATTTAGTAGTTTAAGGTTTGAATGATAACAATTTTATGATATTCCTAATTGAATAATAACAATTTTATGATATACAATAAGGATATGATGATATATGTGTAATGTGTTTGTTTTATTTATTATTTTATTTTTTTATTAAAAACAAATTTAGTTATTTAATTATACAAGCATATTTGGTAGCGTGTAGGTTAGGGTTTAGATATGATGATACAAGATACAACAGTTCTAGATAATTCTAGGATATATGTGTTTATTAATATTTAATATTCTGCTGTTTTATATATTTGTTATTTTATTATAAAATCCTTACCATAAGCAACTGTCGCAAGGCCGGTCCGGAGCTAGAAGCCCGTCCAAATTCGCAAAAAGCGCCTAAACAAATTTATAAAATAATCTTTTAAATTATACTAAAATTATAAAAAAAATTCTATTAATTCTCACTTTAGGATTTGATTAATTTTAAGAAATAATAAAGATATAATAGTTGTAAATTATCAAACTTACCAGTAACATATTTGTTCCTTTATCCCGCCTTCTAAAACCACTCGACACAAAGTACGCTGCCTGTTCACAAAATAAAAATACAAGATTTTAAGGGACTTATTTGCAAATATGTATTTTTTATTTTAATAATAATATAATTACTTGAATGGGCAAAATAAGTTCCAAAAGGCCAAATTTCCAAAGCAATCTTAATGAAGCTTCAGCCGATCCGTAAGCAAGCATGTAATTCATTTCCATTAATATTCTACCCTGTTTAGAAACGTACAAATTTAAATTACATAAATTATTATTAATTAATTAATTAAAAAGGGGAAAATTAAAGAATTTACCCTGTCAAGTCTTAAAATAGAGGAGGCAAGATCTTTTACTGAACAAGCGGTTTCTCTTGAAAAGTTGAATCCAAGCCGAGCCGCTATTCTAATTGCGCGTAAAATACGAGCTATTTATAAAAAAAAAATGTAATTAATTCAAAACCCTAATTTATGATCCTTCATTCTAGCTAACAAAACAGGTAAGATTCAAATCATACAAGTTTCGGTCAATTTGGTTGTTAAAACTTGATCTATCATTGATAAATACTTATCTTTTAGATTATGCATATTAAGATTAACTCATTGTTCATTTTATTAATCTACAATTTGTTAATTTTAACTACTTTCTAATTTGGTTTAATCAAAAGGAGTCGGAAAAAGCATTGTAATTTTCAAAAACTGTCAAGAAATATTTATTTTTAAAATTTCCGAGTTATATTCAACAAAATTCATGATTAAAAATAAAGGAATAATTTTTTCCTTACCGCAATCCTCTGAAAATGAAGTATCAGGCGGAATCACGGTCTGAAGCTACTTAAAAGTTAAAAAAAGAGTGTATTAAGAAAAAAATAAAAAAGAAATATGTAGATAAATGTAATAAAAGAAATAAATGAAGGAATAAATGCATACTTTGTTCTTTTTTAAGTCGTCAATTCCCCCTAAGTAGTCGTAAACTTTATTTGAAAACGGATTAAACATCAACCTGCATAAATAATAAAAACGGTAGTTAATCAAACCACATTAATCAAATTAAAATAAAAAATACATATGTAAATATCTCTAACCCGTTTATTGTGAAGTCTCTGTTAAGGCAATTTTTCCACCGTTGAATATCTTTTTCATTGCATTCTAAAAACATTTTGGATATTTTCATTTTATTTTTTGATCTTAAGGCATTAGTATGAAAGCTCGAAACCTGAAAAATAGCACATGCTTAAGTTTACATAATGATAATTTACTGTAATGGTCCCTCAAGTTGCCACAATTTACATTTTGGTCCCTCAAAACTAAAAAAAGAGAAAAAAAACAAACCTCCACTATATAATCATCAAAATAAACATGGCAAATCGGAAACCGCCGTCCAACTATTCGACAATGTGAAAATGCTTTTTTTACCTTCACAATTGTTATAAAATATTATAAATACATAAAACTTTACTGTTTTATTATATTAGATTAAAAAAAAGAAAAAGAAAAAAAACCTGAAAAAGATCAGCAGTAGTTAAAACGTCGAAATCCTTTGGAGTTCTTTTCATAATTAAATCTCTCACACAACCGCCAACTAAATACACCTCATGCCCTATTTGCAAACAAAATAATTCTTATTCCTCATCATAACAATTTGATTTTTGGACCTTGATTGTTAGTATTACTCACCAACGTAAGAAAAAGATTTGCAATTTAGCCCAAAAAAATTACAACTGACCTTTCCTTTTAAGCTCCTTAAGAACCGAACGAGTAGGTTTAGATATCATGGCATTTTTTATCCCCAGCTCCTCAGAATTTAGAATTTTCCATTTTGGTCCCTCAAAACCTTCATGATCTCCATTGACGGAATGCGGCGGCGGAGGAGAGGAAACTACGGTCTCCAGGACGGCGGCGGAGCTCCGGCGACGCAGCGCGGCAGAGCAGAGGGATGGGGAAGGCCGAAGGGCGATTAAGTAGGGGCTTTTGGAGAGCGCGCCTGCTCTGGCCACCGCCATGCCCAGCTCCGGCGAGCGTATCAGCATTTCAGGCTGAGCTTTGAGAGTGGAAAGAAAAAAATCTGAAAGAAGAAGAAAGGAGTGGATGGATAATACAAGATGAGATATTTTTGGGCTTTTTTTCTCAGATAGATTAGCTCCATTTAGCTCAATAATATATTTTTGATAAAAAAAAACTCAATAATATTTTGATTTAATTTAATGAAGGGGATTTTCGAATGTATTATGGTTAAATTGCTGAAAGTGAAAGACATGCACCAGAGGTAACATAATAAATTAATAATGGTAATATCTATTTTTGACGAATAACAGAGACAAATAAAATTGATACAAGCAGCAATAAGTGAGGAAAAACAATTCAGTTGAAATAAAATATCAGTATGTACTATTTTCATTAATCTATATAATATTTTAATTTGCTGATATATTACTTTATTGCTACATATATACCAGTTTATAAATGCTATATACTATTGTTATTAACTTATTGTTACAATGCTTACATAGTGTTTTGTTATTGATGTATACTATTTTACACCACAATAAAATAGTATACAAATTTAATAAGAAAAACATTATATAAACATTATAAACAGTAAATATATATATATATCATTCAAAACATAACAAAAGCTGCACCTCAGATCCATTTACAGACGGATCTCACATCAAAAAGTAACTAATTTCGAATCCGAGTCAACAAAATAGATATAATTTAACAAAAAGGTATAATAAATAACATCTAATTAAGGATGATTCAAAACTATAACCATGGAAACAAACAAATTTCAATATAATTTATGAGAGCTTAAAAAAAAGAAATAAACTATAATGTTAAAACTTGCGACTTGTGATCAATTCCGTTGAATATCAAAGTCCCCGTCAGTGGTACAAACTGCTTCGTGACGAGCTGAAAATAAACAAATAAAACATATTAAAGCATCTCATGAGAAAAAAATACTTAAAGATGGGACCTAATATGCATCGCTGGAATTAAGAAAGGTATAACAAAATTACAAAAAGGTATATTGATATACGAAAAGATAGAATACACATGTAAAAAAAATATGATGCGTAAAAAAAAGAAAAAATAATATATACTGTCATTCAAATGGAAATTTACAGCATTAAAAACTGGTTCAATGGACATATAAAAAAGACATTATAGTCATATACAAAGGCATAATGGGCAATTAAAAAGGTATAAATATATGGTTGGTGGTGTTTAATCAGGTGATGTGAATATTTTCCTTTCAATGAATCAGTTATCACGTTCCGTTTCTCTCAAATCGTTTAGTCTTTTACCGATCGATACCTTCGATACCAAATTGGTTCCGACAAACAAACAAAACAAAACAAACAAACAAACAATCAAATAAAAAAATATGTAACAAACCTTGATGACTTCTTGAGAGGCGACTCCACCGATAAAGGCCGCGACGGGGTGGATTTCCGCGGCGGCGTATCGGCACATCTCTTGCACCAAATCCTCAAACGGAATTGAAGATCCGTTTATTCCCATTTCGTTTAAGATTGAGACGCTCAAAGCCTTCAAACGCGACGCGTCCTCCTCAATCTCGCTAAATAAAAACGGGAATATTTTCAAAAAAATTAATTATTTTATTATTTCTTACGGTGCGATTTCACGTGTGAAAGCCTTAGCGGGAAATATCATGGATGCCCTATGTAAAATCTCACTACTACAAGTGAAGAAAGAAACACAACGACGGTATTATTTTTTCAAATTTTGTAGGGTCATCCGTGATATCTTGCATTTTGGAGTCGAAGGGTATGCGTGATATTTTGAGGTTTTGTAGGGGTTTATGTGATATTGTGCCATAAGAAGGTTAAAGTAAGTAAAAATTGTGAAAAATATTTCCGCCTTCAAAACCAAAAACGTTCAATATTGAAATACTAACGCTTTCAAACGAGATGCGTCCCATCTTCCGTCTCACTAAAGAAATACTTTTCACAATATTTAATTGTTTTATTCTTTTTTTTGGCATAATTTCATGTGTAAACCTACGAAACGGAAAATGTCATGTACAACCCTAATTAAAATAAGAAATATCATGTATACCCTTCCTTGTTGTATATATGTTTCAGAAGATTTCTAAATCACTCTTGCTTCATTAACTATTTATTTATACATATGTAAGTAAGAGAGAAGAAGGGTAGTTTAGAGATTTTTTGAAAATTAGGTAAAGAAGGATATTGATGATATTTTTTATGTTTTGTAGGGTTATTCAAAGCGTAAGGAATATATGCTGAATAGAATAGAAGTATAGTAGTATTTGAATTAGAGTTAGTATATATGTACTTACGAAAATCTATCATTCAAACTCAAATCATTTAAATTTGAAATAACACCTTTTGCCTTCAAATGAGACGCATCCTCCTTTAATTTGCTGCCAGAAATTGGAATATTTTGACAAATTTTAATTTTTATTTTAAGTTTTTTGTTGTTCTAGCTAATCCTTCAAACATTTAGCTGGAAATGGAAATCAAAATCTGAGAATTTGAAATTTTATTTCAGAAATCCTAACCCAATCATATATTATTTCAAATTCGTATGAATGTATTTAATAATTTGAGACTTCAAAATATTTGTCTATGTTAAATTGTTCCGTTTGAATTTTTAAGTTTATTTAGAAATCGATATTGAAGTTTCAATTAATCGCCTGTCATTAAATAATACTCAAGAATACGATGATTTAGGTCTTAATAATTTGATAAATCTAAGTCTTAATATGATATAAAAATTATCTAATTACCCATCAAATACACCAGGCAAACGGTTGTAATTATTCGCAAACCGATCAACCGCACGGAGTAATATATAAAACCCAACTGAAAAACTGCACAAAAACTAAATTAAATAAATAATTATTTACTTAATATTTATTGAACACATTTTTTTAATTGAAAGAGAGACTAACCAATAATCTTCATCCGTCAAGTATCTCTGTATATCTGTCAGAATCGGAGCATTAAATTCCTCCTCAATCGTTCGGTACCTACATACCTACAAAATTCAAAATTTCAAAATTCAAACATTCAAAATTTTCAATTATAAAAAGTCAATTACCTTAAGTTTCCTGGCGTTTCGACAAAAAGTTTTGATGTACGATTTGGGAATCGAATCTGAATCTCGACCGATTTTTTTTAATATTTCTCTCACATAATTTCCAACTTTATTACAGTCTGACTCAGCTTTGGCTTGGTAAATCTTTTGCAAACTCACATAAAACCTTATTAAAATACAAGCGAATTCAATGATTTAACAAAAAATATAAAAAATAAATATTAAATTATTAAATTAGGAGAAATAAATACTCGGTTAAAGAAGTCATGTCCGGAATTGAGCCCTCAAGGGGCGGCTCACCATTACCGTCTTTTTCAATAAACTCCTGAAAAAAATATACAAAAAAACAATAATTAAATAAAATACGGGTCCAATTGTAAAACTAAAAAGCCTCAATCTGATTAGACAAGTAACAAGAAAGGCATCTATACTCATAACTTTATTTAATATTAATTTGGAGGGGAACAAATTTTGCAAAATGGCCTTGAAATTTCGCAAAAAGGCATTAAAGTTTTTTTTTTTTTTAGATTAAAAAGGGGGGAAATAAATATAAAATTCAACCTTTAAAGCAGCAACCAAAATCCAAAAATCGGAAGAATTTGAATCAATTTCCACACAATTATCCTCCAAAATTTGACGAAGCTCAGAGCCTGAAACAATATTCACAAAATCAGAAGGTTATATTTGCAAAAAAGACATTTTTTTTTATGAAAATATAAAACATACTGATTCCATGAGAAGCAGAGACTTTAAATGCTGATTCGATGGCTTCTGTGTAATTCTCCTCGTCTAAATTAATCATGTGGCTTTTAATTAAATCCTATTGGAAAATAAAAATGTAATTAATTATAAAAGTTTTTAGTATAAAATGAAGGGTTAAAAATTTCACTAGAAACACCCAAATTTTGTTGAACTTCCATTTAATATGTTCAAATTTTACCCTTTTGCAAAAAAAGCCCCTCCATTGTGTCAAAATTGCAAAAAAGCCCTGCGATTAAGAATCTGAATTTTCTTAAGAATGCAGGGGCCTTTTTGCAACTTTCTCAAAGAAACAAATTGAGAATATTCAAGAACTCCTTGACCTCCTCTTGCTTAACAATACAGAGTTTTTTTGCAACTCTCAACAGCTTAAGGGCTCTTTTGCAATTCAGGCATAAAGCAGGGGCTCTTTTGCGAATTTCTCAAAGAACAAACTGATATTCTCATTTACTTTGAACTCCTTTTTCTCTTGGCGGGTCGAGGGTAATGACCCGTTATGCTCTTGAATCCATTTATCGGCCAGTTTTACGAGAATTACTATGTATGGTGTGTGTTTGTGCACCACTGCGTCTTTTTCTTCTAGATCAATCGTTTCTGCAAACCTGTCAGATAAAATAATTAAATATTTAAATAGTAAATATGTAAATAATGATGTTAAATTTGTCGGTACAACTATGTAAACTCCTTTTTTGTATTTATATTTGTAGAAATTGTATAGGCTGAGGGTTTCGACCCGCCCCATTTTTTCAGAAAGAAATAATAATAATGATGATAATAAATTTTAATACTAAAAAATAATAATTAATAAAAACAAGAACAACAAGAATAATAATGGGAATAATAGTAATAGTAATAATAATAATAATATACTGTTTAAGTTCGGGCCAAGGGTTGTGCAGTCTCAAATCATCTAGAAAGTGGTCCGGTTTTGATTCTACCACATCATGCTCCTAAAAATAAAAATAATTAAATTAAATTTTCAATTATATATATTTTTTTTCATTATTTTAATTGGAATATTTAATTGATTAAATTACCTTGGCACTAATTCGTACGAGACCAGTAAGGCCGTAAGAGCGCGCAATTACCAAAACGACATTCGATTTTCTACAAATTTCGTCTAGCTTCACTAGAGAGCTTCCCAACAACTGAAATTCCAAATTTCAAATTTGAATTTCAAATTATCAAATACTAAAAATTCGAAATTGAGGCTTAATTAGCCTTAATTGAGACTTGGTTAAACGTCCTAATTTGGCTATTACATAATATGCATAGAAACAATATAATTGGCACCAAAATATATATTGAGTCAAAATTATTGCATGATATGCATACAAATGGTATATTTGGTACCAAATTTACATATTGAGTCAACATTACTCTTAAACGAGTTTTTAGGGTTTAGGAGACCTGAGTGGCAATAACAACGGTGAACTGAGAAAAGAAATTAGGGTTTGAGTCGATCAAGCCAGCTGGCGATTCTTCAACAAATTTTGCCTTTACAGCGTCGTTTAATTCTTGTAAAAACGCGCATACACATTTCGCTCTTGACTGACCGATGCATTTTTCATCCACTGTTGAAAAATAATATTTAATGTAATATAAAATAAGTTTTTATATGATATGAGATCGTAAAATAAAATAATGTGTTGTAAATACCCAAACTAGCTTTTCAACTTATTTACTTTAGTTACATAAATAAGTTGAAAATCAGGTTATGTTGAGTATTTCAAAAATAAAAAGGGCTATTATAAATATACGAAAAATTGCCAAAAAAACATATGCATGAAATTATTTCCATGGTCTGAAAAATAAGTTCATATATATCTAACCGCCATAATTTTGTAAATACCAAAATAACTTGCTTTTCAACTTAGTTACACAAATAAGTCAAAAATTAAGTTATTTTGAGTATTACAAAAATCCAAAGGGCTAGATAAATTATAAAATATATGAAAAATTGACAAAAAAAAAACATACGCATGAAATTATTTCCGAGATCTGACGCCTCGACTTTCGCACCGTCGACTATTGTAATGCTTCCAATTCCGCCAAGCACGAGATTCTTGAGAGATTCTGAGCCGGTGGGCCCACATGTCAGTAAGCAAATGCTCGCTTTTTCTAGGGCTGATTGGCCTTGTTCGCCCCAAATCCTACAAATCAAAATCAATCGTGTTTTAATCTCATGTTAGTGAATCGTTATAATCGATTTGTAAACTAATGTCCATAGTCTGTAAAACTAGTTATATTAGTGAAAACTTCATTGATAGAGTAACGCGACAAATTCAGAACTTTTCTGGCTCTTAGATAGAACAGATGAAAGGCGTTTAAAAAGGGACTTTTTGTCCGAACAAATCAACATAATCAGTACCGACAGATTAGACGGAGAGAAAAAGAGAGAGAGGGACCTGAGCTGACGGTCGTACTTCTTGCTATTAGGCTTTGCCGCCATTGTTGTGAGCGAAAGGAGAGACGAATCGAGCCGACCGAGCTATATATAATCTCCACTGATCGGAGAGAGAGGGAAGAAGAACAAGGAAAGACTGGACGAGAGAACATGGAAAGAATCTAACTTTGCATATTGGAGTGGACCTATTTCGTATTTTGGATGTTAGGTAGATACGATATTTGGACCCTTTTTTCTTTTTTTTTGTAGCGGTCCGTTCAAAAATAAATCGGCAAATACGACTCGTTTCAAAATAATAAGTTGTTAGTAGTCACACAGAAGATTGAATTTTATAATTTTTCAAAAATGGAGTTAATTAGTGGAAAAAACATATTCCGTCACTGTCATTGGCGGAACATGAAAAAATACAAAAAAATTAATTTTTTTCATGTTCCGTCACTACCTGTGGCAGAACAGTATTTTTTATACTAATTAACCCTGTTTAGCCAGCCAAATGCGGAATTTTTGAAAAAACTGAAAATTCACATGTTCCGTCACTACTAGTGGCGAAAATAGTAAATACCCCATTATTTTGAAATGAGTGATATTTCTTGAATTATTTTTGAATAGAGTGGTATATAAAAAAATAAAAAAAAAAGTCGATATTTGCAGTTTCCAGATATATGAAATTGGAAAAAGTAAAAAGGCCCGCAAATAAAATTTACCCGCCGGCCTTCTTCGGCCCATTTTCCGCCTTCTTTCTTTCTTTCTTTCTTTCTTTCCTCTCCAAACAGAACTCAGATCTTTCTTCTTTCTTCTTTCTTCTCAACTCAACTTCAGCACGCGGTTTCCTTTCTTCCCGATTCCTCTGACCGGAGACGGAGACGCAACCGCCTTACTCTCCGGAGAGGGCGGCGGAGTGAGTCGGTGGATTCATTGCCCCAGTTCAATTGCTCTCGTTGATTTTTCTCCGTTTTTTTCCCGATTTTAGGCTGAAAGGTTTGTCTAAACTCAATGCGACTGTGAAATTAGAGTATTGGTTAAATTGAATTACTGAATAGGTTTTATATTGATTTTGTAACGATCCGATTTATAATTAGAATTTTGGATTCAAGAGGTGGATTACTTAAGTATAATCAGGAGTTCCGAGCCTATAATCTATGAAAAACATAATATTTAAGTGATATTGCAAAGAAAATGCATCCAATTTCTTATGACCTATATTCATCTTCTTAATATAGTGAAAAATATACAGTATTTACAGAGATTTATTTCATCATTTCAGGTCAAAAATATAAATCATGTCACATTCCAATTACCATGAAGGCGCTTCGTCCAGTTCGACCTCTCTCAGTACAGAGACAGATGATGACAAAATGATAGCGATGGTTCTTTCTGAAGAATACGCAAATTTAGATAATGCTGTTGCGAAACGACTTTCAAATCTCTCTTCAATTCCTGTATTTTTCTATAAAAGACCCTGTATTTTTTTTTTAATATTTTGAATACACCCCCCCCCCCCCCCCCCTGTGTGTAGTTTTTGATACTTTGTTTTAGCTCCTCTAAAGTGAATTGGATTAATTATCTAATATCTCCCTGTTGAGTTAATTTTGACATGAGGACTGAATAGATTTTTTTGGATCAGAATACCCCTTATCAGATTTCTTATTTTTTTTAATTTAGATAAAATTATTATTATTATTGTAGCACGTGCCTCGTATAAATACATTTATCCCGAATTATAACGACGCGACTTTTGACCACGAACGTCTTTTCCAAAGGTATTTTAATTAAATAAAACCAAAAATCTGAATTTTAATTTTTTTTAATAATGATTATTTTATGGATTGTTTTCTATTTATTTATTTAACAAATTAGATTTCAGGTTAAATGCATACGGTTTATGTGAATTAAGAGTTTCTGGCGACGGAAATTGCCAGGTTTGGACTTTTTACCCAATTGCCCTTTCATTTTTAAATTATTACTTTACTCACTAGTTTTTTAATTAATATGTATGAGTCTATTTTTTTATTATTTATTAGTTTCGTGCAATATCAGACCAGTTGTTTAGGTCGCCAGAACATCACAAACATGTTCGCAAAGAAATTGTAAAGCAGGTAAATTAATTAATTAATTAATTTAAGTTTCTAATATTTTTTTACATGTTTTATTGAAAATATTTCTTTTTTTTTTGTCATAATTATTTTTTTCTTTTAATGTAGCTGAAAGAATTTAAGTCTTCATATGAAGGTTATGTACCGATGAGATACAAGCAATACTGCAAAAAAATGGCCAAGTAAAATTCTTTTGTTTTGTCTTGAGAAATTTGCAAAAAAAAAAAACCATAATTATCCAAAATTGCTAAGAGGTCCTTCCATTGCATTTTTAGAGTACTAGAAGTATTAAAAGCATTGGCCTTATTTTGTATTTATCGAACATTGAAGGGTTCTTTTTGCAATTTAACGCATAATTGAAGGGTTCTTTTTGCAATTTAACGCATAATTTTGCTTTAATTTATTACTTATTATTTATTAATTTAGATCTGGCGAATGGGGAGACCATGTTACCTTACAAGCTGCAGCTGACAAGGTATATTACATTATATTATTTATTTTTTTAGTATTTTAGCAAAATTTTCGACGTAACAATTAGATTTTATTTCAAATTACGAAATTAATTTTTGATTGTTTTTATAGCTATTTTTTCTAATGATTAAGATTTATTTGAACAGTTTGGAGCGAAGATTTGTCTTTTGACATCGTTTAGAGATACTTGTTTTGTCGAAATAATTCCGCAATCTCAAGCCCCTCAAAAAGGTAATTAGTTAATTATATATTTCTTTGTTTATTTAATTAGTTTTCAATTATTGATACTATTATATATTTATTTATCAATTTATTCTGATTATATTATAGAGCTTTGGCTCAGCTTTTGGTCTGAAGTTCACTATAATTCTTTATATGATGCACGAGGTAAAAAATATTAGATATAAATATTCCCTATTTTTTATTGTTTTATTAATTAATCTGTTTTTGGCTTCTTTGTAGATTTTCAAGCGAGGTACAAACCGAAGAAGAAGCACTGGCTATTTTAGGTTTTAATAAGGTGATATACATTGTTATTCTACTTATTATTTTGAATAAAGTTAAATTACTTGTGTATATTCATATAGATACACTACTCGTGTATTATTTACTGGTGTATTGTTTATTCTTTGTTGTATATTAATTGTATTGAGTCACCAATGATTATATTGATTTGTGGATTTATTATGTAAGTGAGCATATTTTATTAGATAATTTATAAACTGGTTAAATTATAGTTATATTGCTTGATTTGTCACATATCGTAAAATTGGATTATGATGAAATATGACTTGTATATTTCTAAATTAAATTTATGGACCTGATAGAGCACGACCCTTAGGGCACGACGGATCCAATAACAGCATATATAATTTATTTTCTAATAATAATATATACATAACAATATATATAATTTAGTTTTTAATAACAATATATACATAAAAAGTAAAAACAATATATAAAATGGGAAAACAGTATATAAAAGTAAAAAAATAAAAAATACACAAAAAATAAACAATAGTATATAAAATGACAAAATAGTATATAAAAATGGTAAAACAGTATGTAAAAGTGCAAAAACAGTATATCTACAGTATCGTCGTACTACAATGACGTAGTGATATCACATTTTCCTTAAATTTAAGAGTATATATGGTGTTGTGTCATTTTAGTTGTCTAATTGTAATTTTGTTTTGGATTTTCAGTCATTTTTTGAGTCGTCTAATTGTCATTTTCTGATTTATTTTCACATTGTCATTTTTGAGTTGCCTAATTGTCATTTGTTTTCCGCATGTTAGTTATCTTATGAAAATTCAAACGAATGAGTTTAAATTTAGTAACCCTTTTAATTATGACGGTATATTTTTTATATAAATTGAATTATTAAAAACAACTGATTATCAAATCAACAAAATATTACATAAAATAAGTGAGAGGGTTACCTTGTTTTTTTTTTAAGGGAAATGTGCAAACATGACGTACTGTAGCACGGCGACACTGTAGATATACTGTTTTTTCCATTTTGTATAATGTTTTCTCATTTTATATACTATTTTGCCATTTTATATACTCTTGTTTATTCTTTGCGTGTTTTTTATTTTTATTTTTACTTTTATATAATGTTTTTCCCATTTTATATACAATTTTCTCACTTTATATATTGTTTTTATTTTTTATATATATACTATATATTGTTATATACTGTTATTAGAGAATAAATTATATATATTGTTATGTATATATTGTTGTTATAAAATAAATTATATATAATGTTATTAGATCCGTCGTGAACAGTCGTGCGCTATCAGATCATTTTTTTTAATTACCCTTGCCAAAAATGCTACACATTGAATAAGGAGAGAAGACTAATCTTTTATCTATCAAAATGACACGAACCGTGAAATAAAATTTAAATCATGTAGATAATGATGCCTAATTAAAAAATTATATAGATAATCTAACGCTGAATTGGATTCATGTATTTCTTTAATTACATGTCATAATCTGCATCACTGTGTAGACTTTTTTGTTTTCAACATATTCAACTTCTCAAAACCTCTACACAAAAGAACATGTTGTACTTGTAAACACTAAAATTAATGTAGAAATTTCTAAGGTCAAGGATCTGGAAGCAGATAATCAAAATCTCATCCACAATGACTAAGTTGATTGATTATTATCATCCACTTATTTATGACAGAATATAAGCAAAACACTAAATTAATAGAATACAATGGGCTGTTATGTTATTATTATTAGATAACTACAAGGATTAACAATCCATTGATACTCCACGATGACGCCTTATGGAATATTTATTTCAATTAAAAAAACAAAGATTTTATAAAAGAAACAAACAAATAATATTTAAGTAAAATTATAAAAATAGTATTTTGATAATATAAAATTATAAAAAACATATTAAATAATAATATTATAAAGCATCCTCAAGCTTCCATTCAAAAAATAATCATAATATTATAAAAAATAATAAAAACAAAAATTTGCAAAATATTTTGTATTTATTTATGGGTTGTAACTAAAAATATTTGTTTATCTATTTATTTATTTGGATATCATTAAACAAACAAAGCCAAGAAACGACAAAATTAATACAATTGGCTGTTATTAAATTAGATACGTGAACTAATAATACTCTCATTATGACGTCTTATGAAAAAATATATATATTCATCGCTCTTAATAAACAACAGAAGACTTTTTTTAATTCCAACTAAACTAAACAAAACGAATTAAAAGGAGAAGAAGAAGATCGAAATCCATTCACAATTCTCTCTCTTTCTCTACCAGAAAAAAAAAAAGCTTCAATTTTATAGATTTTCCATGCATTTCTATAGCTCCAAGGCAGCAGAGGGTGGGAAGTGGTCGGTCTTCATTTTTGGAATTTGATCTTGGTTCTTCAGAGCTGTGAGCAAATTTCTGTATTTATGGGCCACACATCGGTAATTGTTTGTTTGTTTTTGAAATTTGAAATTTTGTTTTGACAAAATAAGAGCTAGATTAAGTGTGATTAGTTGGATTTGATTGAGTAAGTTCAGTTCAGACTCGGATTTTAGTTATTTTCTTTGTCTCGATCTTGTATGCTTAGTTAGAAATTTGATAGTGGTCCGTCAGATTCTTTCTGTTATAATCATTTCTTTAATTTTCAGGAAAATTAAGGCAGTTTAATAGAACATATTTATGTTTTTTATGAAGCTGAAAATATTATTGTATCAGATAATTATCTCTTTTTTTTTGCAATTAATCAACAATCAAAGCTGAATATCAATCTTAGAGTTTACTACTCTAAGTTGTGCTCTTTAATCTGTAGTATCAGCTTCTTCAGTAATTTTTGTTTCATTACTAGTTATTACTTTTTTTAGTTTTGTAATTAATTTTTTTATACCTATTTATTTCCATTTTTTTACGTAATTTACAGGTCTGGTTTGATTTCGCCTTCAAGTATAAAACGATCGGGCCATTTTCTCGCATAAATCCAACCAATTAAACACCCAAAACCCTCATTTTAATTCCTCAAACACCAATCTTCCCCAAAAAAAAAAATCTTATAAAACAATGGGCAAATTTGAAAAGATCGACTCTACAATGGATCTAAACGTGAGTTTCGGCTATCACAATTCCTCTTCCGATTGTCTCCACTCCTCCTCACCCGAATCCCCAAATCCAATTTCAAATCCAAACCCAAATCCAAATCCAAATTCAAATTCGAAATTACCAACGAGCAATTCCTTCTCCAGACTATCTGGCGCAGCGATCAGCGCGAATTTCACTTTGGCCAACACAAACATCTTAAACGGTTTAATTTCCAGCGAAATTCTGCCCGAATTGGACTCCCCAAATTCCTTCAGAAAGCTGACATCATCGCCCTCTCTCAACCGCCTCGACGTTCCGTCTTCTTGTCCCTCTCCTTCTAGAAACAGCCCGACCGAAAAATCCTCTTACAGTCCAACAGAAAGTCCGAATTTTCTCAATTTGACTGATGTAAGGACAGCTGGTGGGCCAGCTGGCGAAGACCGAGTCCAGGCAGTTTGTTCAGAAAAAGACGGATTTTTATTTTGCGGTATTTATGATGGATTTAATGGACGTGATTGCGCCGATTTTTTAGCCGTCACTTTGTACGAAAATATCGCTTATTATCTCCACCAATCAGAATGTCAAATCAAAAAACAACAGCAGAAATTAAATTCAAATCTGATGAGGTTTAACAGCGAGCTGACCATGGAGATCAACATGTCAGAAGAACCGTCTGACGATCGTCAGATCTGGTCTAGAACCTTCCGGAAGGAAGTGGTCAACTCTCTGGTCAAAGCGGTTGACCAGGCTGAGTCAGACTTTTTGACCATGGTCGAGTCAGAAATGGAAGACCGGCCCGACTTAGTCTCAGTTGGGTCCTGTCTCTTAACCACGCTTTTACACGGAACCGATTTGTACGTGTTGAATTTGGGAGACAGCAGAGCCGTTCTTGCGACGGTTTGTAGCGACGGTTTTTTGAAAGCGGTGCAACTGACTGAGAGTCATACTGTGGATGATGAGCTGGAGAGAGAGAAGCTCTTGAGCGAGCATGAGGATGATGAAAAGGTGGTGAGCTTTGGCAAGATTAAAGGGAAATTGAAGGTTACTAGAGCGATTGGTGTTGGCTACTTGAAGAAGGTAAATAAATGGTTAAAAATAGTATATAAATGGTGAAAAATGTATATTAATTGTGAAAAATAGTATATAAATGGTGAGAAATAGTACATAGATAATGCAAAATAGTTTTCATGTTTTAATTATTTGTTAGTTTATTGTTAATTATTATATAGTTATATGTTGATTATTTATATTAATCATATGTTAATTAATTAAATTATTATGCTAATTATATGCTAATTATTACTTTAATAGAATGAAATGTAGGAAAAAAAGCTATTTTACTATTTTAGTCCAAAAAAAAAAAAAACTAACGCCATCTTTTTATAGAAAAAAATTCTATATAGAGAGTATCTAAAGGATTTTTTTTAATTTCCCAACATTTTTGCAGAAAAGTTTCAACGACGCGTTGATGGGAATCTTGCGAGTCAAGAATCTGAAAAGCCCGCCTTACGTGAAGTCAAACCCACACACCTTAATCCACGACGTGTCGCCACACGATTCGTTCATCGTTTTGGGAAGCGACGGATTATTCGACTTTTTTAATAATGAGCAAGTTGTTGGATTGGTTTATAACTACATTAGTGAGTTTCCAGCTGGCGATCCGGCGAAATATTTGATTGATCAGCTCGTGTTGAAAGCCGCCCAAAAAGCCGGTACGATATGATACCTTTCGTATTTGCTCTTCCAAAATTTTGAAACATCGTATTTATCGCTCTATAAATGGAAATATCAAATTTATCGTTCTGAAATATAAAATGTATCGTATTTGCTTATCCCTTTAAAAATGTAAATATCAAATTTATCCTTAACCTTTTAAATTTTTTCACGGAAAAAATACTCTTTCTCCATAAAGGATATTTTTGTCAGTAAAAGAGAAAATTTGATATTTGCTCTTTTAGAGGGGTAAAATAAATATGATATATATTGTATTTCATAATGGTAAATTTGATATTTGAATTTTAGAAGGGTAAATATGATATTTTGAAGTTTTGGAAGAGTAAATATAAAATTCCCCGAACCCTAAAAATACTCACTAATACAATTATGGAAATATTATTCATGACATATTTTTAGGTTTTACGACGGAACAATTAATGAACGTGCCAGCTGGACGGAGAAGGAAATATCACGATGATGTGACGGTAATTGTGATTCTTCTTGGCAATAAACATCAGACTTTAACCGCTTCTATTAAGATATGATTTTGTGAGAAATATGGAATTAATAATGTTTGGATTTGTGTTGATTTGAGTGATGTATTGTATTAATAATGTTGTGTTGTATAAGTTTGAAAGTTGTGTGACAAATTTTCTTGTTTGAATAAAGGAAAACCACGAAGTTTTCCTGAAAAATGTTATAGTTTGATTGATTTTCTTATTATTTGTGAAGTAATTTTGATGTTTAGTTATTATTTTGAGTGATTAATATTGCTGATAGTAAATTATATGAATCTTGTTTATATCGTTAGGGCCATATTACTTCGTTCTGTATCTTTCATAAGCTATGAACTTGAGGCATGTTAGAACTTGTACTTCTGTAGCATATTGGTCTTAAATAATGCTTTGTTCTTTGACTAACTTTTTATCGAATAAGGCATAACATGCATGTTTGAAGTCACAATGTGACTTAAATGAAACTATTTCTGTGATTTAAACTATAACCTTACCGGATTTTGTGCATTGTGATTTGTATATTAGACCATTGTAAACATGAACTTACGACAATTATCCAAACTCAAAAAGTTAATTATTTGCATTTTACCCCTTTTACAAAAGTGGATAAAATTACAAAAATTATCCAAACTCAAAAAGTTAATTATTCGGATTTTACCCCTTTCACAAAAGTGGATAAAATTACAAAAATTATCCAAACTCAAAGAGTTAATTATTCGGATTTTAAATTACAAAAATTATCCAAACTCAAAAAGTTAATTATTCGGATTTTACCCCTTTTACAAAAGTGGATAAAATTACAAAAATTATCCAAACTCAAAAAGCTAAATTATTCGGATTTTATCCCTTCACAAAAGTGGATTAAATGGATAGATTGCTTTAGCCAAAAACCAAAACAAAAAAGAGTTTCTTCTTCTCACAATACGAGTGAAACTGAAAGCACTCAGCTAAGCTAAAACTCATCTCTTTCTCCACCTCCCCGAAACCCTAACCACCTCTCACTTCTCCGATGGGCGGCGGCGGAGCGGACAACGAGGGTTCCGAAGAGCAGCAAAAGCGATCGGAGATCTACACCTACGAAGCGCCGTGGCACATCTACGCGATGAACTGGAGCGTGCGGCGCGACAAGAAGTACCGCCTGGCCATCGCCAGCCTGCTCGAGCAGTACCCCAACCTGGTGGAAATCGTGCAGCTCGACGACTCCACCGGCGAGATCAAATCGGACCCGAGCCTCTCCTTCGAGCACCCTTATCCTCCCACCAAGGCCATTTTTGTTCCGGACAGGGACTGTTTAAGGCCGGACCTGTTGGCTACCTCCGCCGACTTCCTCCGCATCTGGCAGATCTCCGATGACGGAGTCGAGATCAGATCGGTGCTGAACGGTAACCGGAACTCGGAGTTTTGTGGTCCGTTGACGAGCTTCGACTGGAACGAGGCCGAGCCGAGACGGATCGGGACAAGTTCGGTTGACACGACATGCACGATTTGGGATATTGACAGAGAGGTTGTTGATACGCAATTGATCGCGCATGATAAGGAGGTTTATGACATTGCTTGGGGCGGAGTTGGGGTTTTTGCTTCGGTTTCGGCTGACGGGTCGGTTAGGGTTTTTGATTTGAGGGATAAAGAGCATTCGACAATAATTTACGAGTCGGCCGATCCGCCTGATACGCCGCTCGTCAGACTCGGATGGAACAAACAGGATCCGAGGTAGGGTTGGAAAATTATGTTTTGCCCCTTGTGTTTTTCGGTATTTATGGAAATGAAAAGTTCTTGGCTTTTTGAATATATTCGGAAAAGACCTGTTACTTTGAATTTTCCGTTTTTCAAAACCCGTAACTTTAATGTTTTATTTTAATAAAAATGCTGTAACCCTAACATATTTTGAAGTTATTGATAACATAATATATATGTTTTAAAAAAAATCCCATCTAATAAATTGTTTGCAAACCACCTATAATCATAAAAAGGAAAAAAAATACGAAATTGTATTTAGATATATGGCAACAATTATAACTGAAAAACATTTCCTAACACCTTAATTCATTTAAAAAATTCTTTAAACACAGGTTGCTCTTCACCAAAAAAACATTTATTTATGTGAAATTGGAAATCACGCCGGGTACTGTAGCGACTCTGTAGCGACGGATTGAAATTATATACTGTTTTCTCACGTTCCTATATACGCTATATACTGTTTTCATTTTTTTAAATATATACTTTTCACCGAATGAATTTTTATATACTGTTTGTTTTCAGTTTATAAGTTTGTATATATTGTTTTCATTTTTTTTAAATATATACTGTTTTATAGAATGAATTTTTATATGCTGTTTGTTTTCAGTTTATATGTTTGTATATACTGTTTCAAGTTTTTATATACTGTCGCTACACGATCGCGACAGTAACGTCGTGCAGTATCAGCTCCCTTTATTTATTTTCTTTTCTTTCCAGATACATGGCGACAATAATAATGGACAGCCCAAAAATCGTTGTCTTAATTTATTTGATAATGCAACGTTATAAGTAGAGTTTTCTTAAAATTCCAAACATTAATTTTTTCCCATAAATACCGGGTTTCTGAAAAACCTCCCTTTGCAAAGTATTCATGACCAAATCTAACTATAAAAATAATTAAAATTTTCAAATATTTTTTTCTTTCCAGATACATGGCGACAATAATAATGGACAGTCCAAAGGTGGTGGTGCTCGACATCCGGTACCCGACTCTTCCAGTCGTCGAGCTCCAACGTCACCAGTCCAGTGTGAACGCGATCGCGTGGGCCCCGCACAGTTCCTGCCACATCTGCACAGCTGGCGACGACTCTCAAGCCCTCATTTGGGATTTATCCTCCATGGGATCATCAACAGGTTGTTGGACTGTTGAAATGTTGAAGTTAAGGGATATTTGCAAATAACCCCCCGAGTTTTGTGGATATTACAAAAAAGACAACTGTGTTTTCAGAATTAAAAAAAAACCTATGGGTTGCTGAAAACTTGGAGTGTTGAAGTTTAAGGGATATTTACAAATAACCCCCTGAGTTTGTGGATATTACAAAAAAGACAACTGTGTTTTCAGTTTTTTTGAAAAAAAAAAAAAAATTTGATGAGCGTTTCGTTTTCAAAAACCCCCTCTATCCACTTTTCTGTTAAATTATTAGTTTAAAATTTTGAAATTCCCATTTTGCCCCTATGATGAAATGTTTTTCGAAAATAATTTTCTTAAATTTTTTTTCTTTTTCCGGAAATCTGTTTGTGTGTAGGTTCAGTGTACTAGGGAAGGCTATATAAACATGTTTGTGTTGTAGGTTCGAAACATAGAAGAGTGTAAAGAGATTCCGATTAGTGAAATAAGAGAGTTAGTTTTTAAAATTATAACATTTTCTTCTAACACAGGTGGCGGCGCGGGATTGGGCGGGGGAGGAGGGACAGGTGGCGCGACGGGATTGGCTGGAGGAGGAGTGGAAGGAGGGTTGGATCCGATACTGGCGTATACTGCTGGAGCGGAGATCGAGCAGCTGCAGTGGTCAGCGAGTCAGCCTGATTGGGTGGCGATTGCGTTTGCGAACCGGCTTCAGATTCTTAGGGTTTAATTAGGGTTTATGGAAGTGTAAAAAGATTGTTTTCTTGATCTGATTTAGGGTTTAGGGTACCTTTGGGTGGTGTTTTGAGGGTTTGTTGTATATATGGAAGGGGGAGAATGGTGAGGTAGGATTTGGGAGAGGTTTTAACTGTTTGGGATGTTTTTTGTTGATTATCTGATGAGTGTATACTTTTGTTTGTGCTATGGATGTATTTACTGTTGTTTATTTGGTAGCACAAGCCTTCTGAGGCCCATTCTCTTGGTCTTTCTTTTCCAAGTTCTACAAATTTGATTTTGTGTAGTTTGATTTTGCTAGTTGGATGAAATGGCAATATTATGCAAGTCCCTTAAAACCTTGAAACATTCACAATATGAGTTTTAATTAAAAAATTCACTTTTTGTGGATATCGCTCTTTCAATAAATTGTTTATATGTTTGTGGACCTCAGAAGTCAGATAAAATAAAAAATAACATAGATTTTAATATAAAAATGAATTCATCGAGAAAATAACAACAATTATGTGGCAAATGAACAAACCAAGGCCCAATATACATATTCCACATGGAAATGATAAAATGATGAATGATCACCAGCCATACAATCATGGATACTGGCTATCCAAAATCTCATCTCTTTTCAATTCCCCTCCTCTCAATTCCCCCCTCTTTTCTCACCACCACAAACTCTAATATCACTCTTTCATCTCACATATAAATCTGACAACCTTTCTCTCTCTAGTCCTGAAATTTCTCACTCATGGCTTCCTCTGCTCTTTCGGTGGCCAATGGCGCCTCTCTTCAGGTATATCCATCCATACCAACCTCTCACACAAACTCTCTAATCATACAAACTCACACTTAAAACAACATAAATCCTCTAATTATTATCATTATATTACACCATTTCTAGGTAAGAGTAACAAGATGTGGGGCAAGCCGTAGAGTCCAAGCTCTACCGGTCGAGGCGAAACTAAAGGTAGCGATCAACGGATTCGGCCGTATCGGCCGTAACTTCCTACGATGCTGGCACGGGCGGGAAAACTCCCCGCTCGACGTGATCGCCATAAACGACACGGGCGGCATCAAACAAGCCTCCCACTTGCTAAAATACGACTCCACGCTCGGAATCTTCGACGCTGACGTCAAGCCCGTGGGCGATTCCGCCATTTCGGTCGACGGAAAGGTGATCAAGGTGGTTTCGGACAGAAACCCGGTCAATCTTCCGTGGGGAGAAATGGGGATCGATTTGGTGATTGAGGGAACCGGAGTGTTTGTGGATAGAGACGGGGCCGGGAAGCACATCCAGGCCGGAGCGAAGAAGGTGCTCATTACTGCTCCTGGCAAAGGTGATATACCAACATACGTGGTCGGTGTCAATGCCGAGTTGTACAAGCATTCGGAGAATATTATTAGCAATGCTTCTTGCACTACCAATTGCCTCGCGCCGTTTGTCAAGGTTCTCGACCAAAAGTTCGGTACGTACCTCTAAGATACTTTTCGTTCCTATAAGTTTCGGTCTTAGAACTCTTAGTGATTACTCATGTATTATGTCTCACTTTCATTGTTGTATCCTTTTGTAAATCATGATAGGTATAATTAAGGGGACAATGACAACAACCCACTCGTACACGGGTGACCAGAGACTCCTCGACGCTAGTCACCGTGATCTCCGACGTGCTCGTGCCGCCGCCCTAAACATCGTGCCAACCTCCACTGGCGCTGCCAAGGCCGTTGCTCTTGTCCTCCCTAACCTCAAGGGCAAGCTCAATGGAATTGCTCTACGTGTACCGACTCCTAATGTTTCAGTCGTCGATCTTGTTGTTCAGGTTGTTATAATCTCTAATATTTTTCAATTATTTTGACATTGCAATTAGATGTTTAAGTGAAACTAAAGTCAAATCAACTACCCCGTATGAGTAAATAAAGATAATAAATTTACATCGACTAAATAATCTACTCATTACGTATCTAGTTCTTTTATTGACATTTGAATCCTGTATGATTTATGTAAATTATGAGGCAGCTTCACTCAAACATGATTTATGAATTCAAGAAGAACCATTGAGGACTTTCTAGTGTTATTCTCATTCTATTACATTTCTCAGTTTTATTTCGTTCTTTTCATAGGTTTCGAAGAAGACTTTCGCGGAGGAGGTAAACGCGGCCTTCAGAGAGAGCGCTGACAATGAACTGAAAGGCATTCTGTCTGTCTGTGACGAGCCGCTCGTTTCGGTTGATTTCCGTTGCAGCGACGTCTCATCGACTGTCGACGCTTCGCTCACGATGGTGATGGGGGACGACATGGTCAAGGTCATCGCGTGGTACGATAACGAGTGGGGATACTCACAAAGGGTTGTTGATCTTGCTGACATTGTTGCTGAAAATTGGAAGTGATTTTTCAATTTTTCGGAGTATTTTTCTGTTTTTTGTTTTTGTTGTTTTTTTTTGTAATGAGAAGTACGTGGAAGTTTCAATAACTTGGTTCTTCTTATTTTTCCATTGATGTATAACAAAGTCAATATACTATATATAGTAAATATATAATGTTGTAATGAGGATTGTTATTGAAATGCTTGTGGTTAACTCTATTTAGTGGTGTGTTATAATAACTGCTCATGTTCAGAGACGGAGCTTGACTGTTTATATTGGAGGTGCCAATTTTGTTTTCCCCTATTTATTAGCACTGTATAAAATTTTTCGGAGGGCTAAATACATAGATATACATGTATATCAATTTTTTTTCCAATAATATACTACTTTGTCGAAATTTTTGAGGACCAATGCTCCTTCAAGTTCTTATTAAACTCCATTCTTGCTCATGTTTGAGCCGTTATTCATCATCACTCCAAAAGAAAAAAGAAATATTTTGGGCTATTAGCATTTGGGCCACCCAATCCTTTCCAATAAATTTAATATTTCATCTTAGATAATTTCACAAATACAATTCTATAAAAGGTATATTAACATATGATAGAAAAACGAACTAAAAAATATATTTAGATATGGCAAAAAATATCTTTATAATACAAAAAAACACTGTAAAAGATGTATTAATGCATGATAAAAAATATATTAATGAAAATAAAATAAAACATACAATGATTTGGGCCTATGTCCCCAAACTCCAAACCTCTATTAGCCCAGTGAAAAATACAAGAAATGTCCCCAAACCCCAAAGCTCTTATCAGCCCAGTGAAAATAAAACAGAAAAAACAATCCAAATAATAATACTGTAATTTCGGGCCTAGCTTTGTGTCAAACCAAGTTGGGTCGTCTTGTCTACATTTGGATCCATCCACTACAATTACAAATTACAATACAGTAGTAGCCTGCCACTGCCAGTCACATAAAATTAAAAGGCCACGTGTTTGACTGCAGCTCTCTCCAACTAGCGTAGCGTGAGCCTTCGCCCAATCAATCTCTTCCTTCCCCGCAACTTCCTTTCCTCCCTCTCATCTCCATCTCATATCTCTATCTCATGGGCATGTGAAACATAATATTAATAGTGCGAGTAAACTCTCATTGAGAGTCAAACGTATAAAATCTCCAACTTGGCGGGTAAAATAAAATATCTGGAGGAGAGAAAAGAGAGTGAATAATTTCAGTTGGATGCTCTTTCGTGCTAGAAAGTACAAAGTATCATCGACTATTCAATAATTGTACTTATAGACCAACCAACCAAGCAAGAAGCAATACAATACAATACGAACAAGCTATTCCTTCTCTCTGATCAAGAAATCCATTCTTCTCTTTCTTTCTCTCTGTTTCTCAGCACGCAAGGCAAGCAATGGAGACAGCGTGTTGCAGCTACTCCTCGTCTGTTTCCATTCTCAGATCGCCGGACCGCCACCACAAATGCCGTTTCTCAGCATCACCGTCGCGTCCGTCGAGCAGCCGGCGGATCTTGCTTGCAAATCCCGTTCTTTGTACCCACTTCCTTCCAGCAATTTCCCAGCCCGCGCGCCACCTCCACCGCCGGCGGACGGCGCCAATCACGGCCGTATTCGAGAGATTCACCGAGCGAGCGATCAAATCCGTCGTCTTTTCACAGCGGGAGGCGAGAGCGTTGGGGAAAGACACGGTCTTTACTCAGCACTTGCTCCTCGGCCTGGTGGCGGAGGAATCCTCATCTTCGATGGGCTTTCTCAACTCCGGCATCACGATTGACCGTGCGAGAGAGGCCGTCAAATCGATCTGGACTGGTTCTGAAGCTCAATCCGATCAAAACGGATCTAAATCGGCCTTAGCTTCAGATGTGTCTTTCTCAGTGAGCAGCAAGAGGGTTTTTGAGGAGGCAGTGAAGTTTTCGAGAAACATGGGCTGCAATTTCATCGCGCCTGAACATATTTCGCTCGGCCTTTTCACTGCTGATGATGGAAGCGCCACTCAGGTCCTCAAGAGGTAAACAAATTTCCATCTTTTTTGTTTAATCTTTTCATTAGATAAATATAAATGTTGTTTAATTTTTCCTGGTTTTTTGCGAAAGTTTTGATCTTTGCCTTCATAACTTTCTTTCCGAAATGTAATATATGTAAATGCAAAATAGACTTTGTGTAAATATTATTTGCTGAAATAATTTCATGGAATGCCTGAGTAATTAATTAATTAATCCATATTTATTTATAGCTTAGGAGCCGATTTGAATCAATTGGCGTCAGTAGCTCTTGAGAGACTCCAATCTGAGCTGGCGAAAGACGGCAGATCGCCAGCTGGTGCTTCTTCATTTAAATTGCACGAAAAATCCACTAACGCAAAATCTGCAATTGTCAAATTTACAGAGAAAAAGAAAGGTGTATATATAAATATAATCCTTATGTTGTGAAGAAATTAATAAAAAGGGATTTTTTTTTCTCAAAAAAGACCCTCTATTTAAATTTATAAAAAAACTCTTAACTTTAACTAATGATAAATAATATTCATACACATTTTACAAATAATATATAAATAATGATAAATAATATGCATACACATTTCACAAATTTCACATCTATTTTAAGCTGTTTACATACTAACTATTTCTCTATTAGTTCAAAACAAGTTCCTTTTCTCTAATCAAAACATCAAACTCATGCCTTTTTCTTTTTCCAAAACAAAAATCTAACATCACACTAGGTATCTTCACAAAACAAAAAATTCAAACTCCAAATCAAATTCCGTTTTGTAGACAAAACCGCATTGGCTCAATTTTGCGTGGACTTAACTTCCCTTGCGAGCAAAGGCCGAATCGATCCGGTAATCGGTCGAGATATCGAAATTCAAAGAATGGTTCAAATAATTTGCAGAAGGACAAAAAATAATCCGATTCTTTTGGGGGATCCAGGTGTCGGCAAGACAGCCATTGCAGAAGGCCTGGCCGTCAGAATCGCAAATTGCGACGTGCCTGTTTTTCTTATTGTAAGTTTTGTAAAAAAGCCCTTATGTTGTTAGAAATTGCGAAAAAGCCCTTATGTGGTTTAAATACTTCTCTTAATGAGTATTGTAGTTAGCGTTTTATATCTTGTTTGTTTGGAACAGTGGAAGAAAGGGTTATAATGGGATAATCCTTGTTTGTTTGGAATTAAGAGCTAGAGATTTTTTTATTCCACTATTCCACTGATCCATCTTCCCCATGGAATAAAGTTAAAGAACTCCCTTCCATGATTATTCGGCGGAAATAGATGATTTGTTTTGTTTTATTCTGTTATTCCACTCTATTATAGCCTTGGTTTTGCTTTAAGAAGGATATTTAACAGCCATCGCTGAAGGACTGGCTGTCAGAATCACAAATTGTGACGTGCCTGTTTTTCTATTGTTAGGTGTAAAATTACAAAAACGCCCTGCAAAACATTCACATCACCCGCTTGAACATCTGCTAAATATCGCCTACCATGTTTTTGTACCTTTTTAGTTGTACATTATACCTCTGTGTAGAACTGTTATGTGTTTTCGTACGTTCGTTATATATATTTTTTTAATATTATGAATTTCCGTATGAATGACAATGTATATTCTTATTTTTACGCATCGTATGTTCGTTCCACCTTTTTGTATATGAATATACCTTTTTGTAATTATGTTATACCTTCCTGAATTCCGGTGATGATTTGTATGTATAGATGATTTGTTTTGTTCTATTCCGTTATTTCCCTCTATTCCGCGCTTGTTTTTGCTTTAAAAAAGATGTTTTTGGACCTTAATTGACGTATTTATTTATTCTTGTGTAGGAAAAAAGGATAATGTCGCTTGATATAGGTTTGTTAATGGCCGGCGCGAAAGAGAGGGGCGAGTTGGAATCTAGGGTTACGAGTCTCATTAAAGAAGTGAAGCAATCAGGTCAATTTTATTAATTTTAATATATCCAGATTAAAATTCAAGTCTCCAATTTTCTTAATTCTTAAATTTTCTTTATTTTTTTTTTCTCTTTTTTAGGTGATGTGATTCTGTTCATAGATGAGGTTCACAATCTTATCGGATCGGGTACGGTTGGAAGAGGAAATAAAGGATCCGGTCTTGACATTGCCAACTTGCTCAAGCCCGCACTTGGCCGAGGCGAATTACAAGTAATTAATTAAATAACATTATTTTTTATTAAATTAATAAAATATGCAACTCGTGTCGTTTGTCTTTGTACTTTAATCGGATTTCAATTTGGTCGTTGTACTATCGGTTTAAACTTTTTGATCCCTGTGACTCAGGGACTAACCGTGCACAATTCTATAAAGTATAGGGACCAAAAAGTTGAAATCAATAGTAGAAGGACCAAATTGTGATTCAATTAAACTACATGGCTAACCGTGCATTTATTTTATCCTCTTTTTCATTATTTGAACGCTAAATAAAACCTTTTTTTTTGTTTTTAGTGCATCGCATCTACAACTGTATCAGAGCACCGAACCCATTTTGAGAAAGACAAGGCTTTGGCTCGCCGGTTCCAACCGGTATTCATAAACGAACCGAGTCAGGTACCGTACCGTTTATTAAATTAATTTTATGCTATTTTATTTTGGGAATTTTTTGTGAAAAGCCCTGACTTTTCTGAATATTTTAAGAAACTCCCTCACTTTTCGGATTCCCGTAGATTGTGTCACGAAAAAAAGAGGGGTATTTTGGTCAAGAAAAATTTCTTAACCCCATTCTTGTTAACTTTGACACCTTTCTCTTGCAAAGTTATTTGACATCATATTCTTTTTGAGAATTTTTTAACCCACACACACACACACAACTTTTCTGATTATTTTAAGAACCCCCCTCATTTCTTATATCCCTCAATCTCATCAACAAAAAAGAAGAGGCATACAAGCTTGCATTAAAAAAAGAAAAGAAGAAGAGGTATATTCTTGTTGAGAAATTCTAAAAAAAAAATGAAGTTGTTTCTTGTAATATTCAGAAAAGTTATGTTCTTTTAAGAAATTTCCGCTATTTTTATTTATTTTTTTCATATATTTCAATTTGGTCAAGAAAAAAGAAGAGGGTTATTTCGGTCATGCAAAACAACCCTAACCCACTTTATGATGGTTTTTTGAGGGATTCTTAAAAATCAGGGGTTCTTAAAAGTTCCCCTTTTTTAAAATTACCAATTATTATTCATTTTTCACATATATTTCTCTTTTACCAGGAGGACGCGTTAAAAATCCTGATGGGTCTCCAACCAAGATACGAATCCTACCACAAATGCAAGTACACTTCATCAGCATTAAATGCTGCTGTTTACTTATCATCGCGATACATACCTGATCGACATTTACCTGACAAGGCGATCGATTTGATCGACGAGGCGGGAAGCCGGGCCCGCATGGAAGCTTCCAAGAAAAGACGAAAAGGTCAGAGTTTGGTTTTGACTAAGTCGCCTGATGAGTACTGGCAGGAGATCCGAGCCGTTCAAGCCATGCATGAAGTGGTGAGTTTTTTATTTTTTTCTTGTAGAGAAATTTGCAACAAATCCCCTAGATTATTGTGAAAAACCGCACAAAAAAAAAAAAAAAATTCAAAATGTACTGCTTCGTGCGTGGCTTGTACGGCTCGAATCTCTTGCCAGTGCTCATCAGGCGATTTACTCAAAATCAAACTTTGAACTTTGCAAACAAGAAAAAGAGAAAAAGTCAGAGTTTGGTTCTGACTAAGTCACCTGATGAGTACTGGCAGGAGATCAGAGCCGTTCAAGCCATGCATTAAGTGGTGAGTTTTGTAATTTTTGTTATATATTTGCAAAAAGGCCATTGGTTATTGGAAATTGCGAAAAGTTCTTTTTTCTTTTGGGTTTTTTTTTGGTGGGGTTAGATTTTGTCATATCTTGGAATAGAATTCTTCATTTAGAGAGCGTTAATTAGAGTGATTGAGAAAAGTATTTAATTAGTATGATGAAAAAGTATGATAGTAGCATGACAGGGTCTATAATGTCAATATTTCGTATTTAATTAGTTGTACTTATTCGTAATTTTTGCAGTGTAGACCCTCTTGTGCTGCTGTTATGTTTGTTTGGTTATGATAAAAGTATAATTTTTTATTTCTATTAATCTGACAGTTTTAGTTGCGAATCCAGGTTTTAGCAAACAAGCTGAAGTATTACAAAGATGTAAATGGCCGTGCCAGTGCCAGGTCAGCGAGTCTTGAAAAGACAGCTCAACCATCTAGCTCTGAAACCCTAAACCAAGAGTAGCTTTTCTTATTTTCAACTATAAATTAGAAATTAATTGAATTTATCAAAGTCAAGACACATAAGCGCTTTTATCATACTTAAACCTGTGATCAATCCATATTCATCAATAGAAAATAGAAACATAGTTACAAAAATATATATACGTTCAAACATTATATACTAACTCCATATTTTTAGTTAAAAAAAACTCCCAACTTTTCTGAATATTCTAAATAAATTGCAGGGAAACAATTGTGGGGCCGGAAGAAATCGCGAGGGTGACATCACTCTGGTCCGGAATCCCAGTCGAGCAGCTCACAAAAGACGAAACTCAAACCCTAATCAACTTAGAATCCGAGCTCCAAAAACGAGTGATCGGTCAACAAGAAGCCGTTACAGCAATAAGCCGAGCTGTTAAGAGATCTAGAGTCGGATTGAGCGATCCTGACCGTCCGATCGCCACCATGCTTTTCTGCGGGCCCACTGGAGTCGGGAAGACTGAGCTGACTAAAGCTCTGTCCGCTACGATTTTCGGATCTGTAATTAAGCTCTCCCCCTTTTGAAATGATTTATACTCGTTTCGTTTGTTGGCTTTTTAAGCTGTTTCTTTCTGACTTAAATATTTTATTTAAAAAGTAGCATATTTTGAAATAATGGAGAAAAAAATATGAGAAACACCTTAATTTGTTTTGAAATAATAGATAAAATAATTTACAAAATATGTTATATTTTTTTTATTACTTATATATCATTTGAATGTTACTTAGTGTTTTTCAAAATAAATTTTTTGTTAATTTTCCAAAATATAGGGGGTTTCTTTTCTCTATAATCCCCCCCCCCCCCCCCCCTCTTTTGCAGTAAATTATTTATATTGTGTATTTTAATAATTTTAACGAATTTCTTTTCTTTTTCTTTATAGGAAACCGCGATGCTTAGATTAGACATGAGTGAGTACATGGAGCGCCACACGGTTAGCAAGCTCATCGGATCCCCGCCCGGTTATGTCGGATTCGGCGAGGGCGGCACGCTTACCGAGGCCGTCAGAAGAAAACCGTTCACCGTGCTTTTGCTCGATGAGATTGAAAAAGCTCATCCTGATATATTCAACATTTTGTTGCAAATATTTGAGGATGGCCATCTCACCGATTCCCAGGTATGTGATTTTCATAAGTCTTTTCAGTCGTATGGATGTAATATATATGTTTTAAGTATGTTGTAGTCCAATTTTCAGAAGAATCGGAGATGTATATCTTTACCATCATATATATATATATATTTTTTTTTACAAATTCTGCTTCTTATTTTGGTCAACTTGATGGTAACGATATAACTCTCCGATTCTTTTGAAAACTGGGTTGCAACATATTTAAAGCATATATATTCCATTCGTACGGTTGAAATGTTGTCATGCATTGAGGACGGACATCTCACTGATTCCTAGGTATTTAATATAACATCGTTTAATTTATTAGTTTGTTTGGAAATAGATATTAGTCCGTTTATCGGTCTATGTGGATTGTTGATAATTTAATTTTGATATATTAATGTGGAAATAGAGGTTAGTTTGTTTATTAATCTATTTAGGTTTTGTTTTCAGAAGTTTATTTAATGGAATTCGTTAATATCTAATTTAGATATATACCTGTGCAGGTAGAGATAGTAATCAATTTATCAATCTATTATTATTAGTCTTGTTTTGCCGTGGACGGTGATATTAACGTGAATAGATTTGTTATTAACAGGTCTAAACTTCTTTTTTTAGGAGTTTTGACTCAATGAAATAACAGATTATATTTATACATATTAATAACAAATCAACTGCCTGTAAATATCACTTATTTTTCGGTTTTACGAGTCAACAATTGAAATTTTTCTTTTTTTCTTCATTCAGGGACGTAGGGTTTCTTTCAAAAACACATTAATCATCATGACCTCAAACGTGGGGTCCACATCAATCAGCTCAGGCAAGCAGGGTTTAGGGTTTAACACTTCAAAAGAAAACGAATCGTCTGTCTCTTACATCGCGATTAAATCATTGGTGATGGAAGAATTGAAGGCGTATTTCCGTCCCGAGCTACTCAACAGGATCGATGAGGTGGTTGTGTTTCGCCCTCTTGAGAAAACACAGGTTTTTTCTAAACCCTAAACATTTCGTACTATTGACAAACTAGATATTGATAAATTTCATCTTTTAGATATAATTAGGACTTATAAGAAAAATTAAATCTATGAGAACCAAAATCTTGAAGATGTCCAAGAAACATTTTATTTTAGCTCATTTTTTCTTGCATTATTATAAAAAAATCGATAGTTAATGCACATTGAATACACCTTATAATTAAGATTTATAAGAAAAATGGAATCTATGAGAAGCAAAATCTTGAAGATGTCCAAGAAATATTTTATTTCAGCTCATCATTTTTTTTGCATTAGGATAAAACATTGGTACTTATTTGCACAATGAATGCACCTTACATACAAAATTCCTCTAAAAAATTATTTATAGTATATCTTCTAAAATTGAAATATAAAAATATAGTAATTCCTAACTTGAAATTTTGTGGCCAACCAGATGCTCGAAATACTAAGCATAATGCTGAAAGAAGTAAAATCGCGTCTCCAAAGTTTAAAACTCAATCTTGAAGTTTCTGACGCGTTAAAAGACTTTGTCTGCCAAAAAGGCTACGATAGAAGTTACGGCGCTCGGCCGCTGAGGCGAGCGATTTCTGAATTTATTGAGGATTTATTGAGCGAAGATATTCTTTCTGAACGGTTCAAAGAAGGCGACACAATTTTGGTCGATGTGGATGAGAAAGGAAAGCCGTTCGCGAGTCGGTTGAGCGATCAAATTGAGCTGACTGATGCTGCAACGACAAATCAGATTATTTGATGTGATTTTTATTATGTGTTAATTCTTTTCGTCGACATGATTTTATTCTTTATTGTATAGATTATGACAAGGTGAATTGTATATAAAGTAGATTTTACGGTATAGTGGGGCGTAAATGCAAATGCCCTCTTTGAAATGATGGTTTATATTTTTATTTCATTGTTGCAAAATTGCGATGGAGTTAATAACTTTATATATGGTCAAATGTTGTTATCATTTCGTAAAGGTTGGGAAGTGTAATAATGATGCATCCATGTTTAAGTAGTATATAAATGTTAATTTAACATAATTTTGTTATATAGCAGTATATAAGAGGCAATTAACTAATATGAAGTTAGCAAGAATTGTAGTCGATAAAAAGATTAATAACAGTATATTTATTTTTTCAGAAAACAGTATACAGTGCATATAAAAGCATATAAACTATATATAACAAACTATATCTAGTGAATCCGAAGCCCATTCTTCATATGGGCCGAGGCCCAGTAAATAAACCTTATATTCAAATAGACACGGTGTAAACACCATACACCAACTATAACTTCCATTATCCTTCCGGACCATGTAAAAACATAAACACCGGGTCTTTTCAGAACCTAAAGTACATAGCTGCGTAATTCATCCTACATGGCCTTCTCTCATTGGCCCTCTCGACGTGCCAAGCGATCTGATTGGCCCGAACAAGTCACAGTCGTCCTTCTTATTGCACGAGCTAATTTCACAATTTCCAGAACTGAGACTTGTTCTTCTTCAGATCGAGTCAATTCTTTTTCGCGATATAGATCGATTTCCGTTTGGAATTTGTTGGGTTTATGATGAAGATGAAGCCTCAGATTGTTCTGGTGGCGCTGGTTTGCGCGCTGGTTACTCAGATTTATGCATCGGATCCTGTAAGTTTTATGTTTAGGGCTTGATTTAGTGTAATTTTTTTGGGTTTTGGTTTTGAAAATTTGGGGTTGGTGTTCTGATTTGTTGATTTTTTTTTGGTAATAGTTGTTCTATGAATCGTTTGATGAGAGCTTCGAGGGAAGTTGGATCGTCTCTGGGAAGGAAGAATACCAAGGTACTTGATTTGTTTGATTATCTAAATTGTTCTTGTTTGCAAGTGATTTTCTTCCAGTGATCTGATTCTGATCTAATCCCGTTTGATATGATTACTTCGAATTTGTATGGTTGATCCGTTTTGATGTAATATAATAGTCACCACTAATATGATTTAGTTCAGCATTAAGTGTAAAGCTAGCAGCTTTTGTGATTGCCAGTTAATTTTTAAAACTTAATTTTGGAAATAACAATTCAATCATTAATACCAGTTTTAAGCCTATAATTATTCGTTAAGTTGATATTAATAATAGGTTAAACTTGTAACAGTCTGATTAAATTTAATTCCTTTATTGTGAATCTCTTATTCATATTTATATATTGCCAAACAATAAAATTCCAGATCTTTTCTTCATCTGAAACAAATTCACTGGCTTTACTTCATAATACACGGATTACACATGGGTTTTTACCTCACGGTAAAATGTACTAAATTGCATACTCCAATTTACTAATTTCTCATATTTCTTTCATTCAGGCGTATGGAAACGCGAGAAAAGCGACGGACATGAAGACTACGGCCTGCTTGTAACCCAACCGGCCCGCAAATACGCGATCGTCAAAAAACTCGACAAACCCGTAACCCTAAAAGACAAAACCATCGTGCTTCAATTCGAAGTCCGTCTCCAAAACGGACTCGAATGTGGTGGCGCGTACCTAAAATACCTTCGGCCTCAAGAAGCCGGCTGGACACCCGAAGGATTCGACAACGAGTCGCCTTATGCTATCATGTTTGGGCCTGACAAATGCGGCTCGACCAACAAAGTCCACTTCATTCTAAAACACAAAAACCCTAAAACCGGAAATTACGTCGAACACCATCTTAAATACCCGCCTTCCGTCCCGTCCGACAAACTCACTCACGTTTACACCGCGATTTTAGAACCGAACAACGAAGTAAGAATCCTAATCGACGGTGACGAGAAGAAAAAGGCGAACTTCCTCTCAGAAGAAGATTTCGAGCCGGCTTTGATCCCATCAAAGACAATTCCGGATCCGGAGGACAAAAAGCCGGAGGACTGGGACGAGAGAGAGAAGATTCCGGATCCGGAAGCTTCCAAACCTTCTGACTGGGACGAAAACGCCCCTATGGAAATTGAAGATTCTGAAGCGGTTAAACCTGAAGGTTGGTTGGATGACGAGCCGGAAGAGGTTGATGATCCGGAAGCTTCTAAACCTGAAGATTGGGATGATGAGGAAGATGGCGAGTGGGAAGCTCCTAAAATTGATAATCCGAAGTGCGAGCTGGCGCCTGGATGTGGAGAATGGAAGAAACCGATGAAGAGCAATCCGGAATATAAGGGCAAGTGGAGCGCTCCGTTGATTGACAATCCAGGGTATTTATTTATTCATATTTATTATTTATTTATTTACTTATTTATTTTTTTACTTATTTATATATATATATATATATATATTTATATTTAATTATATATTTATATATATATATTTTTATTTATATTATATATATATATTTCTATTTTTTATATATATTTATTATTTTATATATTTATTATTATTTATTTATTTATTTAATTAGTTAATTAATTAATCAATTAATTAATTTTATTTTTTAAAGGTACAAGGGGATCTGGAAGCCTCGTGAAATCCCGAACCCCGAATACTTCGAAATCTCGAGCCCAGACTTCGAGCCGATTTCAGCCGTCGGAATCGAGATCTGGACGATGCAGGACGGAATCCTGTTCGATAACGTTTTGATCGGGGAGAGCGAGAAGGTCGCGGAAGAGGTGAGGGAGAAGACGTGGAAGGCGAAGTACGAGGTCGAGAAGGAGAAGGAGAAGACCGAGGAGGAGACTGTGTCCAGCGGTCTTTCTGGAATTCAGGTCAGGGTTTTGTTTATTTATGATTTATTTATGAATATTTTTATTTTACATATTTTTGTTATTTATTCTGTTTTTTTTTGGTATATAAAATAATAATATTTATTTTTATATATTTTTATTTTATTTATTTTAGATTATTTTTTTAATTAATTAATTAATTAATCAATTTTGTTTAATTAATATATTATTTTATTTTTTATTTAATTATTTATTTTATTTAATTAACTATTTATTTATTTGTTTATTATTATATTTGATTGATTGATTTATTCTTATTTATCTATTTTTATAAATTTATATATATATATATATATATATTATTTATTTATATATTTATTTATTTATTTACTGTATTTATTTGTTTGTTTTTATTTATTTATTTTGAATTGGAATGATTCTAACTTGTTTTTTGTTTTGGGTTTAACAGAAGACGGTGTTTGATTTGTTGTACAAGGTGGCGGATTTGCCGCTCCTTGAGGCCTACAAAATCAAGATTATTGTAAGTATCAATAAGTATTTGAGTTGCCCAAATTGGTTATTTCATAAATTATAAAAAATTAACTTGATTTTTATTTATGTAGGATTTGATTGAGAAAGGAGAGAAGCAACCGAACATAACTCTCGGCATTATCGCTTCTATTGTTGTTGTATTTGTCACCTTTTTATTCAGACTTCTTTTCGGCGGCAAAAAACCAGCTGTACGTGCTTTTCTTAATAAACAATAAATAATAAATAATAAAAAGTTATTTAAGTTTTTTAATTTCTTAACTTGGTTTTGAAATACAGGCTGCACCGAAACCGACCGTTGCTCCTAAGACAGAGAAAAAGAGCACGGATAACGATGTGGCTGAAAGCAGCGGTGAGAAGAAGGAAGAAGAGGAAGAGAAAGAAGAGGAAGAGGAAGAAGATAAGACTGACGGTGGGGCCCAAAAGCCGAGACGTCGCAGAGCTAATTAAATTTTGAGAGGGTTTTGTAGTATATATTTGAGATTTTATTTTCGTAAGAATTTGTATTTTCTTCTTTTCGTCTGTTGGTAGATTTGGACGGTTGGTGTTTTAATTTAATTTTGTTAGTTTTTGTTTTTTCATATTTTTTTATCGGATAAGTTGTGAAACAATTTGCTTTCTTTTGAGGATTTTTGGTTTTGCATCCTTTGTTGGTATTGGGATCATGTTCCGTGAGCTGTTTTAACTATCTATATATATTAAGAACATTAATTTATATATATATATGTTTTCATCAAATGTAGATTGGAAATTTTGGAACAAAGAATACTTACGCTAGATATCATCTTAAATTCTGAATATTGAAGCAATGTACGCTTCATATCTGAAAATTATCAAGTCATAATCAGAATGCAGTATATGTTCTCATAATCTTCATTATAATAATTTTTGATGATTTTTATACGCGTTTTTTTTAGGAGCGACCCGCTTTCGCGGTTGCTTCCCTCTAAGGCGGTCAATTCTCTTTTCTTTTTCTTTGGTGTTGAGATCAGAAAAATCAACGATACCATATTGCCAATTGACCACATTATATTATACTATATATTAAAGTTGGATGTGTTTTTAGCCTAGGAGAACCGGTTGTTTGACACGTGTCACGTCTTGAATTTTCTTCAATCGATTTGATATGCATCTCTCGCTTCTAATACAAATTATGATTCATTACAAAATACACATTTATACTTAGTATAATATCTCCAGAATTAATAACGCCACCCATTTTGCACCCAAATAGTTCTTCACATGTATTTCTTATTCGATATGCATCCCCATTTTGTACCCAATAAATAATATTATTTTTTATAGAATTTATTAAGGATCCCCAATTTGAACACAATATCAAGTCTCTTTATGCATTTTCATTTTTATAATTTTTTTTAATTTATACATGTTATTAGAAGTAAAAATTATATTATACTATATATATTAAAGTTGGATGTGTTTTTAGCCTAGGAGAACCAGTTGTTGACACGTGTCACGTCCTGAATTTTCTGCAACCGATTTGATATGCATATTTTGAGGCGGGTCGCTTCTAATACAAATTATGATTCATTACAAAATACACATTCATACTTAGTATAATATCTCCAGAATTGATAACGCCACCCATTTTGCATCCAAATAATTCTCCATATGTATTTCTTATTCGATATGTATCCCCATTTTGTACCCAATAAATAGTATTATTTTTTATAGAATTTATTAAGGATCCCCAATTTGAACACAATATCAAGTCTCTTTATGCATTTTCATTTAATAAGGATCTCCAGTTTGAACCCAATAATTATTTTCATTTTTATAATTTTTTTTTATTTATACAAGTTATTAGAAGTAAAAATATGACATATATGTATGTATATAAGTTTAAATATGATTCTACTTACAACCAAAAAAATATCTCGCTTTTAATAATATAATTTAAAATTATACTATTATACTATAATACATAAAACTGGACAAGTTTTTATGAGGAGCAATATGAGGAGCTGACAAGTGTATTTCTTTGAGTTCTTCTGTGAAGTTTCTTTTACTTAATCACATGAAGTGGGTCACTGTTAAGTTCAAATAATATCCAACACATGGATTACAACATCATAGAATTTTCTCATGATTAATTGTAGCCGCAACCCACTCCTAACATGTGGCAGGAGAGCTCACACACGGTCAACACCACAGTCCTTGATATAATACACACAACAAGTACCATGTAAGTTTATATATAGCATAAAATAAGGTAATAGTCATGTTGTGGGACTAAAAATTAGGAGAACTCAAAATCGAAAAGTAATGTACTAGGCTGGTTGATGGGCCAAAATAACATATGCATATATACCTCTACAACCTCGATATAATATATTTATATATACCCCTCCAACTCCAAAATATTAAAATATCATTTTGATCCTTATACCTTCCAAAATAACAATAATATGTATCTCTCATATTAGTATAATTTCATATGTACCCCTCAAAAATATTAAAATATCATTTAAGCCCCTATATATTTGAATAATAAGTTGAACATGTTAATACATATTCCTCCAAATTATAATAATATGTTTCATGCGTAGTCCTCCAAAATATTAAATTGTTACTTGCTTTATCACAATAAGAATTTTTGGCACTTTGTCTCAAAATTTTCATTCCAATTTTAAGATGATATTTTTTTAGTATTTATTATAGTATAATTAAAGTGTCATGTATTTGACCGACATATATCCATGAATACAAATATGATATATGATATCTATTTGAATCATAAATATTGCACTAACAATTCTAATATCGACCTGTATCACATTAAGAATTTTTGGCACTTGGTGTCGAAATTTTATTTTTATTTTTTAAGATGATATTTTCTGTATAGTATGTATTATAGTATAATTTCAACATATAATGTATATGTTGCAAAACAGAAACCACCTGATTCTTTGCTACAAAAGAATTCTGGAATGAGGAGCACATGCGAATATATGTTAGAGCTTGGGTTCATTTCATATACAAAAGAATTTTAGAATGACAATAGTCATTTTAATTTTGTTCTCATCTTGGGTAAAAAAAAGTATTTCATTTACATTTTACAAAATCTTATGATAGAGAATTTTCGAATGTACCCTAAAAAAACTCAAAATATCACATAAAATACTATTACAAGATGAAAAATATCCTTCTAAAGAAAACATAACGTACACTCCTAGCCGAAGCGGAGCGTGGGTCCCATCTTCTATAAAAAAGAAATGGACAGAAAGTTATTGTTACTACAGTCACACAATATATCATAATACAAGCAAAAAATGCTATAAAAAGCACAATATTATTAAAATGGAATTTTGGAAATAAGAATTATACTACTATAATTTATCATCTCAATTCTCAACATCTATCTAAGCAATACACATTTCACACAATCATCAAAAAATTTAATATTCACACAATCTCCCTTATTTATTTTCAGACGAGAGAAATCCTCATACACCAATTATCCGAAATTCGCACAAAATAACAAAACAAAATTACAGAAACCAACATAAATCATCTTATTTGTACTAAATCCCCCAAATTACTCACCAAAAGTCCCAAGAATCATCCATCCAAATCCCAAATCAACCCCAAAAGTAAAAATAAACAACTAAAAACTCCTCATTTTCACTTCACAAACTCTTCCTTACAATCACTGAGCCTCAACGGTTCTGTGAGCCGTCTTACTAGAAACAACTGTTTGAGGATTTTTCGAAATCGGAGATTCAGAAGGAGGGCTCTGATTCGGCGGCGCGCGATGGAGCCGACACTTGAAAGAATTCGGATGCGTGGCCGGCGCGCAAACGCACTTCGGAGCCGAGCCCGAAAGGGATCCGGATCCGTCCTGGCCGGACGGAGATTTGTTGGAAAACGTGCGTTTTATCGCACGAGGAGAGGAAATGGCAGGCCGAGGCGAGATTTGTTTGACTTCGGTTTCAGCATCTACGAAATTTGACGCCATCGATTTTGAAGGATCTGGATTGATTGAAATTGATGTGAGATATAGTTGGTTTGATTTGTTAACTGATCTGCAAGAAGTTGACTTGTAGAAAGTACTAAGAAAACAACTCAATCAAATTGAAAAAGAAAGATCAGACTTCGATTGGAGAAAACAAATAATTAGAACCGGAAGATAGATCAAGTGAACTTTCAACAATTAATAACAATTAATATACGGAAAATAATAACCTTAAGAGATGGATAAAATAAAATCTAGAATCATAAGGAAAATAATAACCAACAAAAATATAATCTTTAGAACAAATTGTTCACTTAAATTTCAACTTTAAGTTGCCTCACAGATCAATCATTAGCAAATTATGAGAAGAACTAAAAAAAGAAAGAAGCTAGTAGTACCTTGAGAGAATCAGAAATAAAATCTGTGTAAATGGAATTGAAAAGTGGCAGAGTGAGCTCTATCTTATGCTTATCCTGTCTGAACTATTCAATTCAATTCAATTCATTTATGTATTCAATTTAAGATAGTTTCTTTCTTTCCTACCCACACTTGGCCCCACCATTAGAGATAAGAATAAGAAATGTGACTTCAAAGCAACCGCATTAACTCAAAACTCCTTTCATATCTACTTCTTCCCACTTCACATCACATCACCACCTTCCTTGTATACAGACTACAGTAACAGTATTTGGATGAATTTGTTTGGGATTATAATATAATATTTTTTGCATTACTGATTAAACTTATACAAAATTTTATGACAGCTAATACACATACCAATACATAACTTTTTTTATTTCCTAAACTCTTATAATATATTCTACCGGTCGAAAACGGTTTGATCTCTCCCTGTCCTTGTAAAACTCTGTCAATCTGCCATGTCATATAGTAGTATAAAAAGTCGTAGATATTAATGAGGGATAAGTTTCGAACTGAATATGCGCACGACTTTTCTTTTCGTGATATTTTAAGCGAGACAGAATTGATTGATGCCTCAATCAAATGGAATCATTCAGATTGAGACAGAGCAGACAGAGAGAGTATTTATTTACGGGCTTTAATATTTGGGCCTTGGGCTGAATCGTCTTATTATCGAGTGATTAATTTAGATAAACAATGTAGATTCTGGATTTCGTTGAATTATCCAACCAATAATTTCACCTTTATAATGAACTAATCCATATATCTCTGCATATTATATATTGTTAAATTCACTTGCCAAAAATTCCGTACGGACTTTAATATCTTCTAGTTGTCTTGCTGCTGCCCAAAATGGAAGTGAAGTGATTCGATCGATTTACAGTTTAACAACTTTCACTACTAAACCGGAGCTGAGCTGATGTTTACCTCTTCTTCTTCTTCTTCTTCTTCTTCTTCTCAGCCGCCTTCCAATCTCTTGATCTTTCCGGCGGCGGCGGCGGCGGCGGCCTGACCTGACCTGACCTGACATCTCTTTCTTCTTGTTGTTACTTGACTAATCTTTTTTGAGAAAGAATGGTGAAGCCTGGTTCGTCTGCTAGAAGTGGGCTAACTCTCAGATCCGACCCGATAAATCCGGAGGCTTCATCTTCCAGCTCCATTAAGAAGCCTGCCATTGACGCCAAAGCTCCTCCAGGTTGAAACTTTTTCCCTTTTCAATCAATTAAACTCGATTTTGAACATCTATCTCGCAAATTCGATCAATAAAGCTCGATTCTTTAACACAAGATATAAATCTTCAGACCTCATTTGAATTCGAAACTCAATTTCTTACTGAATTTTCAATTTGTAGTTGCGATTTCTGAAGGGGGGAGTGAGGAGACGGAAGTGGAAACCTGGGATGGAGATGATGACGTCAGCGACACGTCATGGATCGTGTGGTTTTGCGGATTGAGAGGAAACGAACTGTTTTGCGAAGTGGATGAGGAATTTATTCAGGACGATTTTAATTTGTGCGGCCTTAATTCGCTCGTCCCTCATTATCTTCACGCTCTAGATGTGATTTTGGACAACGATTATTCTTTCAGCGGTAATTTTTTGTTTGGGATAAACGCACGTTTAGTCCATGTACTTTAATTGGTTTGCAATTTAGCTTTTTAGTTGATGCGCTTTATTAAAACATGCACAATTATATAAAGTTTAGGGATTCAAAAGCTTAGATCAGTAGTACAAGAACCAAATTGCAACCCAATTGAAGTACATGGACAAAGCCATGCATTTATCCCTTGTTTTTTGAATTTTTCGCCATTTTTTTTTATTCCGCGTAATTCTCAAAATGACCCCTAGATTTTACTCTTAACATTTATTTTTATTATTATTTTTGTGAGAAGGTGAGCTGGACGATGATGAGCATAGTCGGATCGAAAATGTCGCAGAAATGTTATACGGTCTTATACACGCACGCTATATCTTAACTAACAAGGGCCTAAACGCAATGGTAATTTGTAAAAAGATATACAATTTCATTTTACCTCATTTCACATTAGTTTATACTTTGTTTTAATTTTATCATTTTTTTTTATGATAGCATGAGAAGTATAAAAGGGCGGATTTCGGTCGGTGCCCTAGGGTTTTTTGCGAGGGGCAGCCTTGCTTGCCAGCTGGCACGTCAGATATTTCGCATAACGGTTCGGTCAAGATTTACTGCCCTAAATGCGAAGATCTTTACTTGCCTAGATGCAAATATCAAAACAGTAATCTCTCTTTTTACCTTATTTTTATACGTACAAATACATGTGTATAGTAATATTTTTTTAATCGTAGAAATAGAGGTGCATAATACATATTACACTTACATACGTATGAAAAAGGAGGGTTAAATTGTGTATTTTTTTAAGAAATTTGGTCAGGGGTGCAAATGAATAATTTCCATTATTTTGTGACGTTTATGAAAATTGATTTTTATTTCATTTCCTTTTATGTAGATATGGATGGAGCGTATGTTGGCACGACATTTCCACATTTATATTTAATGACCTTTCCGTCTTCTAAACCCTCAAAGACCGCTGAGAAATACATTCCTAGGGTTTTTGGATTCAAATTGCACAAAGATCCTAAATCTTCTTGATATTTTTGGTGTAATTTTGCTACCATGAGATTTAACATTTATGTTCGTGCCGATATTTGTCACACACACTATTAGGTGTGTTTTTAACTTTGGTGATCACAAAAAAGTGTGGGATTGAGTAATCTTCATGTAAAATTTTACTATTCATGAGTTGCTTTATTTTCGTATTATTCTTGGGAAAGTGAAAAATTTATAAAATGCTAATGCACCCACAAACACCATATATTTTGGTCTAGTTTGTGAATAAATATTCAATTTCTTCATATTTTCTCAAGACCTCCAAATTTAAGGTTGATGTTTGTAAAGTCATTTTTTCTTAGTTTTCGTAGAACTCTATGGATGGATCAGTAACACGTTAAAATATTAGATTTTACTTATTTTCTCAAGACCTCATAATTCAAGGCTAACATCTGCAAAATCATTATTTTTTCAATCTTATCAAAATCCCATAAATTGAAAGGTAATAATTGCAAATATAATAAAATTTTCAGATTTCTCAATAACCACAAATTGAAAGCTGATACAAGGCACTTATACTCAATGCTTCATATTTTCTCAAAATCCCACAAATTAAAGGCTAATATTAGTAAACTACTATTTTTTCACAATTTTCTCATAAAAGTATGAATTGATGGCTAATAAATGCAAACAAATACTTAGTTTTCAGATTTTCTCGAGACCCACAAACTGATATCTACTACATGCAAAACACACGTTTTAAAATCGAATAAATTGAAGGCTAATAACAAAATACTTATTTTTTTTTTTCATATATTCTCAAGAGCTTACCAAAGACTAGTACTTGCAAAATACTATTCTTTTTACTTTACTCAAACAATATAAATTGAAGGCTAATATATGAAAAAATATGTAATTTTCCATATTTTATCAAGAACCCACAAAATAAACATAATATTTGCAAAATCCTTAATTTTCTCATTTTTCCGAAAATCCCATAAATTGAAGGCTATACTTATATTTTCAGATTTTCTTCAAACCTCATAAATTAAGGTACTTGTAATAATATTTAAACCTGCAAAATACTTAGATTTTTCAATATTCTCAGCACACCATAAATTGATTTCCAATACATGCAAAAATATTCAATTTTTCAGATTCCTCAAGACCCCACCACAACATGAAAACTATTACACGCAAAAGATATTTATATTTTTTCAATTTTCTCAAACTCCATAAATTGAAGGCTTACATATGCAAAAATATATAATTTTTCAGATTTTCTCAAGATCTCATAAATTAAGGGAAACTGAAAATCACGTCGGAGTACTGTAGTGACCTTGTAGCGATGGATTGAAATTATATACTATTTTCTCATGTTCCTATATACACTATATATTGTTTTCATTTTTTTAAATATATACTATTTACCGAATGAATTTTTATATACTGTTTGTTTTCAGTTTATATATTTGTATATACTGTTTTCATTTTTTTTAATATATACTATTTTATAGAATGAATTTTTATATACTGTTTGTTTTTAGTTCATATGTTTGTATATACTGTTTTCAGTTTTTATATACCGTCGCTACAGTCCCGTCGCACAATATCAGCTCCCTAAATTAAAGGCTAACATGATGATTTTGATGGAGTGTAGCCGTAGGCGATAGCCTACCTCATAATTTCATTAATTAAAAACCAAGTTGTTTTACATTTAGGTGTAAAAGATGATGATTTATATGTTGTTTTTGAAAATATATATTATTTTTCTACTACTATAAAATACAGAAAACTGGCATCATAGGAGCGTTGCAGGAAAGCGTGGCATTTTTGTCAAGTCAAAACATTCATCCTTGTCAAGTTTTGGATAATGACAACCTTAATATTGTTACACCGGATGATCATAAAACTTATACAAATTCAACTCTACCTCATATACATATATATATTTTTTTCATATATATTGCTCAAAGGTTTACACACGCACACACACTCACCACACAAAATCTCTAAACACTTCAACTCCCTAATGAGAGTTAAATAGAAGACTCACAGAATGTGCCCTTACTTATGTCGTAACTATCGCGCTAAAACAATATTGGCAAATGAGTGCATGTATTTGGATCATTACAAAACCTCCATCAAATTAATCAGCATTTAAAAGATTGTTACCAAGGCTCTGAGCCCTCAATTGCTGATAAAACCTCGTAATGAACTTCTCAGCCTTCCAATCTACATCACTTCCATACCCTAACCCTAATCTCTCATTTTCCTCTTCCGAGTCGCTATCCTGATCAACTCTAACCGCAAAAGTCGTTATGGGTACAAGACACTTGCTCGATTCATAGACATTGGAACCTGATCTTGACTGGAAAAAATCCCCATCATTGTATGCACCGCCTCCTTTGATACATGCGAAAAATCTAGACCTAATCCTTGACCTTAACTGAATAAGAATAGGATAATTAGGGCTACTGGTGCATGAGAACTCGTAATCTTTTACGGTAAGTGGTGGTTTGTAAAAGTGTTTTTTCGACTTGAAATGGAGGTAATTAACTAGGGTTGTGGATATGAGTTTGCATCTCTTTTTGAGGTTTCTTCTTGCCAAGTAAAGGAGGGTTAATCTTATGTAGTTCCATAGTTTTTTTACGGTCTCTACTGAATTCAACTCCATTTTTGCTAGAACTGTTAAAATGGAGTCGAACTCAAGGACCTGAGAGACAGGAGAGAGTTTTGGAGTTATTTATAGTGAGGTAGATTGTGGTTGGGGTTACTACTTAAAAAAATTCAGCATTACCTAATTAAAAACATAAAAAAGTTAAGGAAGATATTTATGGTTAGGGTTACTATTTTAAAAATTATTAACATTCCCTAATTAAAAATATAAAGAAGGTAAGAAAGATGTCAAAATGAAAACATGGGTTGCATGAATCAAGGGAAGAAAGGGATAGTATATGGTTGAGTGAGGAACTTAGCAAACAATGGTGCTTAACAACTGCACCGTTTCATCTTTTTCATTCTTTTTTTCCATTAAAAAATCTATTTTTTGCTATTTTCTTTGGTTAAAACATTTTAGTTAATGTTAAAGCATTGACAAATGAGAGAGACGGTGTATCCATAAATGATTTTAAATGCTTTTTTACAACTAAGGTGCACCAAATGAAAGGATAATATATAAAATATTTAAGATGTAAGAGAAATATTATGAAGTGATGTAGAATTTAAAATAAATTAACAACGAAAGATAAATAATTTAAAAGAACCTGTTTATATAGTTATAGCTAGTTTGTTTTATTTTGAAGCAAGATCAGTCAAACCGACTCAGTTTATTAAGCATACTCTTAGTAGCTTAATTAAAGAAAGGGAGAATTTCTGTCATCTCTCTGGGGACTGATATGGCACAACGGGGCGCGTCCATGTATGTTTTCCTTTTTTTTAGTAAAAAAAAACTAGTAGATAAAATCAACAAAACATATATATGAATAAATAAATAGTAACATATATTATATAAACACTAAAATAAATACTGAAAATAAATAATGAATATAACACTAAAACAATTTATACATAGCTTTTTATTTTAAAATAAACACTGCCTGTGTACCAAAAGTAACATATATTATATAAACACTGCCTGTCTCAAAATAATGTATGATTCGGAGAGAAAGAACTTAGTCTGCAATCTAAATAGATGTTTGTTTCTCTCATCTACTTTGTTGATTTAATATTTAACACTTCATCAAGATAATGAAGTAAACAAAATGCACAAACTATTGTTTTTGTTATAGAAGCTAACACAAGTAGAACTTTAATTGTAGTAATACAAGCTTTATGTGCCGTCCTACCTTCACATTGACCCCGAATGTCCAGAAAACATATTTATTTAATCAGATCATAAATTTTGAAAAATACATTTATTTTAGTCGGCCCATAACCTATAATAATTCACCGAAAATACACAAAACATATTTATTTAATCAGATCAAAATGTTGAGAAATACATTTATTTTAATCGGCCCATAATAATTCACCGAAAACAACAAAAAGAAACATTTTAAATTACAAACAAGTTCATCTCAAAACAATCCAATACACAATCAAAGTATCTCCGAAGCACATAATACAAAAACAAAAAATAAATAATCATAAATAAACAAACACGGCTCGAAACCAACAACCAACACATCAAACCGTGAATAAAAGATTCAATTCAATCAACAATCACTCAATTCGATCAATTGATCCACAACGCTCGGATCCGCAAGTGTACTTGTATCACCCAATTCGTTATACTGTTTTGACGCGATTTTTCGCAAAATCCTCCTCATAATTTTCCCGCTTCGCGTTTTGGGAAGTCCAGGCGCCCAGTGTATTTTATCAGGAGCCGCAAAAGCACCGATCTATCAAAATTACAATCCAAATTTGAATAAATTACGCACGAATTTTGTTATTAACATTTGTTCATTAATTATATAATAACTAATTACCTGGTTGCGAACAGTTAAGATGAGACTCTATAGTTTGTAATATAATATATACTACGAAGTACAGAAATATATTATCAAATATATTACAAACATTGCGATACATAAAATATCAAAAGAAGTCTATAGTTTGTAACTAAACAATTTATAAGGTGTATAACCAATAATACATAAGATCACTAAAAGAATCAATATATAAGTTTTTATTTAATCGGCATTAATTAAACATTTGTTCATTAATTAAACAATTAATTAATTAATCAATTACCTGGTTGCGAACGGCTACGACGAGACTCTTCCTCAGTTCTTCACTATAAGGAACTCCTTCGACCAATGTAACGAACGCGTATATTCCTTGCCCTTTCACCTTCATAAATTAATAAAATACGTTTTATTAACTTAAATCTGAGTTTAAAAAAAAAATGAAAAAAAAAATGTTAAGAAAATTTGTAGAACCTCGTGTTCGACGCCGACGACGGCGGCCTCGGCACATTGCGGGTGTGAAACGAGGGCTGATTCCACTTCTGCTGTTCCAATACGATGCCCACTACAAAATAAATAAATAAATAAATAAATAAAAAAATAGATGTCCACTGCAAATTAAATAAATTAATTAATATAAATAAATAATAAGTAAATGCACAACTAAGTTAAATAAATTAATTAATTTATTTATTAATAAAAATAAATAAAAATAAACAAATTAATTAATTAATTAATATAAATTAATTAATTAATTAAAAAAATTAATTAATAATTAATCAATTATAAATAAACTACCTGACGTTGATTACATCGTCGACTCTGCCAGTGAGCCAGTAGTATCCGTCCTTGTCCCTAGCATACCAATTAAACAAACCTTTAATTCAACGAGTATTTTTTAACTTCTTACCAAAAATCAGCATATAAATGTATAAAACAATATACATAAATTGTAACTTTCATGTCTCGTACCTGCTGCATCCGTCTCCTGTGAAGTAGTACCCAGCGAAAGGCTTGAAGTAGGTCGTTTCGTATCTATCGTGATCTGCATATAAAGTTCTAAAAGCGCCAGGCCAGGAGCGCTTTATGCAGAGATACCCGCTGCACTCGCCTTCTATTTCGTTGCCCTTCTCGTCCACAATCGCCGGCTGGCAAAAACGTTAAAGGGAAATTGTTATAATGTAGTTATTTTTGTTTGTTGTTGTAAGCATTGAGGGTTTTGAACTAATGGATACGGATACGGATACGGATACGGATATGGGTATCATATTCGATACGATACTGATATAGGGATACGATACGGCAATTTTATATATTATTTTAGTAATTAGATTTTGTATATTTTATTATTGTAACAACATTCTCCTTATATTTTGATGCCCTTCTCGTCCACAATCGCCGGCTGGGGAATGTTAAAGTGCGATTGTTATTATTATTGTTTTAAACATTTAGGGGGTTGGTTAAGAGGGGTATTTTGGTAAAGGAAAAATGTTTTGACAACGTCTTGTTTAATTTTGCACCGTAGAGGTAAAGGAAATTTGATTCGGTTTATACGGAGTTTCGCAGGGAACCTAAAAAATGAGGGTTTTTTTTATTATATTTCCCTTTTGGTCGACAATTACCGGCTGTAAAATGTTATAATGTAATTATTATATTATTATTATTTTAAACATTTACGGTTTTGAAATTTCAGAAACACAGGAGGTTTATTGAAGCTAAATACAGAAAGAAGTGTATTTTGGTTGAGATTAAACATTTAACCCCCATCCTTGTTAGTTTATTTTTTAACAAGATAGGGGGGTGAAAAACAAATAGTCCAGTTTACAGGGGTACGGTTTTTTTTATATAATATTTGGAAATCTTAAGGGTTTTTTTGAAAAGTTTACATAAAAAGTACCTGAACGCCAAAAAAGGGAAAGGTTGCGGATCCAGGTTTCTGTGGCCAGGCACCCGGTAGAGGAGTAATCTACACAAATTAAATATGCAAATTAAAAAAAAAAGATTAAAATTAATCAAAAATATGAACTTTTGAAAGATAAATTGCGTAAAGTCAATTGTGAAAAATAAATAAATAAATAAATAATGAGATTTAAATAAATTAACTAACCATGAAACCGCCAGTCTCGGTTTGCCACCAGGTGTCTGAAATAGGGCAGCGCGAGTCACCAACAACATTATAAAACCATCTGAAATATTAAACAACAATATTCATTATAATTTTTCTCAATAAAATATAACATATATCTAGTTGGAAATGAATAAATCACGGAAGAATGTAATCGTGAAGTTATTATTACTAGAGAAAACATTAGATTGTGTGAATTGCAACAAGAATACAAATATGCCATATAGTTTTTCTGATTAAAGAGGATAAAAGTAAGATCCAATAATTTGATCAATCTTGTAATATTTTTATTAGTTACTTACTAATATATACAACTAAGTACATAAATCTTTCACAAATAAATAAATATATAAATAATTGACCAACCTCCAAGCACTGGGGTTAATTGGCTCTCCTACACTTCCCAAAACACGTAAAGATTTACGCGAGTAACGCGTAACAAACTGCACATAAAAAATATCACATAAAAAGTTTATTCATATAAAATAAAAATAAATAAAAAATAAAATATACCTCATTACTTTCACGCATGAGAGACCGAACAAGAGTTGGAGCAGTATAAAAAATGGAAACTTTATATTTATCGACTATTTCCCAACACCGACCCGCATCTGGATAATTCGGAGCCTAAAAAAAATTAATATTAATTAATTTTTTAAATATTTTTATTAATTAGGAATATTTAATTTAGTTATTTATTTTACCCCTTCAAAAACCAAAACAGAGGCTCCATTTAAAAGCGGGCCGTATGTAACGTAACTATGTCCAGTAATCCAACCACAATCAGCAGTACACCTAATAATTAAATAATAATAAAATAAATAAATAATTTACGTTATAAAAAAGAGAGAAATAAAATCATTATTTCTTACCAATATATATCGTTTGGTTTATAATCGAAAGCATATTTGAACGTAGTTGCAGTATAAAGCATGTAACCGCCAGTTGTATGCAACACACCCTGTATTTAACAATTTCATAAACAACCCTCAAAAATGAGAAATTATAAGTATTTATTTAATTTAATAAAATTATAATGAACCTTTGGCTTTCCAGTACTTCCACTAGTATATAAAAGAAATAACGGATCTTCTGCATCAACCCACTCAACTTCACATTTCGTCGGAAAATTCGGCACAACATCCTAAAATATATAAATAATATAAAAAATGTTATTTTAATTTTTGTAAGATAAAAAAAATAATTAAATAATTTTTTTCATGCCTGCCACCAAATATCTCTTCCATCTTGCCATTTTGTTTCTTCCCTTTTCATGGCTGATGAATTGTCATAAGTCAAACACAAATCTATACAAATTAAATCAAATTATTAATACATATTATATGTCGTTAAATTACAGTATTTTAATCATAATTTGGTCAATTTTTTTACGGTTTTACGTACCAACTGAAACTCCGTTTTTGGTCGATTCTACAAGAGCTGAGTCAACAATATCTTTCAAAAAGATAGTTTTTGCGCCTCTTTTTACTGCATTGCACGTAATTACAACTTTCGGTTTACAATCAATTATTCTTTGCGCGAGTGAATCCGCCGAAAATCCCGCAAATACAACCTATCAATTTGAAGTTTCAAAATATAAAATTTGAAATTTGAAGCTTTAAATTTGAAATTTGAATATTACAGAATGGACGGCGCCGATTCGAGCGCAAGCCAGCATGGCGATTGGAAGCTCCATGAGCATCGGTAAGTAAATTATTACCGCATCACCTTTTCTCACTCCTACTTGTTTCAAGTAATTCGCCAGCTGGCAGACTTTGTCGAGGAGCTGAGAGAAAGTGAGCTGGCCGTCCTGACCCGGCTCGTTTCCTTCCCAAATGATCGCGACTTTATCTCCGTTTCCAGCTTCGATATTTCGATCCAATGCGTTGTAACATATATTTGTTGTCGACCCTTTAAACCACTTTTGAAAAAGAAGAAAAAATTAGGAATTTATGATAAGATGAAGATTTGTTGAATTTGTTATGAACTTACTTCGATTTGAACTTGGCCCTTGCTGACATCAATATTCTCTTTGCAAACCTCTTTAGGATTCCATTTCTCTTTCCAGTAGAAATCCATGGCGATTTCTGACCAGAAACCAGCTGGATCCTCAACCGATTTTTTGTACATCTTTTCATACTGATCCAATCCAATTCAGTCAAAAGCAAACAACTTTCCGTCAATTCAAAATCACCCAAAACCAAATACGCTCAAATCAAACCAAAAAAGCTGAAAATCGAATCAAAAAACCTGTTGGGGGGAGGAAACAAGAGCGTTCTGAGAGAATTGATGGCTGGGCAAGACGAGATCATTCTCCTCAGACGCCAAGGACTCGCCGAGAATCACAGCATTAAGCTTGGAGATCTTCCCGGCGCCGGAAGGCAGCTGAGACATGGACTCCACATGCCGGAGCTCGCCGGAAGACAACTCACTCGTCCCCATACCACCACCACTTCCACTTAATCTCCTATTGAAAAAAACCCTCTTGTTGGTGTAATTGAGCTTACAATTACAACAAAATGAAGAAGAAGAAGAAGAAGAAGAAGAAGAAGAAGAAGGAGAGGAAAGAGAAGACTTTGACAATGAAGAGAGAGAGATCTGAGACTGGTAAAATAAGTGCAGACTCATTTTTCGCATTCACCCTCTTATTTATTGCTAAATTATTACTCCAACCCCCAAAAAAATTATAAATAAATTATTATATCATCCAATTATTTTCTGACATCTCCTCCTCTCTCTCCCCCCTCTGTATTTCTCTGTTCTCTCTCTGTTTTTCTGTAGCTTGAGCTCATGAGGTGGAAACTTCTTCCTGAGAGCTTTGGCTTTCCTCTTGAGATAATTCCAAGAAAATAGAATAATAATGAATAAAGATAATATATGAGATTCTTTGTTTAAAAAAGAAATATTCGATTGGATTAACAGTTTGACTAAGATGATAAAAGATTAACTTTTTCCAATTGATATTTATCTTTTACTACTGTTCTGTTTTTTTTTATTTTTCTTTCAGGACTCTGTTTTTTTGTTCTTTATTGGGTCAAAAATAGATGTCAATAAACGACCAACATGAAAATGGACTAACAAACGATCATTTGGTTGAACCAACTACAATTTCTATTTGACAAGGTCTCAATCAATGTTATCTCTTCACGACTTAGAGAGTTGCATTTATTTCCTCTAATTATACTTTATTGTTTGTTAAGTAGTTGCCTAATTATTTGTCCAAAGGCCATTAATACCAGTCAAACTATTCTGGCCTTAAACTTAAGATTTGCCAGTTAAATTCCAAAGGAATACGGGCCGTAGAAAAAAAAATTAAAATTCTAGAAATTTAGAAATCAGTCATATAATCTATATTGAAAATGAAAATAAGAAAAAAAAAATAAAAAAGTTCTTAATTTTGAATTATTGCAGAAAAAATATTTTTCACCACTATTTATTTTATTGATTTTTTTCAAAATTTTGATTTTAAGTGAGATCAATTAGTCATAAAAAAAAGTATATTTAGTGGTTTGTACTTTCACCATAGAGAAATATGAGAAGAAAATGTGCATATATAAAATGAACTCTCTAGAATTTTGAAATCCGTCAAAAATTTGTTGGAGACGCAATAAAAAATTGAAGGTGCATGATGGACGTGTCCAATAGTTTATTTATCATGCTTATTTTTAATTGGATTGATCTAACTTTTGACTTGAGTAGCACCATATCCATATGTAGATGAGATCCAAGATCTTTGCACTGCATGTTACCTTATTGTTTAGAGCAATAATTATTGCATAAAATGTGTTCATGCATTGAGCAAGGGTGGCGCCTTGACGGGCACATCATTCAGATCGTCATCATCCATATTCACCAACAACAGATGATAGATAAAGTCAACCTGCTGCACCTCCTTGTATGGCGGCTGCTCGGGGGGGAGGCGTCATATAGTTGAGGTTGGCGCCTCCATCCCTAATCTCTCTCCACATCTTAGTTGCCACCTTGAACGGCAAGGAATGCTCCCCAAACTCCGCACTGTGAGCGTCGTACAAGCCAGCCACTGGAAGCAGTACTTGCAGCTTTTTCGGTTCTTTCCCTTCCTTGAGTGCTTCCCGTCTGCAATGTGGTATGTCGCAAAGTTTCGGTCTGACATAAAGACATCCTCCTTTATGCAGAAGAACTCTCCGCCATTAGGCACAACGTACGCTACAGGTTCGTCGGACATCCCGGCGGCGGAGTGCTCTTGGCGTGGATCGGATCGAGATCTAGGGTTGCACACGGGACAGAGGGACGAATGATTGAGGAGATGAATGGATCTCAGTTAATTTGAAATGTTAAGTGACCTGAGAAGGTTTAGTGTTTGTTGTGGAGAAAAGGGAGTAGTAATGATTGAAGGACATAAATAAAATGTTGTACATATGTGAATTCTTACGCTGCATATGCAGACACTTATAATTCACATATGTGGGTGTACGTTGTGCATATCTGAATACTTCAAACATAAAAGATATACGAGTGCTCTTGAGTGAGAAAGAAGATTGATTTGAAAATGATAATGATATACATGGACCGAACTTGTAACGACTGCTATCAGAGACAAGTTCAAAAGTTACAACTCAAATAAACAAAAGTGCTTCAGATGCAAGTTCACCAATTTTACATTGGAGAATAATTTCACTATTTTATTTCCTTTGGTCTATCACTCATATTATTTTTAATTTTTTTTTTCTATCATGAATTATATTCATATATATTGTTTTAAAATAAGCAAGCAAAGCAAGAAGATACTCCAACCAAGCAACCATAAGAGAGAGATGCAAATATTGCATTCCATTAATTCATTAATAAGCCTTACATAACAGGAAAGACATAAGCTAAAAACAAAAGATAAAGCAACTATTTATCTTCTTTTACTCATCCTTCTCTCTTCTTCTTCTTCTTCTTCTTCTTTCTCCTCACCCTCCTCTCCCTCTCTTCCACTTCCTCCTCCTTTTCATCAAAATGCTCATTTTCCTCTTCCATGTCACTCGCTCTCCCTCTCCCTCTCATCCTCCTTTTCGTTCTTTTCATTCTTCTATTCTCTATCGAGTGTATTACAAAGTTGTCTCGAAATTAAAATTACAACATAAAATAAAACACAAACTAGTAATCACAATAGAATAGAACTACATTGCAAAAATTATGCGAGGAGTCCATTCTAGCAATTGGATTGGATCATATTCAAGTTAGACTATCTTTTCTTTATGACATTTTCAGGTTTTTATTAAGACAATTCAGCTAGTGTTTGGATCTTATTGTGGTCCAACCTATTGTTGATCTACATTGTGTTTTGGTTGAACTCAATGCAGCGGTGATGCTCAACCCCCAAGTTTTTCATCTTTCTTCTGGCTGGGCTTCTTTGTACTTTTGAACAAGATAACCAACAACTCACCATTACACATCAAACATAACTCCATAGAGGATACTTTGCGTAGCTCATGCTTTCTGCCACTACGACGATGAAAGGAATATCCTTCACATCCTGAGAAGAGCGAAAGGCAGAATTATGTGTGTTTGGATTTTTCACCAATTGGTGCTTATATACACATCAATTTAATATTATCTGAATATAACTTATCGTGAAAATTTTATGAATAAAAGCTTTCTTATTTATTTCTTTGGTTGGTCATGATTCTCTAAGGGCGTTATTCATCTCGAAATCTCACAACAAACACTCCAAAAGTGTCAAACACAAAGTAGTAAGGTAAAACTAAAACAACAAAACAGTACACATACTCAAAACCAAAACCAAACCAATTGTCCACCAAAGCATCGCACAGAACTCGTGACGCAACCTCACACACATCATGTATATTATTCTTACACAAATCTTACTTACGGCCCATAAAAAAGAAACAAAATTAAACCACTGCCATCTAAATCAAGTCCCCCAAATCATCAAACCCTACTGATAATCCCTTCCCGGCACATCTCTCCCCTGATACCCATTATACCCACCCGCACCCTGTCCACCACCACCTTCATACGCACCCGGTCCACCACCTGGTCCATACGCACCCGGTCCACCACCACGCTCATAATTCCCTCCCCCTCCTTGATACGCACCTGGTCCACCTTGATACCCCTGATTCATATTATTCCCGCCCTGATACCCTCCTTGATACCCACCCTGTCCACCACGATTCATATTCGGCGGACCACCTTGATACCCTCCCTGCTCCAAATTAGGGTTCGGTCCCAAATTAGGGTTTGGACCCAAATTAGGGTTAGGGTTTCCGTAACCTTGCGGCGGCGGCGGTTGACGAGGAGCATTATAAACCGGTCTCCTCTCATACCCACCTCCTTGTTGCGGGTATCCACCGGGTCCACCAGGATATGGACCCGGTGCGCCACCTGGCGGACCGTGGGATGGGCCGCCAGGTGGCGGGTTGTTAAAGTTCTGAGGAGGAGGGGGCGGGGCGGGCATGTTGGGATGAGGTGGCGTGTTCTGATAGGTCTGTTGGGGAGAGGGAGGTGGAGCGTTGTCGCGTCGGCGTTCGAAGTTGCGTGAGCGGTCGAAGTTGCGGGGGCGGTCGTTGCGGCGGGACCGCTCGTTGGCGCGCGCGTTGTTGCGCACCCACTCCTCGTGGTATTTCGGATCGTACGGCATTGCCTCGCCGTTTACGAACGGCTCTCCTATAAAAATGAGAATATTAGGAGAGTGATACATGTAATAGTGTAATGTATTAAGGGATCTGATACACACCACGAGCTTATTTGTCAACGGGGTGGGGTAGAAGAAATTCAGAAAGGTATAACAGAATTACGAAAAGGCATAATGAACATATAAAAAGGTATAATGAACATATGAAAGGCTCTCCTTGGCACAAATATGTGGGTGGGAGAAAAAAATATTAGGAGAATGGTAGTTAATGTATGTTTTCGAGTGCGTCTCTTACAATAGATGTTCTAACTTTTTATATCTCTGTTAGAGTGAATGTGTCTTTTCGGGGATCTAATATACCTTTTCAAGTGCCAAAAAGTGTAACTTTAGTATCAATATATCTATACCTTACAATAAACTGATCCAAAAGCTAGACTTATAATAAATTTATAGACATGTTTCAATCAAAATTAAATAGACCTTAACAAAAAGCTATAAGTTTCATTATGATTTTTTTTTAATTGATGTTCGGGCAAAATGAAACAATTGACTGAAGAAATTCAGGTTTCTTTTATTTCTAGAAAATCAAAACAAAATTAAAAAGAAAGCCTTAATAAACATACCTCCATAATCCTTGTTCCTCACATCCAAGTAAGAATCAGGAAGAACCCAACGCACATGAGGCAACTCTGCATAATATCACAAATAAATAAATAATTAAATAAATTAATGAATAGACAATAAAAGTAAAAATATATAAGTACCCTTAATTTTGTAGGAGAGCTCTTCAGATACAAGAGCCCCAAAAGCAAAGTAATGCCTAGTCGAAACAGAGTAAATCTTCATCCTCGCCTCTTGCTCACTGCATCAAACATCAACAAAAACCAATAAATCTTCAAATCAGAACCCAAAAGCTCAAATCTTTTCAAAATAATACTAATTAAAAAAGAAGAAACTAACCTCCCAACCACCTGAGCGAGGGTTTTAATGTAAGAATCAATAATCTCATCTCTGGTAATGTCAGGACTCGCCGGATCGCCGGGCGGCGGGTCCATGACCACCAGCCAGTGCTCAAAATCACACCCATCTAACAAGATCGTCTCTTTCGGCGGCCGGTTGCTAAAATTAGGACTCGAATCCCTCAAAGAAGAGTTAGTCTGATGCGTCGACATGCTTCTCCTGACAACATGGTTGTTCACCGCCGGTTGCTTGAAGAGGAGGAGTTGGTCGAGCGGAGCGACGAGAGGGCGGAGACGGGTGGCGGAGGAAGAGAAGGAGCGGCGGAGGAGAGGGGAGGAGGAGAGCTTGGAGAGGAAAGCTCGGGAAGTCGCCATGGTTCCAAACCCTACAAAAACCCTAAAAAAGAGTGAAGAATGAGGAGCGAGATGATAAGGATAAGGGAAGAGAAAAGTATTTATACGGGATGAATTGCGGTGTAGGCATTTAATGTTGCGCCTGATTATGTGGGGCCTAAGGTCAGTGAGAGAATACATATAATATATAATACAAAGATAAGAATTTTCACTAAAAATTTGGATAAAAATTTAGTTGATATATTTCAACACTTTAGTTGATATATCTCATTAAAAATTTAGTTCATTTTTTATAAAATACATGGACTTAAATGACAGTTGATATATTTCAACAAAGTTCAGAGATATTTTAAATTTTTAATCATCTGTTTAGGATTTAACAACATCAGATCATCAATACAAGCACTTACAACCCAACATAAACTAATCAAAATAACAAAATAAAACCAACATTTGTGAATCAAATCTATACATATACTAGCACATAAAATACTTACGATATACATAAAAAAAATAATATCATTTCACGAGGCCATGCGGTAAACAAACAACGCCAACGACCATTTCCATTTCACAACAATATAAAATAACAAAAAAATTACATCTTTTTTCTAACGTATAACACCACCTCAATTTTCTAACGTATAAATTGTTAAATTATGGCAACAACGATCTAGACTCAGACCTATCATCATCATAATCAGAACCGTAATCATTATCTTCGGAGAGAGAAAATGTTGACCAGTCAACGGAATTGCGTACCGACTTGAATTCCGTACCGGTTCGAAAACCGGTGGTACGAGACGAAACCATCGGCATGACTAATACTGACGATGCGCCACCTAGTGATTCTGATCCAATCGCCTGCAAAATAAATAATAATTAAATATTAAAATAAATGAATGAACAGTTAGTATGTGGGAAATATGCATGTACAATGTTTTGAGGTCGGTTATTTTATGTAACTGATGTATTAAATTTTAATAGAGTGATATAATATGTTTGTTTTGATATTATTCGCTTGATCAAAAGACCAATTGCGTCATGTAAATGTAGGTTTTGATTTGTATTACATGAATATATCCTTGTAAGAAAATATTTTTATATTTAAACTTCAGAATTTTAAGAAAAATAAGGAATATAAAAAAACCTTGGCTTTGAATAGGAAAGATTTTGCTCTCTCTCCTATGGCAATCAAAAAGGACTTCAAATCATTTATTTCTGTTTCTTCCTTTAACGGCTTTGAGAATCTAAAACATAAAATTAAATAGCAAATTTAATCAAACCATAATATTTAATCACTAATATTTAATTGAACCTCAAAATAAACTAAGTAAATACCTCTTTGAGTCAGTTGAAGAAAGTTGACTAGAACTGGCGGTATCTTTTGTCTGGTCAACTGAAAATAAAAAAAGTTAGCTTTCTTTTATTTAAATAAAATGGAAAATTACATTTATACCATTCTAAACCTCAAAAATTACCTTTAGATTCTTCTGGTGCTAATAAAGAGATTCCGACAAAAACAAGTGAAATACCGACCAAAAACATAGTTATTCTTAACGGACTGAAAACCTGTCAAATAATTCACATCTTTTTTCTTAAATATATTTATTTTTTAAATATTATTTATTTATTTTGAGTTGATTAAAAAAAACCTGGTATTCTTGAAAGTAAACAAATCCAGTGCAAATAGAGAAAAAAGTCCAAGCGATTTGAAACATTGGAACGATTAATATCGCGTCAAATAAAGATAATCCTTCATTCAGCCTTGCCATCTAAATAAATAGAAAATAATTAAATAAATAAAAATAAAATAAAAATTAAGTAAATAAATAAAATACCCAAAATCCAGCTGTGCTAAGAAATAGTAAAAACATGGAATATGTGAACCAGCTTTGAAGGCTATATCCACTGCCCATTGTGAGTCTCAACATATTTGATCTATATTAAATAAAAAAATATATAAAAAATCAATTATTTAAACTAAATTAAAGAATAACCCTTTTTTTTACATTTCAGATTGGGGATTCTTTTCAACCCCCTATATTTCTGGTATTTATGATGAAAAAAAACTTATAAAATACTCGAAAGTCACAACCTCCCAAATTGATAAATAATTTGAAAAATATGTCACAAATTATTTATCATTAATTATACATTATTTAAATATTACGTAAGGTCTTCGAATATTCCAAAAATTGGGGAATTTTAATAAATACCACAAAATACAGGGTTTTTCTTTTTTTTAAAATACCTTTACCACCAAAAAATTGAATAAAATAATATTAAAATATACATACAGTGATTTAGCGAATAAAACAGAGCAGGATCCAACTGCACCAGAAACAACAGCATACGAAAAAGGAAGAAGAGTCGACCAATACAAACTCACTTCATTTAATGCTTCTCCTTTTCTACAAAATAATAATGACAATATTAGTTAACATGTATTTTTTTGTATTAATTTTTGTATTAATTTTATTTTACCTGTAGATATAATGATTGAGCGCAATTATGATAATTAAAAAGAGGCAGTAAAGGATGAAAACTAAGTTGCTGTATTTGTCAATCAACTCTTCTGGCGTATAAACTGAAAAAAAAAGGAAAAAAAATATTATTATTATATTAATATATTAATATATTAATATTATTATTATATTAATATGTTAATATTATTATTAATAATATAATACCAGGTGATTGGTGATTTCCGAAAGAAACTAAGAATATATTTCCGCTAACTATAAATATTGTTGCAACCATAACCCTGAAATTTTTTTAATTTAATTCAGGCATAAATTATTTGTATACATATATAAAGTATTATGAATATTTTAAAATGGTTACAATTTTCATGTGTTATTACTCCTTCAAAACCATAAAATATCATATCATGTAACTACCCTCTTATAATTTTCGTGTTTTATGGGGGTATAAAGGTAATTTTCATGATATTTTGAGGGTTTTTTAGCACATGAAATTGCCCTAATTATAATTATTCAAAAAAAGAGAAGAAAATGTACTTTATTGATACGGTTTTATTTAACACGAAATAAGCAAATGCAATATTTGAAACAAACTGCACAGATCCCAAAGCAGCAAGAAGCGACTGCAGTAAATTAAAAAGGATATTAATTTCATAGAAACACAGAGATAGAAATGAAAATTAATTAAAAAAATAAAAATAAAAAACCTGAGCTGCATAGGCAAAGGAAACAAAGTTCAACCCGTTTCCTAGAGAGAAAAATAGAATACCTAAATAGCAAAAATTTTAAATTATCACTAAAATATATTAATATTCAAATTTTTCAAGTACCAAAAAGCAAAAACTTTAAATTTCTAAAATATTTTAATAATTTACCGATTCTCCAAGTCTGAAAATGAATAATCGGTTTCAAAACATGCTTTCCATTTCCTTCATCATTATTCAACGTAGAAAGCTTCTCTCTCTAAGAAAATAAAAGAAAATAAATTTTACGTTATTTTTAGAGAGAGAAAAAACGACAAATATATTTTGAGAGAGAGAAAGTTACTTGATCATGTCCCAATTTAAGAAGATTGGTACCGAAATTTATCGCGACGCTTCCAACTATGTTTATTAAAGCTCCAACAACCCATTCACCCATTGATTTATTAATTTACGCGAGTTTATTTTGCAGTAAATAATTCGCATTAGCTTTTTTCACGAAAAAGCCCCCCTAAAGTTGCGAATTTATGGATTGAGAAGTTGTAGATACTAGAAAAAAATGTCCGAAAAGGAAAAAGTTAGGGATTAATAAGTAATTTATGAAAATTGGTTCCTAATTTATTGTTCTTTCAGTTTCATTTGACTCTAATTATATATTTGTATGTAATAAATTGAATGTTTTTGGTCTATAGTTTGAAGCTTAGGACATGAATTCCTATCATTAAGGAATTAATGACAACAGTAATTATTCAATTTGAATCTCACGATTCATTATTGTAAGCAGAACCTAATAAATATGCAATCAACTGTCAAATTTTCCGCTCAAATTCACTCCTCAATTGCTTCATCCCGCAAAAAGTCCATTACTTTTTTGTTCAACTTGCATCGAAAGCAATCAAACATGGAAGAAATCAGGCTTAATTCACGACCCAAAATCATATTCCAAACAAATCAAACATAAATTTCAATTTATCTCCGAACCCAAAACGGGGATGAATGCAACTCACCTTTTACGAGATCCAGCGCCACAATTTAGCTCTTCAAATCTGTGGTTGGTGGGTCGATTGTTGCGAAGTTTATTCTCACAAAATTTGGTAAATGGGCAAGACGGAAAACCGTTGAAGGATTGCGAGTTTTATTCTCACAAAATTTTCTGGCGGTGATGGTGATTTGGGAAGAAGAAAGACGAAGGAAGGAAAAGGAAAGAATGGTAAAAATGGACGGCTGTAAGAATGAACAGAGAAGTCGAAATAGGAAGTGCTATTTTGATGTTTTAGAGGGGGAGAAATGAGATTTTGTTTGAATGGACTTGTGTAGTAAAACCTAATTTTATTATTTTTAAGGGTAAGAATGACAATATGTTTGAGTGGACGTGTGGAGTAAAAGCTAATTTTATTGTTTTTTAAGGGTTAATTTGATATTAAGAATGAGGTTAGGAAGCAATGTTATGATACTTTCAAGGAGTAAAATGGAATTATGCTCAGGTGATGTGAGAATTGAGATGGACATGGAGACATCAGACATGTATATTGCAAGAATAAAAGATTATTTGAAGGGTCAATTGATATTTTTCGTATGTTTAATAGGTAGGACTAAATATGTTATTTTTAATAATTTGATAAGGACCATAAGGTCAACATTGATATTCTTATATTCTTAACAGGTACCAAAAGTATTTGGCCTTCACCCTCATGGAAATTTTGTTACTTCCAATCACTATTTTGAGTCTCTAGACTAGACTTTTTTTTTTTTTTTTTTTTGAGAAATTTGGAGAAGGCTTAAAGTATTCTCCTTCATTCTATATAGTATTAATGCTTAATTATGTTGTGCGGATACTTCAAAAACTGAGAAATATTCTGAGGATATGGGTATCCGATACGGATACGGCTACGATACGACTCCGATACGTATCGGATACGCCATGTGCCGTATCCGATTATTTTAATAATAAAAAAAATTCGAATACGTTCAGGATACGGCAGGATACGACAGGATACGTCAGGATACGGCTGGGATACTTCTGGGATACTTTTGTCAGGATACTTCTAGGATATTTTCACTATACATTTTGGTCCATTATACTTTTTTTTAACCATTTTTTTTCATAAATCAAATTTTAACCCACATTCAAACTAATAAAAGACTTATTTGCATTTTATAAGTCACATTCTTTTTTTTTTACAAATCACATAATTAAAAAAAAAAATTAATTCCCGAGAAAGTCAGAAATAATTGACTTTCCTTAAATCAAATCTTGAATTTTACGAACATTAAATATCGAGTATGTGTATAATTTCATTTACATATTTTGGTATTAAATTTAAAATATTGATTATTTTATTAATTAATTACTTAATAATAATTATTTTATATAAATATAATTAAAAAATAAACATATATAGCCGTATCCGTATCCTAAATTTTTTGAGATTTGCCGTATCTCCGTATCCGTATCGTATCGTTCGGATACGATACCCCTATCGGTATCCGTGCAACATAGAATTGCTTAATATGGGAAGAGTGGATGTGGAGCTGGCACGTGTCCTGCATCTATTTTTCTTTGTGGTATTTTTTTTCATAACCTTTTTGTGTAATGAGTCAACAGAAAAGCTAATTTAGCTCAACTTTAACTCATTTCAAACTTTTAGTACCAAAAAAGTGCTACAAATAATCAATGCTTAATATGTGGAGAAGGGATGTCAAGTTGACACGGGACATGAATCTATTTTTCTTTGTGGTATTTTTTCTATAATATTTTTGCGTAATGAGTCAACAGAAAAGCTAAATTTAACTCAACTTTAACCCATTTCAACTTCTTAGCACCAAAGAAGTGCTACAAGTAATCAATGCTTAATATGTGGAGAATGGATGTCAAGCTAACACGTGTCCTGCATCTATTTTTTTGTGATATTTTTTCTATAACCTTTTGTGTAATGAGTCAATAGAAAAGCTAAATTTAGCTCAACTTTAACCCATTCTAACTTTTTAGTACCAAAGAAGTGCTACAAACAATCAAAAAGAAAAATATGGCCCCACTAATTTGACAAAGATTCTATGATAATATTTCTCTTTCTAAAAAATGCCATAAAAAATCACAAAAAAATTAGCCCATCTCTTCAATTTTTAAATTTTTTTAAGCAATTATTACAAGAAGACCCTTAAATAAAAATAATCAGAATCTTAATATTTTCACTCATTTTTCTCATAATTAATTTTTATGTAGATATTTATTTTGTAAAATATATTTAATGTAATTACTATTTTTTTTCTTTTGAGAAAATTATTTATTATAGTATCTATGAATAAATATTGCTAATTATATTTTTGTAGTTTCTAGAATTAACTTTTTGTGCAACTATTTTTTTTCAAATTTTTTTTTATTTGGTAACTAAAAATTTTGGAAATAATTTTTCATTTTCTTTTAGTTTTGTTTTTCTCAAAAAAAAATTCTAAAATTATTTATTAGTATATGATATTATTCTTACTTCTTTTAAAGTTGGATGAGTGGAGGGAGGATGAGAAACCAACACGTGTCTCCCAAGTAGGTAGGATTTTTTTTTTATTTTATATTTATTGGATTTTCTGTAGCAATTAACATTACCCAGTATATAAAGCGGGTCATTCCAAGCTAATATATCGATTTAGTACATAACTACACTCAATGTTCAATGTTCCGAAGCGAAGCGAGGGTTCCTCTAGTTTTCTTTTATAAATTTTAGAGTTTTATAAGTAATGCTATAAAATTTACAAAAAGTAAAGAGAAAAAGAACAGACCGAAAAAATTCCGGCCTCTAAAAACAAAACGGGCTACAAAATAAATAACAAATCTAACCCAGCTCAAAAACTTTTAACTATTAAGCCCATAACACTAGAGATGAGATTAGTCCACCCATCCTTGAGAGGTCAATATATAGTCTAGTTGAATGCATTCACAATAAAACATAAAATATATAAAAATAATGAAAGTGAGACAAACAATTTTTTCATTCATAAGAAAATAGAAGTATCGCATAAACGCAAGAGAGGTATTACTATTTCAGCGCCAGCAAAATCACTGCCGACTTTGGATTACAATTATGTCTATTTTACATGCAGATCATATCATATCACACAAGCAAGAAACAAAAAAGCAAAATAAAAGGAAATGAAGACATTTCCACCAAATCCGCCACACCGTTGTGTCAACAGCGGGCGTCACTCAAACGAGTAAAACAAAGCAAAAGAAAAGACTTTCGAAACTTAGCCTCTCTTGATCATCTTGTAAACCTTAGAAGAAGAAATTAGAAGAAGAGGAACCGCCGAGCTGAAACCCATCCATGACTGCATCATCAACAGTCGGCATCGGCCCGAACAGAGGGCTATGCACGTAGCCTTCGTCGAAAAACATCCCGTGTTGTGAAGGTGACGAGTTTTGATATGCGTCAAACTCACCAGCATCGCACCATGTAGAGTTGTCCTGTTGCACGCCCATATCTTCACTCTGATACTGATATTGTTGATACTGATTCTCATTATCGACGTGTGGGCTAAGTTGAGCCTGTGCCATGGCCGCCACAGGGTCCATCACTTGTTGTAACTCTTCTTGCGGTAAGTTGACTTGTGTCGTGTGAGATGAGTAATAGGGCGAGGGAAGGTCCGGCGAGAGAAACGGGGTAACCGATGAGCCTGGTGGAAGGTCTGGGTACGCAAAGTTGGTGCGTGCACGTGATCCACGGAGAGTGCGAGCGGCACGATCATACGCAACTGCAGCCTCTTCAGCTGTGTCGAAGGTCCCAAGCCAATGACGCTCCTTTGTAGCAGGGTCTCTTATCTCAGCTGCGTACCTGCCCCATGGCCTGCGTCGGACGCCTAAATACCTCGTAGAATTCCCACCTGCGATGTTTTCCAACTTGTCAGTAACTAGTTATAAAAATGAGTGAAATTACACTCACTACAGTTCATTAACTTTTTATGTTAATTCCGTTACTAAATATATGACTAATAAATACATAAATCAAGTGGAACTCGGATGCAAGTGAAAGAGTTCTAAAATTAATGTTGTAAGCAAGGTTACTGAGAGACTGACCTGAAGTATTGTTGTCTTGCTGCTGATTGCGACGCTTAGGCTTCTTCGAGTCGGAGGACTTGGAGGAGGAAGAGAAAAATGAGAAATCCATGTGAATGTGAGAATATGTGAGAAACAGAAAGAGAGAGGAGGGAGTTAGTTGCATGGAAGTTGGTTGGGTAATCAAGGATTATATATAGTATAGGGAATTATTTGATTATATAGATTTTTTTATTATTTTGTTGTTATAGAGACTTTAGTTTAATTAATTATTTTGTTAAGTTTGGTGCTTTTCGATACCATGTGGAGGTCAAGTTGAGGGTAGTGGGGTCAAAGCTAATGATTTGGACTAGTGGAGTATTCACTCACACTATGATATATTTACTTTGCAAAATATGCTATTTAGTACTACATATATCCCTTGTATATTGTAAATTTAAAATTTGATGTCATATTTTTAATAGTAGATTGTCATTTAACCGCACTATCATCATAATCATACATAGCATATCTTACTACACTATCATCATAAACATATGTATCATATACATATATCAAGCTCATATATATCATCAACATATATCATATACATGTATCAAATCTTGACTGATAATTAATTAAGTGGCAGGTGAGAAATAATCATGGTCTTGTACCTATTCTGTACCGGTCTTGAGTCAAGGTCAGAATACAAGCACATGCAACCCTCGCATTTCAATCAACTAATTTATTCTTTTTTGGTCTGAAATACATATTGCATATATTCTTTTAATTAACTATATCATTTGTTTACTAACCGTCCAAAATTGTTTATTTCATCAATTTAACATGACATCTAAAAATATGTATAGAAACCGTTAATTGTAGTAATGGATACAATTTGGCTCTGAAAAATTAACAAATTGCCTCTAATTTTAAGGCTTAATAATGTTCCAACAAATAGTCAAATATTCATGTTCGTTGAAATTAGCCTTGCCGACATCAAATATTTATGGTTCATTCTGTTTATATATGATATTACCTTCTTTATACACATTTCATTTTCCTTCCTTTTGAATCTAGCTAGGTAGGCAATGAAATGACAATAGAAGAAGTTTTTTTTTTTTTGAAATAATGTACTTCTAAAGTTTTTAATTTTGCTGATGCACATACATATTCATTATGGTTAGCATCCTTACAAGGCAATTTCCTATGATGAGCACCTTTTCACAAAATGTACAAAATCCAATCATTTTAATCATACAAATGCGCATATCAAGTATCATTGTGAGAAAAAGCTCATGATTTGATCCAATTATACCATCTTTTGGCCGATTTATATGATTGAACTCTCATGGTAAGGAGACTTGATCTCCAAATCAAATAGGAGAAAGGTATAAAGGCAACAAAAAAGAAAACAAAAGAAAGAAGACTCTTCTCAATTAGAAGAAAAAAACTAATTAATTAAGTGCAATCATATGATTAGGGCATTCCTCAAAAAAAAAAAAAGGAATCATATGATTAGGGCTCACATAAATGACATGCATGTGCCTCTATCTTTGATTTCCTTTCCTTTATCGACATATATTTTGGTAATTTATGGCGATATGAATGAAATTAAGCATGGCACATGAAGGCCGTCCAACACCTTTGATGACCCACCAATAATCATTTTGATTCATTGTACAAAATCAAAAAAAGAAAACATATGCCACTTTTAAATCCTTTAATCTTATTTAATTAATTCCTTTCAGGTTTGTTAGCTAAGCCAAGAAAAGCTTGAATATTGTGGGACTCAATTTGATTGACCAAACTAACCCAAAAATCACATGTATAGCTAAAACAGTGAATTAATAATGACAAATAACATTAGGTGCGGTAATTAAGGAAGAATTACGTAAAAAATAGATGATTTTTAAATATTCAACTCAAAATATGCTTTAACTAATCAAATGATATCTCAACTACAATAATTAAAGGATCTTTATAGTTTATAGAAAGGAAGATCTCTTTTATATTCTCTTCAAATAGTTAAAGAGTAATATTGATATACATATTCACCTTTCAAAAAAAATATTGATATACATTCATGAATAACATATAAAATTTTTAAAAGCAAATAAAAAAATACTCAACAACAAATATTTTTAATTATGATCTTCCATTCTTCAAAACATCTTTTAAACTTAGTTGTTACTTATGGCTAAGAAAACCGAACGATACATCATATATTTAGAATTTTTATATGTTGCCCAACTCTAAAATAAACGGTTCATATTAGATTCAATTTACTTAATCGGACGGTTAGAATGCATTGTTAAGAGATGACAGCCATGCGGGTTACCATTTAATCAGTTATCAAAATTAAATTAAAGGGGGGTAAACCTAGTAATTGTCACGATGGTCAATCTCCCCTTTTCTAATCAACGCTTGTCTCTCCAATAGCGTTCTCTCTCCATTAACATTCTTCTCTCTTCAATTTAGTTTGACGTTCAATATAATTTTTTAGTGAATATATATATATATATATATATATATATATATATATATATTTAGGTTGCAATATATACATTTTGAATATATGTTTTCGAGATATAATATATATATATTGAGTTCTAATTTTAATATACTATTATTGAGTGTTGACATAGATCTGTAAGTGTTAATATATACATTTGTGTGCCGATTCCAACATTAATACATAATTAATTGTGTCAATATATTACTTTTTTAGTGTGGTTATATCATTTTTATCATCAATATAACTTTTGTAGTGTCGAGAAAGATTTTTAAATGTTTATATTTTTTGTGTCAATTTCATTGCAAAATAAACTATTTTTATATGCAAATATACTGTTTTTAGTGAGAATATATCATTTCTACCATCGATATATCATTTTTTATGTTAAACCGTCGTTTTTATGTTAATAAGATGTTCGTGCCAATATATAACTTTAGTGCCAATACACCATTATGTATAATTCAGTTGTTAATTTTATTTAGAATGTTATAGTTACTCAATATAATTTTTTTTAATAAGATGTTGATTTTTTAATATAGTTATTCAACATAACTTTTTCAGTCATTATTTTTTTAATATAGTTTTATGTTTTAATATAGTTTTATAACAATTTTTTTTTATAGTTACTCAATACAATATAATTTAGTCGTTAATTTTTTTTACAATGTATAGCTAAATATAATTTTTCAGTCCTTAATTTTCTAATATAGTTACTCAATGAGTCAATATAATTTTGGATGTTGATTTAATGTTATATTTTTAGAATTTATGGCTAAATGCTATTTTTTTAATATTGAAAAATTGGGTGGCGATACATATTAGTATGAAAATATATTTTAAAGTTATAACGTACCTTTTTGAGTTTTAATATGCTATTTTTTTTATGGTGTGGATATAAATTTCTAAATGCTAATATATTTATTCTATCATTTTTGTATTAATATATTATTTTTGTGCCAATATATTTTTTGGTTATAGAAAATAAAAGAAAGAGAAAGAAATTGAGACTGTGGAAAATGAGGAGACAAAATGGAGAGGTGAGAATTGATAACACATATGACCTATGTAGAAAGAGGAAAACAATTGGCAAATTAATTGACAAGTTCCCAAATTACCCTTTTCAATTTGAAGGGTTTAGATTTAATCCATCATGGAAATTGAAAAACTAGTCCGGCACCATAGAAGAGCTCATATATTTATATGCTGCGTGTAAACTAAGGTCCTGTCAGGTACCTCGGTTTGTAGCTGAACGACATCTCATCTCAGTATTTTCGCTGAACGACATCATCTTAGTTTTCTTAAAGTTGATCTTTATTCTAGTTACTTCTATATGAAAAATATATTCATCTTTGAACACAAGTGCACTTCACTTATGAGCTTTTACACAAGGGGGTGTGGGAAGTTGTTCCATGCAGAACATCTATATAATTCCATATTTTCATAAAAAAATTTCATGAAAATTTCAAATAAAGAAAGATAATTACAATGATAGATTCAAATAATTTTCCCCCTGTTGGGGAAAAATCATTTAATTTTTATGCAAAATATGGATATAAATTTTGTGAAGCCCTACACAAGTCTTGGTAGCATCTAGTCATAGATAGAGTTCCAAGGGCTTGGCAGTTGTAATCTTTTTATTTCTTATCTTTTTTCAGAGTAAAGGTAATCAAATCCTACTTAAAGAAACATAAAGAACTAGAAATCAAATGGGTAGGTTCAGTTGAATATTGAAGAGCTATAATGCTAAAGAAAAGAATATAATCCGTAGTTATATTTTAATCGTAAGTTAGAAGATCATAATGGCCCCTTCCATGTGCTTCCAATCTTAACCCTAATTAATCAATGATAAGTTCCATGAGCCTCTTGAACTTTTTAAATTCTCTACTTTAGGGCTCGTTTAGTATTATCCGCGTTTCATATTTTCTGCTTTTTTCCAAAAAAAAAACACAAACAAAACGTATTTCGGTAATTGACTTCGTTTTCATTTTTTTTCTGTCCAAATAGCAAAAAATAAACAAAATTTTGAAAACGAGAAAAATTTATTTCTTCTTTTCTGTTTTTCATTGCCAAACAAGACCTTAATAAATCAAACATATTTTTTCACAAGAGGAATGTGAAGAGCAACCCCCTTAATCATGATGACATGCACAACAGTGAATTTTTAATTTTGCCTTCTATATACTATTTTTATAAAACATTTATATAGCACAAAAAAATGTTTTTTCACTAGTGGGAACTTATTTCCAATTTAGAAATTGTTTTGTAACCAAACTCATTATATTTTAATTCTAATGATATGATCGAGTGCGGGGTTAATTCACCTCAAGTTTTTTCCAAAAAAATGAGCAGAATTCAAGAATGGCCTAAAGTACATATAAATTCACGTAAAACTCTAGAAAATATAACAGGAAAAATTTAAATCATAGATGTTGTCGTATTATAAAAACAATGGATCATTAAATGAGTCAAAAGATCTATTGGATTTTGCATGTGAGGTGAAATCTTTGGCCTTATTGTTATGTCTTCTTACTCAAAAAGAATAAATTTAAGTTGAACACCACGATAGAATTATTGTTGAAATTTAAAAAAAATGGAGGGATCCTTTTACATATTTCTCATTTTTCATTTATTTTTAAACTTTTTGCCAATTTTATTAATCAACTAATCTCAAATCCAAAATAATATGAATCAATAACTACGGCCCCAGTACGTCCATTTCTTTGCCGGCTTTCCAGAAGCAAAACAAAGTGTACCTACAAATAAATCACATCATTCACAAATCAGTTCATCACATTATTTCAACACAAGTGTAAAATGATACTAACATAATATACAAATAACATCATTTATACAATAAATAATTTTAATTATAAAAAAAATAATACCTTCAGCTAATTGAGGCTGCTCCAAAGGAGAGCAAAGAGTCTTACAAGCCCCCATTTCTCCTTTCGTCCTTGCCTTCACATCCTTCTCCACTTCCTATCCATCCAATAAAAACATTAAATTCGAAAAAAAAAAAAACCTGGATTATCAGAAAATTGCAAAAAAATAAAAGAGAATTTGCATTTTTAATTCAAGGGCTTTCTGGGCTTTTTTGCAATTTAGGAACAATCTAGGGGCTTTTTCCACAAAAATTACCTCCTCATCGCACCAAGGAGCAAGGATCATTTTCTTGTCGTTCAACGCAGCGATAAACTCGTCCCAAGTAGAAACGACTTTAATGCATGAATCCCTCTTCTCTTTGGCCGCATTAAAAAGGCTATCTTGTATGTCGTTTAAGATCTCCTTCACTCTTTCTACTAAGTTGGCCATTGGCACCGCTTCTTTCGCTCTGTTGTCTCTCCTCACTAGCATCACCTGTTTAAAATGATATTAGTAGTTAAAAAAAATTATTAAGTTCTGTGACTTATAGGGGATAATTAAAATTCGGATGACCTATGGCATAATTCACTCTAATAAAATATTAATATCAAGAACAAACACAAACACGCCGAATTTAAAAAACCTTATTATCCGCCAATTCGTTGGGTCCAATCTCAATCCTCAACGGCACGCCCTTCAGCTCCCAGTGAGAGTACTTCCATCCCGGCGGGTAATTATCCCGCGTGTCGAGCTTGGTTCTGAAACCCGCATGAGACAGAATCCGACCCATAGATTCACAGGATGATTCGATGGCCGACCTATCATCGTCTTTATGCACCACCGGGATTACTATAATTTGGAGGGATGCCACGCGAGGAGGGAGCACGAGGCCTTTGTCGTCGCCGTGGACCATCACCATCACCCCAATCTGAAATGGAAAGTTAGTGAAATAAAGGATGGTTAAAATATCAGAAAATCTACGCATCGTGCGCTCGCAATGTGTCTCGCAACATGATTCACAACATGATGAATGTATAAGGAAATTAATAAAATATAAATGTAATAATCTACACCATAAATTTACTTGTATATTTATCGTGCTGTGAATCATGTTGCGAGAACATGTTGTGTAGACATTTTTATTAAAATATTAAGTAAATTTTGGTGGATTATTATGTCTAAATTGCGAAACACCCCTATATTGTTGAAAACCAGAAGTATATGTTATAGAGAGGCTTCTTTTGCATATAAACTAACAGACGGACCGTCTTTTTCTATTTTCATAAAAATAGAGGGGCTTTTCACAACTAACAACAACAGGGCTTTTACAATTGTTGCGATTTTGTTTCAAACTTACGGTGCGAGTGCTGCAGCCCCACGAATTTTGCCACACCATATTCTTTTGTCTGTTTTTGTCTTCAAAGTTTATCTCAAACATTTTCGCGAAGTTTTGGCCCAGACAGTGTGAGGTGGCACCTTGGATGCCCCGGCCCGTGTGAGGAATGAAAGCCTAGGGAGGTGCAAAACCGTTATTTCAAGTAAAAACGGTCCGATTTTGTAATTAAATTTTTTTTATTTTTTTTTTATGATTATACCTCGACGCTTGTAGTGTAGAGACCGCCAGCGAATTTTTCGAGTTCGCTCTTCTTTCCTTCGATAACTGGAACCGCCAAGTACTCTTCGTAGAGTCTCCTGTAAAGCTCCAATACTTCCAAAACCTACCAAAACATCAAAATAATACGCATGGATAAAGAACTACTATATTTTAAAATAATTATGATATATTATAAAGTATACCTCTTGATCGGCCTCCTCTTTGGTCGCGAAAGCAGTGTGCCCTTCTTGCCACCAAAACTCCCGACTCCTACAAACACAAAATAACAATTAAACCCTAAACCCTAAAAACCAACTTTTCTAGAGAGGGAGTTCTAAAGAGAGAGTGGTATTGTCGAACTCCCATCTCATGACATTGCATCACTAATCCCTAAACCCTAAATATACAATACTAAACCCTAAACCCTAAACCCCAATTCTCAAAAAAAAAAAACCCAAAAATACACACCCTAAACCCTATAATTACAATAATAAAGCCTAAAAAGGCTATTTCTATAGAGAGAAAGAAGGTTCTAGAGAGAGGGGGGGTTTTAGACGGACCGAATGAAGGGAGTGGGATGGCTGAACTCCCATCTGACGACATTGCACCACTGATTGAGCCTGAGAGGCAGATCGCGGTGGCTCCTTATCCACTTGGCGTAGTACGGGTACATCGCTGTCTCGCTCGTAGGACGGATCGCGATCGGGCGGTCGAGTTCTGACTGCCCGGCTTTCGTCACCCACGCCACCTAAATGATTAAGAAATTATTATAAATGTTATTAATTAAAAATTATAAATTAAAAAATTAAAGAAAATTATAAAAATTAAAAAATAGTAAATTATAGAAATTTAGTTGCTCACGCCACCTTCATCAAAAGAAATTATAAATTTAATTAAAATTAAAAAAATAAGAGATAAACCGTAGAAATTTCGTCGCGCGCGACAAATTCATGATAAGAAAATTATAAATATTAACTACAAATTAGAAAAATAAGAAATTAATTTAAAAAAAAAAATTATAAATTATAAATTATAAAAATTTCGCCGCCTATGACAGCTTCATCATAAGAAAATTATCAATATGAAAAGAAATTAAAAAAAAGAAAAGATAAATATAGAAATTTTGGTACCCACGGCCATCTTCATCATAACAAAATTATAAATATTATAAAAAATAAAAAATAAAAGATAGATTATAGAAATTTCGTAATCTTGTCGCCCACGCCAAATTCATGATGAGAAGATTATAAAAATTAATTAAAATTCAAAAACGGAATTAAAACGAACCTCAGGGGCGAAACCCTCGATGTGGTCCTTTTCCTTCTGAAACATGTTTTCAGTTATGAAAAGTGGGAAACACGCATCCCCTATTTCCATTCTCTCAATTTCATCGTCAAAAAATCTCTGGAAAAATGAAACACACAAAATTTACGTTCTGTGTTATTCATTTAAGAACTATGAATTAAATTCGGATCAAATTAAGAAACTTAGCTTACTTGTAGTTTTTTTCCAAATAGACATTGTCCATGGCCTCAGGATATAACAGCCGGAAATATCATAGTATTCTATCATCTCACTTTTCACCACAACCTGTCAAAAATAAAAATATATTCAAATATACCCTCAAAGTTTCAAAAAAATTTACAAGTAATAAAATTAAGGCTTTGTACGTACCTCTGAAAACCACTCGCCAAAGTTCTCGTTCTTTTTGTTGGTCAGTCCGAGTTTCGTCTCTTTTTTAACTTCCTTCTTTCCTGCTGAAACATTTCATTGCAAAATAGTCCTCGGTGATATAAATTTTGAATTTGGTGACCACCGTATACAATATATAGAAAACGAAATTGATTTCATAAACAGAGTAATGCTTACAATTTGCCGCTTCTTCACATGTACTTGCCATTTTGTTCTGCTCAATAGTACCTACCTACACAAAAACACAATGAGAACAAAAAAAATATTTCAAAAAACAGGCTTAAAATAATGCTATAAGTTTCATAGCGATAATTTCTTAGTTCAAATATACAAACAAACCTCAATTTTCTAGCGTTGAAGAAGGAGAAGCAGAAAGAGGCAACGTCTTGATTCGACGCTAGGGTTTAAGAAAAAATAGAAATGGTATGAAGTGCGATATCTTTTTTTGTTTCGGTTTCATAGAGGGAGAAGACAGAGGAAAAATAACGAGAAAAGGAAACTGAAGCTGTCATTTAATCTCTTTTGGGCCGAGCAGAATTTTATTTTCAGCTTCTTTTTCGTTTTTAGAATAGTTTTGTTTTTTGATACAATTGTATATATTTAGAAAAAAAAACTTTCATAACAATAACATGTTGTATAAAATCCGAATAAATTCAAATAAATCAAGAAAAAGAATCCGATAGCTTACGTTAGACTCTCGTGCTGATAACGTGTTGAAATAAATAATATAACAATAAAAAGAGAAATGGATGACAAATTCTTTGTCGAATTGTGAGATGAAAAATACAATAGTCATTGTCCCTTTTATATAGTACAGGGTTGAGTGATGGTCAAAAAATCTCTTACCTCATTCTGAATTACAATATGGAAATAATCATACGAAAATCTAACTTAGATACAAAATACATTAATAAATATTCTGTCACACTTACTTTCATTCTTACAAGTATTTTTTTAATTTATCTTTGCTTGAAAGTCAAGTAATAGACATCCACATTAATTATACTCATAACATGCTATTGATTGTTTGTAAACAAATATTTTAACAGAAATAGAAAGGTTTTGCATTTGGAAGAGGGACATTCAAACTCTCCCCAAATTATCCCCACGCTTTATTTTTCAACTCCTTTTGAGCATTCTCATTGTGCCACATCATCTCAATTATTTCAACCATTATATAATAAGATATGAATACATCATAGCCATTGATTAACCATGGATTTTCTATAATTGTTATTTATTTATATACTTTTATGTGTTGTTTATTTTAAAACTACTTTTATGCATTGTAAGGTCACATCATCATACATTTATAACATGTATTATTCTCATTCGTTTGATTTATGATAGATCAATTCCATCTAATTAAATAACACACCAGATCAAATATATTTGTAGACTTTTATATGTCATTATTTTACATTTAATTTTGTACAATTTTAGAAATTCACATCATTCTATATTGATATCATGTATTGTTGTTATTTGTTGGATTCATGAATCAATTTCACCCAATTAAATATATATTTAGAATTAAATGTAAATAGAAGATAAAAAGTTCACATATCAAAACATAAATATATATTTTATCCTAAAAAACAATAATTCTTAATCAAATATCATATTTCTCATATTAAAAATATTATATATAAATTCGTTTAAATTTTCTCTTTGATTTGAACTACATGTTAATATGGCTTCAAATCAATTTTTCTTTTACACTTAAGCATGTATATATCAAATATGTAGAAAAATATGTGAAAAAATATGTAAGAGAATATTTATTTATAATATTAATATTAAATAAATAAACTATTAATATATATTGTAATATTTTTTTTTATTTTTAATTCATAATAAATTTTAAAAACAACAACATATAGTGGACTTCGCCTAGAATATTTTTTTTATCAAATTGATTTCTTCATTCGATAAATATAATAAATTATAATTAATATTTTGAATGATTGTCACACTTTTTTATACTAAGAATTTATTAAAGATTAAACAAACCATATATTTTTGTTACATAAATGAATATCTCAAAAGATTTTTCAATTAAAAGTTATTATTTAAAAGTATTCTTTTCTTATTTATTTTCTTTCCTTTCTTATCTTTATCAAGAAATTTTTAATAATCATTATTTGGTAAAAAAAATTTATGAAAATCTTTAAATTTTTGAATTTTCTATTATATTGAGTTTCATATCAATATAGTTCTCTATTTAATGTGTTTTCTCTAAAATGTGTGAAGAACTATGTTATATGTACATAAAAAAATATTATGCAAGGAGATGGCATTTTATATAAATAGATTGTTACAACAATTGTAAATGAATAATTAAATTTTCTAAATGCATCATAGTGAAAGATTATATATTGTAATAAGTGTTTTTTTTTATCAAGGAGACATCTTCATTCAATACAAAATAGTATGTTGTAATTAATATTTTTTAAATGAAGAGACTATTTTTCACTTTAATTTCGATAGAAATAAAAATTTAATTTGCAAACTTTTGACTTATGTACGGCCCGTCTGATACATGGGCTTTATGATTCGGCCCAAATACTGAACTTGGAAAGTTAGCAAAGGTCTTGTCTGAAATTTTGACATAATGTAGGTGTTTATTTGCAAATTTGCCATAATGAGAGCAAAAACCGTCTGAAGCGCGAACAAAGTCCGAAACTTTCACTGAAATGGAAGTGGACAGCTCCGGCGATGTTCCGGCGAGAGAGTTCCCGGAGATCCTCCGGTTATGCGCGCGAGCGGAGGCGCTGGTCGCTGAGCTTCTTCTTCTCTATGATCGAGCTCCGGCTAAGTTCTTTGAGGCTAGATTTGGTCCGGTGCTCTTTGATCTAAGGCAGGTTTTTGAATTATGACTGAATTGGATCGATTGTGTCTGCCTTAATGATTTGATTTTGGTTTTTGTTGATATTTTAGATGAAGTTTTGGTGATCTGTTTTTTATTCAGTTTTGGAGAGATTGAGTGATTAATCTATGAAAGAGTGTGCTTTTACACTTGATGTGTAATAAAATGAATAAATAAAATCATAAATTATCAGTTAGAACTTGTACCGCATTAGCTCTGACAGAATTGACATATAAAGTTTTTACCTTTCCTTTATAATCGATTCAATTACTATAATTGCCTAATTATATGATGAAGAATGCAACTTATATTCAGTTTATCATCTTAATTTATTACTCGATATTTTTGATTATTTGAAGAATAAAGGACCTTTTTTGGAATTTTCAAGCCCTTTATTTTCTTTTCTTGTTTTAATTTTCAGATACTTTGAATCTCCAAGAGAATTTGAGGCGAGAATTAATGCGAGCACAGAATTGCAAACCTTAGAAGATGAACTGAACGACTGTTGTTCAACTTATACACAAAGATTCTTTCTTCTGACAAATGGAGTTGTCCAGTTCCATACAGACCTTAATAAATATTTAATTGATCTACAGGTTATAATTTATTTTATATATTCGTTATATTTTACTGATTTATTTGTGTGTTAATTCGTACAAAATTGATTAAACTTGAAGCGAAATTAAGTTCTAATAAGAAATTGTAATTGAGGGCTAATTGATGCAAAGTTATATCAAATTCAGGCTTATATGTGCAAATAAACAAATTATTTCTCCATTTTGTTATACAGAAGTTTAATTTTCATGGTGAAATTATTTTTTATGGCAGGAAGGTTTATATATAGAATATACATTGGAAGGAATAATAAAAAGCCGATTTGGATTTGAGCTTCTAATCGAGTTAATAAGCAAATTTGGTTGCATTCTTCTTTTAATCGAGCATTTAATGCAAGGACCATTACGCGAAAAACTTCTCATTTTTTACTTACGTACCCACCAATCTTTCAATTTCCCAAACTTAGACAAAATTCTCTCTTTATGTCGCTCAAACAACCTTTTATCATCCTTAATTTCCAAACCAAGCTCGGTCGTAATCAATATTCAAAAAACGGAGGACCTTTTCGCAAAATTCCCTTTGCCCAAACAAATAATTGATACAATTATTACTTCTTGTTTAAAACAAGATGAGATTTCTAAACAAGGCGGGTTTTTATACGTGCTTTTGAATTATTCGAATAATTTTTTGCGAGACGGTGTTTTTATGAGGGAAGTAATTGATCGGGTTTTTAAGGAAAATTGGGTTGTACCGATTTTTTTACATTTTTCGATCGATTTATTTGTTTCGTGGGAAAATTATAAAGAAGCTAAAGAAGCTTTGGTTAAATGTGTTTCGCCCCAATTTATACGTAATCAATGTGTTTATCATTGTACAAAGGTTAGTGTAAAATTTAATCTTTTTATTTTTTATATCTTTTTTATAGGAGTTGAAAGATAATAGAATTTTATTTAATCCTTTTTTTTGTTTTGAAAGACTAAGGCAGGTTCTTAGATCTGCAATGAGTTGTATATATTAATTATAATTAATAAATGATGAAATATTAAAAAAATGATCAATAATTTTTTATTTATTTTGTAGGTGAAAGAACTAATACCTGAGTTGGATTCTATTCTTTCTAAAGGTGTTTTAAACAAAGAATATGTGTTGCAAAATTCTCAAAACATCCTTTCTTTTGTCAAAAATTGCAACTTAACTTTACGCTGGTTATTGCTTCACAGAATGGTACATATTTATCATATTAAGAATTTCATGTCCTTCAAAAAATAAAATAAAATAGCAGCAATATTACTTTTAACTTTTTTTCATATTTTGTTTTGATATTTTTGTAGGGTAATGATAAGAAAGCAAGAGATATAATCACAAGTGTATGCTTGTTGTTTCATGTAGACAAAGAAATGTTGTTACAACTCATTTTGAAGGTTTCTAAGGTGAACTTATTCTATTTAAACTCCATTTTTTTGTAATATATTTTTAATATTTCCTATTTATACCATAGTGTTGATAAATTAAGTTAAAGATTAATTTGATTTTCACAAAACAGCTTGAATTTGAGGTGAAGAGACTTTATAATGAGCTTTTGGAACAGAAAGAAGATTTGTGGAATGAAAAGAAGCGATTTGTTTTTGAATCAATGGTCAACTTGTCTCAAAACCATTTAGGTTTTTTGGTATTTTATTTATTTATTTTTCTAATTTTGTCAAAAATAGTTATTTGATATTTTTTATGAAATGTATTTAGAATATAACATAATAAATATAATTTTTATAATTGTTATTATAGATTATAGGACACATAGTTCGTTAATATGTTTCATAATTTATATTAAAATCATGAATATAAAATATATAGCTTATTGGAAGCACTGTATTCTGTGCGAAATAGTATATTTTTGAGCATGATTATATAATATTTACGTTTTTTTTCTTATTTTTACTTTGATTTAGACATCATCAATCAAATTCAAGAGCAAAGGCTTGAATGAGTGGCTTGAGAACCTTTCATCTGAGGTTAGTTTATTTTTTAATAATTTATTTAAACAATTTTATTCTAATATTTAATATTTAGTCTTCTCTTTTCTGTTTATTTGATCTTAATTTTCAGTTTTTTATTCTCATTTATTAGGTTAACTTGCTAGAATATAAGAATACTGGTATTTCTGACCGATCAATTTTTCGTATAATTTCTGTACTTAAAGAAATTGAACGACTCAACCAAGTAAGCTTTCTTATTTTTATGATATTCATTTTTTTGTTTTAGATTTGAACTTGTAAGATTTGTGCAACTTTTTTTGGTGAAAATAGTTATTTTTATGTACATTGTAACGTCCATTTCTATAGGCCTAGATGCATAAGTGCATCATCTTTATATTTGAGGGACAATTTTGTAAAAGTGGAACTCAAAACTCTATATGTACTTATTTAATTTAGGTTGCTACAATATTTTTCAGATTCAAGAAAATGTACAGATAAAAAACTTAATATCAAAAGCACAAGAAAGCCTTCATGACTTGATCAAAGTTCTCTCTCTAAACAAAGATTTCATATGTGATTTTTCTGTGGTACGCTCAATTGCATATTTATTTAATATTTATTTGAATTATGGCTCAATTAATAAATTAAATATTTATTTGTAATATATAAAATATTTATTTCAGATTACTGATATTGGATGTGCATGGGGATTCTTACCGCAATTGAAACAAATATTACAAAATAAAATTAAAAAAGATCCATCAAATTTACTTCTTTTACCTTCTTTCTTTCTTAAATTCCGATCGATTTTAACTGCACCATTTTTACGGATTGAACAAACCAAAAGGTACTTAATCATTTTTCACATTTTTTATTTTTTCAAAATTAAATAAATACTTATTTTTATTATAATTAAGTTGGCAGTTCGGATCTGCTGTGTGTGTCGAATTATTATTCGTCAAAATATTCCACTAAAATATTTGAAATTTTGGAGATAATTCCTGTGAGTCTATAATTTTATATCGTACATCTAAAATTAAATTTTAGTTTTCTAAAATTAAATGTAATATTCTTATCCTTTTATTACTCTTATTTTGATTATTTTTCAGGTCATATTGTTGGAGACTCAATATAGTGAAGATGCATTAAATGCTATCGTTTCTCAATCAAATCGTATTAATAAAGAAGATTTTGAAAATATTTTCCAGGTTTTTCATATTTAATATTTAATATAATTATACAATTTCCAACCATTTGCACATTAGAAAGTACCTTTTGTAGTGCTATTAATTTATAAAATATTATAGTATTACTTTTAATATATAATAGTTGATTATAATTTTGTTTCTATAAGATTGATGCACAACTTAAACAAGCACGTGAAGCTGCTAATTTATGTCTCATTTCAGAGGTAATTATTCGTTCTGTTTATTTGTTTTATTTTCATATTTTTTTTAGTTCAATTTGTTAAACCATATTCTCCTGTGATTTTAAAATTAGGGAGACTTTTTTATGTATTCTGTCATTTTTGCTTTTCAACCTGAGATTTTAATCCAAATTTCAAACTTGATCAATTTTTTTTAAATTATTAATTAAAAACAGGGCATAATGGTAATCTCACAGACGTTTGATGGCATTATTCACCTGGTACTTTCTCTCTCCTCTCTCTCTCTCTCAACCAATTAGATTATCTTTTATTTATTTAGTCATTTTAATTATTTTTTTAATTTTATTTTTGGTGAAGGATTTGAAATCCTGGTTGGAGGAAAAGTTAGGAAAGGAAGTCTCAAAGCGACTAGAAAACAAGCTTCAATCTTCTCTCTTGTCAGGTCTTTAATAATAATAATTAATAATAATTAATAATAATAATAATAATAATAATTATTATTATTATTAAATAATATTACCGAATTATGATATTATTACTTATCTTGCTGCACCTAAAATCAGTCAGGTTATTTGGTGCTGTAAAATATTATTTTAATGCGATTTGTATCTCATTAAAATATTATTCCGAATAGCGGGTTTCGTCATTATTTGTCAAGAATTTTTTTTATTTTAATTATTCTTATAACTTCATGTTTTATATGCATTGTGACTTTAGGAAAGAAAAATATATATCAGTTTATCTTATTTTTATAAAATTGTTATTTATATTTTGTTCTAATTTGTAGTTGCACAAGAACAAAATGATTTAGAAGGAAGTCTAAATTCACTTCTCAAATATATCACGTTCCAATCGCAAAGATTGAAGTTTTTGCAGGTAAATTTTACATTTTTATACCAAGAAATTAAATATTTTTATAAATCTTGTTTAAAAAATACCAATTGATGCAAAGTTTCTGTTTCTCATGTTTCTTATATGTTAATAACAAAATATGACCAATATTTAATTTTGATAATTTTAGTTTTAAGTGATATTTGCACAAGTCTTTCATTAAAAATTATATTTGCATTTCAGGATATATTTTATATAAATGGGACCCACATTTGGAACAAATCATTTACTTCAGTTTTGGAAAAATCTGCTTTGACAGTAAGTAAAAAGAAAAGAAACTAACTATTTTGTAATAATTATGAATACTTGATTTGAAATTATTGTTACTTTCTCTTTACTGAAATAGAAATATAATTTTAAAGTTAATTTTTATAATCTTAACAGGAAGAAACCAAGATTAAAGAGCAAGCACAAGGTCTTCAAATTCACACTTCAAACCCTAAAAGCTTTCTTGGTAAATAAATAAAACAACTCTAGCATTTTGCGCATTGGTCCTTAGAAATATTTTGAATTGTTTTTTGCTTTTTACTATTTTATGCCTTTTTGCTTTGCATGATGAGTCATTAATGTATTATTAAAAATTTACAGGGTTATTATTACAAAAAATAATAAAGTTGACCGATCCTTCAAAATCGATGTTTATAGAACCAATGCTTGGTTGGTATGTAGTAAAAAAATATATTCTTAATTATGCATTTAAAAAATTAAATAATAATAATAATAATAATAATAATAATAATAATAATAATAATAATAATAATAATAATAATAATAATAATAATAATAAAAATCTTTTTTTAATACAGGTTTGATGCAGAAGGAAATGAATTGGTGGGACTTCATTTCTTTGCTCTTCTTGAATCTTGGTGCTCTTTTTTTAACTTTCTCATTTTCATTATTTATTTATTTATTTATTTATTTCTGATATGAAACAATTTAACAATCAATGACTCAATTGAGGCAATATGACTGCTAAAATTGAGGTTTAAACATCAAAATATGACCGAAAGTTGCATTTATTAGTCTGTTCTGACAAAAAAAATATTGATTTAAATTTCTAAAATTTTGACCATCAATAAATTAATATATTTTTCAGTGTTGGGCCGGTCGGATTGACTAGCTTAAATTCATTATTAACCAAACTAATAAGGATCCATTTGGAAAATACATTAAACAATATAAACGCAACGGTACGTATTTTTTCTCAATTTTTTTAATAAATTAGGTATTTTAATCTTTATTTGATGTGTGTTTTTTCATCTCAGTTGGTTTCTAGGGTTTCAGAAGAAATACAAAAGTTAGACGAGCTATTAGGGCCACCTGTCGCGATTCCATTGGTCGGATTGCAACTGTATAATCATCTTGTATGTATTATGTGATATATAGAATAATATAGATTCACATATTTCAGAGTTAGTCTAATATTTAGTTTAGTATTCTAACTTAGTATATTCTATTTTTATTTCTTATTATTTTTCGATTTTTTGTGTACAGATTAACATGTTTGGAACAACATGGAAAAAATTGGTTGATGACCTGGCGATTATTGGACAGATGCAGCTTTTGCTCAGCTTGATTAATTTTAGGTTAAATTCAACAAGCAAGGTTATTATTTCTAGCCAAAATCATGTATTTTTCATTTAATTATTTGTCATTTCATTAATTTGAGTAAGTTTATATAATTTTGTAGTGCAAAGCTGGTATTTTAAATTCTGCTACTGATGTCTTAATCTCTACAATTTCACACCAAAAAGAGAGAATTGTAAGTCATTATAATATTGATAATTTTGTTGTTAATTTAGGAGCATACATGAAATATTAACAATGTTTAAATTTGAATGAATTTTCAGATAAAAGAAATTGAAGAGGATTCAACAAGGGATTTATTTTTCCGTGAATTGAATCAGAAAAGAAAGATGTTCGGTTTAATTTGTCCTTTTGATAATATATATGCTTCCAAAAATGCCCCTGTATTTTTGAGCAGATTTATGTCTCTTTTATCCATTTCACAGGTGTTTATTTCTCTGTCTTGTTATTATTTTTCCATTTAAAAACTAATTTTATTTTTCTGAACACTATTATTCTTGATCCACCAACTAAAACCTGAAATATTATAATAAAAATAGCATTTTATATTATTTATTAGATTAAAAATGAAATTTTCTTAACATGCAGTTACCAAATTATGTGCTGGATTTTCACTTAGGAACTTTAACCAGCCGGTCCAAAAAGGCATTAAAAGATTTTTCTCCATTGGTACTTTTTCTTCTCTATAAATTATTTTTTAATGAATTTATTCTTTAATTAAAATTTATTATTTCTTTGTTTAATATAATCAGATAATTGGGATTGCAACACTGATGAGACAATTCAATCCTATGTATACAACTCAGTACATACAGGTTTGCTTATAAGTCCTTGAAAGTTTATTAATTACGATTTAATTAACTTCATGCGTTAATTAATTAAAAATGTGATATTTTATGCAGTTCATGAGTCAATATACACGCACAGTAGGATCATCTTTTGTCTCTAATGATGAATCTAATAAAGAATCTACTGTTCATACATCTGAGGTTATTTACATTTTTGCCCTTCATTTTTTTCTAGAATTACGTAAAGAATCCCAGTTTACACAACTGCTCTAATTAATGATTTGGTATAATTTTGTTTGATGTTCTATTTTGAGAATTTTTTATAATATTTTTGATGTTTTATGCAGGTACAAAAAGCAGTATTTTGGCTGAGATATTTTTGTAAATACGTGAGAATTTCGGAGGGAATAATCGATTCGAACCTGGCTCTTTTTTCCGTTCTTCAATCCTAAGAATTAAATTCTGAAGATTAAAATATGTTAATTTATTCATTATTATAATAATTTATAATTAATTTACAAAAAAATTTAAATGTTAAAAAAATTATGGTCAAATTGCCAACTAACTCGGTTTCTTGTAAAAACTTCACAGTATTCGGCAAATTCTAGACCGTGCATTCAAAACAAAAGAAGCTAAAATTAGAGAATTTTCTAAAAGTAGCTATTTACTTGGAGAAAAAAATTCAGAAACTAATCTACGCTGTCTCAAACCTTCCTCCTAAAATTAGGCAGTAATACCCTATATATATTTATACAGCCTAAAATCACAAAAATCAACTCAATTAACAGAGAAAAACAAATAAATTTCACAAAAAGAAAAAGAAACAAACTTCAAAAAGAGAAAATGGCCAGCCTTCGTGTTTTTTTCATCACTTTCACCTTCTTAGCCCTTTCTAGCGTTGCTGTCGCAAAAGAAAAGAGGCCTTCTTTCACGGTACAAGGCCGTGTGTTTTGCGACACCTGTCGCGCCGGATTTGAAACCCCCGTCTCTGAATATATCTACGGTACTTAGAAACTCACATTTGTTTTAAAAACTAATATAGATTCATATATTAGTTATATATTTAGATAAAAAAAGTCAATATTTGGATAAAAATTCACAAGTGTTTATAAAAAACTTAGCAGTATTTGTTAACTAAGTATACATGCAATACAAAAATGGTATATAAGGATCAAAATATGGTATATATCAAATACAGAAACAGCATACACAAAATCAAAGGAGTATGTATGGCCAAAAAATTTACATGGATCAAAAAGCATACATAGGATTATACATATATAAAAAAAAAACAATCTTAAATTGTAGGCGCAAAGGTTCGTTTGGAATGCAAGCATTTCTCAACCGGCAAGGTTGAACACGCGGTCGACGGCTACACGGGTCAAAACGGGTCGTACGCGATCGAACTAAAAGACAATCATGAGGAGGAAATCTGTCAGGTCGTGCTGGTGCAGAGCCCTTCGGCTTTCTGCTCTGAAATTCCGGCCGGACGCGACCGTGCTGAAGTTCTTCTGGCCGATGGAGGCCTCAGCTCTGATGTAAGATACGCCAACTCGCTCGGATTCTTGAAAGACGAGCCGCTTCCTGTCTGCCCTGAGATCCTCAAGCAGTACAACTCGGTGGGCCGACGCTAGATTTTTCTTTCGTTAGGGTTGTTTTGATGGGTTTGAAAGAATGTGATGCTAGTTTGTTTTGAGGGTTTGAAAGAATGTGTTGCTTGATTTGTCTTGTTTTGTGTGTGGACGCGATATAAGTTTTAACTTTTAATCCTCGGAAGAGAACTTGTATGTGTGGAAATTTTTGAGCTGGGCAAGCGTGAGGAAATAAATTGGATTGAAACCATGAATAAATATGTATGTATATGTCTTATCAAGTGAAACAAAAAAGATAAGCTATATATAACATTGAAAATAACCTTTTATCGCACAACGCGTCTAATTCTCCTATAAATAACTTAACAACTTTCCACAAAACAATCAACCCTCTGCTTTCCTCTCCCTCCTTATTCCTTAAAACACATATCAATCAAACTCATCTCGAACTCATCTACCAAGGCTTCAAATCCCCTTTCGGCCCCTCGGTCCAATTAAGCGTCCTCTCACCTTCCTTCAAATAAATCCCCTTATCATGCGGAAGCTTCCTCGCCAACCCATTCAATATCTGATGAAACGCGTCCCCAGCCTGCGCAGGCTGGGGAAACAGCATCGCCTGTTTCATCGACGGATTCGCCAACAACCTCTGCTTCCTCAACACATCCTCGATCGGAATGTTCGTCAAAATCGTGTCCAAATTCGGCACGTCCTTTTCGGCGACAAAAACTCCGATTTCCTCCCACGGAATCGCGTCCGCGAAGGGGAGAACGATGTCGTCGGCGATGATTACGGGGATGCAACCGAAGACGACGCCCTCGACCAAACGAGGGCTCCACGGAGCCCAACCGAGCGGGCAAAGGCAAAAGACCGAACGTTGCATGTCTTCGTAGTAGGTTGTGGGGTGCTCGGTTGAGATGTCGAAGAGAGGGTTGTTTTTGAAGTTTTCCCATAATGAGGCGCGGGCACCTCTGTAGAAAGGGTAGTTAGTAGGAAGTAATGTTTTAGTAAGATATAAATGAATAAAATTGTAGAGAGAAAATAATATCATGAAATAAGTTAAAACATAAAAGAGAAAAAATATATTACGTAACAAAAAATTATAAAATAGAACATTGTATCGTAAAATGATAAATATTTTAGAAGTAATATTATAATGATATTCACAGGAATTTTGTTCCTTTGAAAATAGAATACGAAAAATAATTTGCTTAAGAGTATTTTGGCCCAAAAAGAAAAGAATATTAGAGTAAATGATATTTACCACATACACAAACGCGCAAAAAAACCCTTAGTGGAACAATTACATCTCAATTCTTTCCAACTAATTAAATACCAAAAAGAAAAAAAAGTTGAAAATCATAAAAATAACAACCAACCAACCTTGCGTAGTATCCACCTTCCGGATCATTCCCCACATCATAAAACAGTCCTCGGAAATAAACAAAGATCGATCGCGGCGTGTCGGGCGTGATCAAATGCGCCTGCATCTTCTGCGGCGGAGCGTACGGCGGGATTATGATCGACCCTTCTTTTAAACACACGTGGTTTTCTTGGCCGAACGTTTGAACGAGAGTCGCCTTTTTGAGGAGTGGGAGGATTCCTCTTTGTATTGCTTTCTCTTCCTGTGGAATATAAGAGAATTTGGGGTTGGTTAAGTATGGAAATTTGCAAAAACACCCTTGAATTATGCTTTAATTGCAAAAACGCCCCTCTATTGTAAAAAGAGTTCCTTTGTTAATAAGGAAAATGCAAAAAATTCTCTAACGTTTGTTAAGAATGGTCTAATATGGTTAGTTAAAACTCATCTATCTTAATTATTTTAATTAATATTATTTTGTAAATAAAATTAATTATTTTAACTGTCTCCTTCTTCTATCATGTAAGTAGAACTGGCCAAAATTTGCCAGATCTACCCAAAGGGAAGAAGAAGACCAAGTAAACAAAATTAATTTTATTCACAAAAAATAAAAAAATATTTATTAAAATAACGAAGACGAGTTAACTAACGACAAATGCAAGGCACTTTTCTTTTTTGCAATTTTCAACAAAATAGACGACAGTTTTTGCAATTTTCAACAAAAGAGGGGCCTTTTTCACAATTTAAGCACAACACATAAACTTTTTTTTTCCAAATTTCTCAATTCCCTCTCTCTCTCTCTAACCTGATAATGAAAGCAAGCGGCAAAATCATGAGGCACCAGAAAAAAATGATCGGCTCCTTCGGTCCGATTCCAATACGGCCAATTCTTCGATATAAACTGAATCGCGCTTCTCATAACTCTCGGAGATTTGAACGGCAACGGCAAACCATTCGGGGTCAAATCACAAGTCGTATAAACCGGTGTGTAAAACCAATCGGCTTCTTCAGGGTTTAGGGTTCTGACGGCGCTCGATAAAAGGAATCGGTGCATGAATATTTCGGCGGCAAACATGTGGTTTAAGCAACGTGGGTCTTTGTTGACGATTTTCTTGTTGTATTTTGAGGGCAGTTCGTATATGAATACTTTTAGCCGTCCGACTGGATCGTCTTCTAATACGTCGCCAGCACTTCCTGTTTGTTGAAATGAGTGTGAATTAGTGGGTATTTTTGGTTGAAAGAAGGTTGTTTGTGTGGAGTTTCAGTTGATTGATCGATCAATTGATGTGTTGTGTGAAAGAGAGTAGTTTGAAGTTTGATCATTTGTCTGAATTACTGTGGAGTAAAGGGATCAGATGAATGGGCATCAAAAAAAGAATCAAAAGGAGACAAATGCTGATTTTTCCAAAGATGATTAATAATCAAAAGCAGGAAACAGCTCCAAAAAGGTCAAAGAATCAAAATTGTTAAAAAAAAGGAACGTAAAAGAAGAAAAGTGAAGTTAAATCATAACATACCAGAAATCCTTTCGGTATTCTGCTCAATCTCAGCAAACCCAAATTCTCCAAAGAGAATTTGAAAGCACAAGAGCGCCAGAACCCAGCTTCTGATTCCCATGCTCCCAAAGCTTCTTTCCTCAGCCCTCAAATCACTGAATTAGGGCCCCAAAAGGTGATTTTCTTCCCGAATTGGAGAACCCAAAAGGGCTAGAAAACAAGATTCTACTTTCCTCACACGAGTCTTCCGAGAGAGAGAGAGAGAGAGAGAGAGAGAGAGAGAGAGAGAGTTTGAGAGAGTTCTTCTATAATTGTAATTGTATTTGAATAGAGGAGTAGGAGTTGCTTTGCGGGGTCAAACAGAAAGTGCTCAGCAGTAAGTAAGAGAAGAGAGAATGCATAGTTGAATACTTTCAGCCAACTTTTCACAACACTCCTTTCTTTTTATTTAAATAACACCCCTGATAAAGCTTGGACAAAATGATTCCGTAAATGTGGGGTTAATTAATATGGTGAAATTGTAGATCAAATTGTAGTTGAACTATTTTGAGTAATTTTTACTTAGTCAATCAATTCTATTACAGAGCCACTTTCTTTTCTTTGTATGAAATAAAATGAAGTAAAATTAAGCTAAGACATGATTTAGATGAGAAGTGTTTATAAGGGGTGAAAAATCGGGTGGCGCAGTTCAATCAAGGCTGTTTAGATTTAGAGCTGCATTACTGAATCAGGCTGCACATCTCGTCCCCAGTTTTTCCTTTCATAACTTGATTTTTACCTTTCGAACAGCAATTAACTTATTAAATATATCTTTTCTGATCAAGTGTATCTTTTACTTTACCTATCTTGTATACATACCAACATACCCTCTCACCCTTCCAGCATATCATTTTTATCTAATCCTCCAGATAATTTTTATACATTTTCTAAATAACTGAATTTAACAATCCTAAGCGCAAACAAAAAAAAAAGCGACAAAACCAGAATATTATGCTCTTACAAATAGCAATCCCTTTTCCAAAAAGGACATAAATTTAACAGAGTAGCAAAAAGAATTATTCCAATATGTCCAACCCAGAATTAACTCTGGCCCTGGCGGTATGATACTCTACCAAAACAAACAAACTTATCTCCATCATCATCAAAAACAAAAAAACCAAAATCATCCCACATCAACAAAACACATCGACAATTATTCATTCATGAAAACAACAAAAGAGGAATCAACCGATGAGGAGCTTGTTGTCCTCGAGGAAGGAATAAGTGGGCACCTCGAGATTGTACGGGGCGGGGCCCTTCCGGATCCTGCCGGAGATATCGTAGTGGGAGCCGTGGCAGGGGCAGAACCAGCCGCCAAAGTCGCCGGCGTTGGGGAGCGGGATGCAGCCGAGATGCGTGCACACGCCGATCACCACCAGCCACTCCGGGTTCTTCACGCGCTCCGCGTCCTCTTCCGGATGCCGCAGCGAGTTCACTTCCACGCTGTTCGCCAGCTTTATGTCCTCATCTGTACGACGCCTGTTGGTTGAGAGAATAATTCAAAGTCATTGTTAGTGTTGTAGTGTTTTGAGAAACCCGACCGGACTAACTTTCTGAATATTTTAGGAAGACACTCACTTTGTAGATTCCCACAAAACCACCTATATAGAGCGGTTTAATTTTTTTCCCCTATCCATTGTCATACCTCATTAATTTCTTTATAATTTTTTTTTATTAAATCTAAAATAATAAATAAATAAATAAATAATAAATAAATTATTTTATGAAATATTATATCAGGATATTATTATATTCACACTGTTTTATGATACTATTTTAGAACACATTATTTTAATTCACAGCTTTATAGTAATAAAGCACTATTTTATATTAAAAAAATATTATTTTATTTGCAAAAAGGCCCCTTTGTTATTGGAAATTACAAAAAGGCCCCTCTATTCTTTAGGAAATTGTAAAAAAGCTCCCACCATGTGTTAAGAATATGACGCACCACTGTTGGTCAAGTCATCTTTTTAATTAACAGTGTTAGATCTTAACAAACTGTAATTTTTTTTTTTTTTGCAATTTCCTACGGAACAGAGGGGCCTTTTTGCACGCTTCTCTTTCATTAATCATCATTTCGTGTGTGTATAGGTATTATTATTATTATAAAACAACCTAAACCGTCGCTCAAAATAGATTATATACCTGATAAACACAGGCTTGCCGCGCCACTTGACAGTCACCGTCGTGCCCGGCTCAATACTCGACAGATCCACTTCCAAACTCGCCATGGCCAAAACATCCTTGCTTGCCGACATGCTCAGCACGAACTTCAGAACTAGCAACCGGAGGAGCGAGGCGTAGACAAACCGGCCGCCGGTGAGCACGAAGTAGGCGAAGGCGCGCTTGGAGGGGTCGCCGGGCGGGTACCGCTCGTGGTTGTAGCTGTCGTAGACGATCTTGGAGGTCGGGTTCTTGATTGCGGTGACTGTGGCGGAGGCCAGGTCGTCGGTTGGGACGAGGGTTTCAGACGAGAAGCCTGGAAAAAGATGAGGAGAGGGGAGGTATAAAGTGAAGAGTCTGTACTTTGTGTGGTTTTAACTAAATGATTCAGTCGAGGTAAGCACAGAAGAGAAAGAATGAAAACATATTTAGGTTATAGTTTGACTGAATGTGAATGGATAATATAACGAGTTCTGTAGACAAAAGTTAGAAAATTGATCAGCTGAAATAGATAGATTTAACTGAATCAATGAGGCACTAATCTGCAAAAATGACAAGAAATGTTTTATTTGTGTTTATTTAGTAGCTTTTACGAAAGAAACGAGTGTCAAATCATTCAATCAGATCGCTGAATGTGCAGTATACAGAAGTAACAAACAACGAAATCGAATGATACGAGATCCCACTTATCCAAACAGAAAAGCACGTTCAAGATTGAATTAAAAGAACATGTAATATGCACAATAACTTCCTAAATGCTAACAAATGAAAAAGATTCATTCCTGAGAATAAAAAACCATATAAATCCCATTAAAATAAACACAAAGAGAAAGCTACCTCTGACGGATCCGAGGTACCCAGGCCCAAATCCGAACCTCGGAACGACGAATCGGTCGTCGAACTTAGCCGAATCCGAGGAAGAGTCAGCGCAGATCGGGTTCTTGGAGGCGATGACCGACGACGCCGGGCTCGGCCGGGCCAGGATCGGCGCTAGCCTTCTTCCCGCTGCACGCAACATCTCTGAGAGGAATTTGAAGCTAGGGTTTCGTTCTTCTTCTCTTTCGATTTGGGGGAGAGAGAAGAGAGGAGGAGTGTTCGATTTGATCTGAAGAAGAATGCAAAGAACGGTGGAAAAAGAAGCCGAGGCCGAGAATATAGGAGCTTTATTGGGCCTTCAGGGCCCAATATGTTATTTTCTTATTTATATTAACAGATTTAATATTTACACGGACTGTCACACACAACGAATTCTTAGACAAGAGTAATTATTCTGTCTGCATAAATATGAAAGCTGAGAATATAGGAGTTTATTGGGCCTTCACTCTTCAGGCCCAATATGTTATTTCCTTATTTGTACGAACAGATTGAATTTTTATACAGACAGTCACTCACAGAGTCAATGCATACTTTTATTGGGCAATGATTTAGTGTTGCTCTGTCTGTATGAAACGCCGGTCTGTGAATAGTCGAGGCATGAATGGTATAAAGAGCTTACACATATCAAAACATCCGAATGTGATGCGCTCTTCTCTGCTTTCCTTTCTCAATCACTCCGATAAAACCTTCCTTCTCCACCGCAAAACCCTACTCTTCCTCTCTCTCTCGACCATGGCGACTGAGACGGCGGCGGGGAGAGAGGCCTTCAGGCAGCTGGTGAATAACACGCTCGAGAGGCGGCTGTTCTACATCCCGTCTTTCAAGATCTACCGCGGCGTGGCTGGTCTGTACGATTATGGACCTCCTGGCTGCGCCGTCAAGTCCAATGTTCTCTCTTTCTGGCGCCAGGTCTTTGTTTTCTTAACATTTTTCATCAGATTTGTTTGTTTTGGTGTAAAACTTTTTCTTAATGAAAAAAGTTGAGTTCTTTAATTTCATTTCTTTTGATTTGCAGCATTTCGTGCTGGAAGAAGGAATGCTGGAAGTCGACTGCCCGTGCGTGACGCCCGAATCGGTCCTCAAAGCGTCAGGCCATGTCGACAAATTCACCGATCTGATGGTAAAAGACGAGAAAACCGGCACCTGTTACCGCGCCGACCACTTGCTCAAGGATTTCTGCAAGGACAAAATCGAGAAAGAGCCGAATTTGTCAGAAGAAAAGAAGAAGGAGCTGGAGCACGTGATGGCGGTTTTGGACGATTTATCGGTGGAAGAATTGGGGAAGAAGATTAAGGAGTATGGGATCGTGGCGCCCGATACGAAGAACGGGTTATCGGATCCGTACCCGTTTAATCTCATGTTTCAGACCTCCATTGGGCCCACTGGTCTGAGCACTGGGTGAGAAAACAAAATGAAAATATACTTTTTTTGTGTAATTATCTATCGTGCAATTTTACTTCAAATAATTATTTATTGTGCAATTTAGCTTCGATTTTTCGTATTATGGTTTGCAATGAAGTTACAGTTGAGGTTCAATTATGTAATTTAGCCTTTGATTCCATCAAATTCTGCCTCAGTTGACCCTAATTTGGGTCTGGTTTTGTCTGGATTTGTGCTTAAATTGTAATTAAGCACAAAACAAGCCAATTTAAATATTTTTATATAACTCTTCTTACATTTGATAGGTACATGAGGCCTGAAACGGCACAGGGTATTTTTGTAAACTTCAAGGACTTATATTACTACAACGGCCAGAAGCTTCCTTTTGCCGCTGCTCAAATCGGACAAGCCTTCCGAAACGAGGCATAAACCCTAAACCCTAATTTGCACTTCACATTCCATTCCTATTTAAATATTAATTTACTTATTTCATTTTCTTTCAGATTTCGCCGCGTCAAGGCCTTTTGAGGGTGCGTGAGTTCACCTTAGCAGAAATCGAGCATTTTGTGGATCCAGAGGATAAATCGCACCCCAAATTCGCTGATGTGGCGGGTTTGGAGTTCCTCATGTTCCCTCGCGAGGAACAGTTGACCGGTCAATCCTCCAAAAAACTCAAACTCTCTGACGCTGTATCCAAGGTAAGTACCATTCTTTTTTTCTTCACAAATCTATTGTTTGATTTATAACATAAAATAGAACTGAATGTGTATTTTTGATAAATTTTAGTTGATTGATTAGTTTGAGATAAATGCACCGTTAGTTCTTGTACTTTAGTTGGATTGCCCCCAAATCCGCCAAATTGACCTGAATCGAGTTACGAACCACCTCGTGACATAATGGCCCATTCATCTCAAACTAATCAATCAGCTAACACGAAACCCTAGATTTTTAACAAAATCCACGATTTATCAACGAATTTAACAGGGCACGATAAACAACGAGACTTTAGGCTACTTCATTGGCCGAGTGTACCTCTTTTTAACCCGATTGGGGATCGACAAGGACAGATTGAGATTCAGGCAGCATTTACCTAATGAAATGGCGCATTACGCGGCCGATTGTTGGGACGCGGAAATCGAGTGCTCTTACGGCTGGATCGAGTGTGTGGGAATCGCTGACAGATCCGCTTACGATTTGAAGGCTCACACGGTAAGTTCAAAATTGATCGTTTCCGATGAGTTAGAAGAAATATTTGATGTAGTTTTCATCAATAGAGCTGATTAGGATTTTATAGGGAAATTTGTGAGGAATCCCTTGCATTTTAGCGAAATTGCAAAAAAAGCACTTCTGTTTTGAGGAAATTGTGAAAAGGTCCTTAATGTTGGAGTAGAGGGACTTTTTTGCGATTTAGGCGTATTGTAGGGGTTCTTTTGCGAGTTTCCTGTTTTTGTAATCGTAAATGCTCTGTGAGAATTAATTTTATGCTGAAAGTGCAATGAAGCACTTGCATTGTTAAAAAATGCAAAAAAAACCCTTCTATTATTATGAAATTGCAAAGTCCCTACAGTTGGATTAGAGGGGCTTTTTTGCAATTTTTAATGATGCAGATTATTTTTTGCAATTTCGGCGTAATGCAGGTTTTTTTTGTGAATTTCTGATTTTTTTATGTTTTGAAATGATGCGTCAGAAATTGATTGTGTTGGTTTGACTTTTGATGAGCAGGAGAAGAGCGGCGTGCCGCTTGTTGCGCATGAGAAATTCGCCGAGCCGAGAGAGGTTGAGGTGCGAATATTTCTTTTATACTTTAACCTTATCTTATATTTTCATTGTTATCTCATTTTTTAAGGTATAAATTCTGCATATCTAGCCAGAACTTAGTAAAAAAATATATATTTATGAGAATGGAAATTAATTTTGTTGTGTGTCAATACAGAAACTTGTCATAACTCCGTCAAAAAAGGAGCTCGGTCTCGCATTTAAGGGCCAACAAAAAATGGTCGTCGAAGCACTTGAGGTACCGCCAATTTCTCTCCCAATTTTAATTTTTCCATTTTTCCATTTTTGAATTTTATTAATTTATTGCATCACCACTTGTTTCAGGCCCTGAAAGAATCTGAGGCGATGGAAATGAAATCCGCCTTAGAATCCAAAGGCGAATTCGAATTCCAAGTCTGCACATTAAACAAAACCGTCACTCTTACAAAATCCATGGTCTCAATCAACATCGAAAAGAAGAAAGAACACCAACGCGTTTTCACTCCGTCAGTAATCGAGCCGTCTTTCGGAATCGGCAGAATAATTTACTGTCTCTTTGAGCATAGTTTCTATCAGAGGTAAATTTTTAGAAACGGTGCATTTACTGACGAATAAAGCACTCTAGCCACCGATTTTTAGAAATAAATAAATAAATAAATTTTTAGGTCACTCAACTTTCAAATTGTCCTCTAGAGATCACTCAACTTTCAAAAATGACCAAATACGTCACCATTTAATTGAAAGTTGGGTAACCTATTTGGTAATTTTTGAAAATTGAGTAACCTCTGTGGGACAATTGAAAGTTGAGTGACATATTTGATCATTTTTGAAAATTGAGTGAAAGTTAAGTGACATATTTGGTCATTTTTTAAAGTTGAGTTATCTACGGTGAAATTTACCCATTTTATTTTATAGGGAAGGAAAAACGGAAGAGGAAAAGATGAACGTGTTTGGGTTCCCGCCACTTGTCGCTCCGATTAAGTGTACTGTTTTTCCGCTCGTGAAGGTTGAGAAGTTTGATGTTGTGGCCAAGAAGATTTCAAAGGATTTGACTGCTAATGGGATATCGCATATTATTGATATTACCGGTACGTACGCAAGATTATAATTGGGAGAAAACAAATGACTAGAAATAATTGGGATTTTTTCAAAAAAAAAGATACTTTTTCCTGACATTTTTTTTTTATGAAAAAACCCTTGTCTTTTGAATATTAAAAACAACTACATTGAACTTAAAATTTTTCAAATATCTCCCTGAATTTGAAAATACTCAAAATTTCTAATGGTATCTTTTATTTTCCAAAAAAAAAACTCACTTAATGCAAATTTAGGTTTTTTTTTTTTTTATAATTTCCCAAAAAAAAATCAAATATAATTTTTTTTAAATATAATATTTTTTATAAATATATGTGTTTTCTCAAAAAATAGCATTTTTTGAATTTTTTCCTAATTAAATTAATTCAAACAAGTGGTTGATTATATTGTTGAGTAAATACAAACAATTTATTGAATATTTTTTTGTAGGTACGTCGATCGGAAAGCGGTACGCAAGAACAGACGAGATTGGCGTGCCGTTGGCCGTTACAGTCGACTCGACCGAGTCGGTTACGATTCGGGACCGAGACAGCAAGGATCAGATCCGAGTCAAAATTGATGAGGTGGCGACGGTTGTAAAAGAGGTTACGGACGGTGCGAGCACTTGGGCCGATATTAAGTGGCGGTATCCCACACATACCGCTTCGGTTGAGGATAATGAATAAATTAAGTTATTATTTGTTGGTTTTATATTTGTATTTTTTTTTTATTTATGGACGATTTTGTTTTTGATAAGTGAAAGGATTGAATTAGTGTTTTTGGTGTGATTTGTGTGTTGTAAGATGTTATGGAAGTTGGTTATTTATCTATTTGGTTGGTGTGTGATTGTTTGTACTTAATTTTGATGTTTTGTTCTTTTTGTGTTGATGTTTCTTTGAATTGTGGGGATGTTTGTATGGAGTGTATCTTATTCTCTAGTATTATTTGTGAGGGGATTTAATATTTTTTGTCCAAGTTGTTATTTGATAGTTATAAAATTTCCTAGAAATGTTTTAGGAGCCTGTTAGTTGAGTTTGAAATCATCTTAGAATATTTGGTTTAATATTCGATATGGATTCAAATTCAATATCATATATCTTGTGATATTTGATTCAGTGAGCATGGTATGAATATTTATCATAAAAATTGTATCCGATTTATGTACTACCATAATGCGACAGCTTATTATTTGTCTTCCCAAGAAGATGATAGATTTGTTTCTTTTCAGTGCGAAGCCACGTTTTATCACAGAGAATATGAAGAAACAACCAAAAACAGTTTGGCCCGCTGACCCAATCTCTCTTCGTTTCTATCACATCTCTTTGTTACTATTTCCCTATTTACCAACTTATCTTGAAATGTATGAGATGATTTTAAACTTAAGATGATATACTTGGTTATGGCTTATGGGGCCAAGTTTACAAAAAAGAACACAACTCGACTTGTTTCTTTAATAAAAATAGGGGACCCAATACCCATGATATTGACATGACATGACTTGTTATTTGTCCTGTTATCAACTTATGTGTGTGTGATGCAATCGGTCCAACTGAAGCATGGTCTTATGCCCGTAAATTCAGACTTCAATTGTTTGTGCTCCATTGCTACATCAAACCAATTGATAGTCCCCAATATTTTTTCCCTTCAAGAGTATAAGATTATAACATATAAGACATGACATAGTTATAATTATACAAATTATTCATTTTCATATTATAGCATAAATAGTGTAGTTATACGATACCTAATGACCAGTGTTCTAAAATGCGGTCCAGGCGGCCGCCTAGGCGCTAGGCGGGAGCAAAACGCCTAGAAATTGTGCAAGTCGGCAGTCTGTGCGTTTTGTCCGCGCAGAAACCGCCAAGCGACCGCCTAGACCCGCCCAGCGCCGCCCAGACCGTCTAGAGCAGCCCATTTTATTTTTTCTTTCTCGGCCCCGCCCGGCCCACCTTTCTTTTCCTTTTTGGCCTGGCCCAATTTTTCCTTTCTTCTTTTTTTCCCTCTTTTCCTTCTTTCTTCTTTCTTCCGCCAGTCACCTTTCTGTTCTTCCTTCCTCTCTCTGTCAAGAAAAACACCGGCCGCCACCGCCAGTCACCTCCAGCGCCGCCGCTGCCGCCGTCAGTCGCCTCCGCCAATCACCTCCAGTCGCCGGCCCTCATCTCCACTCCATCCGCCAGCTTCAAAAATTGTATATAATATATAAAAATACTAAAAAAATATAAATCCGCCTAGGTCCGATTAATCTCCGATTAATTCCTGATTAATCCTCGATGGTCCCGACCGCCCGACTAGCGTCTAGCGCATTCTGTAACATTGCTAATGACAGACAATTGATTATGGTCATTTTTCGTCCCTCGTGATACACATACAGATCAGTTCGTTATGTACTATATTATTCTCTAAAAACAAAGAAAAAACCACATACATATTCTTTCTATTTCATTCCAAGGATCATCTTCACAACATTCAATATAAGGTCCCTAAAACTTGGGTTGAGTAGCACAACTCTTTAAAATCCGACCAATCAATCAGTCGGTCCAATCCAATCATCATCATCATTCATCCCTATAAAAACACGAGTAAAGTAACTCTTGAACATTTACTACAATAATCTTATCTCGAGTATGAGACCGGTATCATCACTGTGGTTTCTCTCTGTCATTCTTCTCCTCTCTCTTTCTATCTCAAATGCAGATGGTACTTTGAAGAGAGAGAGCTTCCCCCATGGATTCACCTTCGGTACGGCCGCCTCGGCGTACCAGGTCGAAGGCATGGCGCATAAGGACGGTCGTGGGCCCAGCATTTGGGATACTTTCATCCAAATTCCTGGTATTTCATTTCAAATTTACCCTTGCAAAAAATGGAATTGGACGAATATATATTCATCAAAATTTTGTAAATTGAATTAATTTTGGTGATTTATTTTGTGCAGGGGAGATAGCTAACAATGCAACCGCAGATGTTACTGTCGATGAGTATCATAAGTACAAGGTAATTTTTTTACACTTTTAACACTTTTCCACTTCCATTTATTCTATCGAATTGTATTGTATTGTATAGGATGTAATTATTCTATCAAGAAAAAAATGTTAATAAAGGGCCTTCATTTATAGATGCATTTTGTTTTGTGTATGGATTGCAGGAGGATATAGATATCATGAAAAAGATGAACTTCGACGCGTACCGTTTTTCCATCTCTTGGTCCCGCATTTTTCCAGGCATTCCTCTCTTTCTCTCAATGCTTAAATTAAAAATTATTCTGCATCATTAAAATAAATATAAAAAATTTCATTGTTTTCCCCCTTTTGTAACAGAGGGTGCCGGAAAAGTGAACTCGAAGGGAGTGGCATATTACAACAGACTTATAGACTACATGATAAAGAGAGGTATTTATCTCACTATACCTTTCTTTTATTATTTCATTCCATTATAAATTTGTGAATTGTAACAAAAATATTTATCTTTTCAGGAATCACACCTTATGCTAATTTATATCACTACGATCTACCCGACGCACTTGAAAAGAAGTACAAAGGCTTGTTAAGCAAAAAAGTTGTGTAAGTATTAAAATTTCCTAATATTATAATTTACTCGTCATAATCTACATCATCCATGATGATGACAATTGACAATTATTAAATCTCATATCCTCATATTACTCTACTTATTATCCATTTCATAAACCTATGATGAAGGTTTAGTTTGATTTGAATCACTTGTTTTGTCATCATAATTCGGTCCTTAATATGCAGTAACGATTTTGCGGACTATGCTGAGTTTTGTTTCAAGACGTTTGGAGACAGAGTGAAAAATTGGTGGACTTTCAACGAGCCAAGAGTCGTCGCGGCTCTCGGATATGACGATGGACAATTCGCGCCAGGCCGGTGCTCAGATTGCTCGGCCGGAGGAAATTCGGCCACCGAGCCTTACATTGTTGCTCATAATCTTATTCTATCGCACGCTGCTGCTGTAAAGAGATATCGCGACAAATATCAGGTCAAGAAATTAAAGCATCTTTAGTTGACAAAAACAGATTTTTTTATTTTATTTTGTAACCTCTTCAAAGATCAGAGAGGTGCCTAACAATCCTTACTAGAAAAAGCACATGTTAATACAACTTTTATTTTTACAGGCTAAACAGAAAGGTAGAATTGGCCTTCTGATGGATTTTGTTTGGTATGAGGCTCTGACCGACTCAAAAGCCGACCAAGCTGCTGCACAAAGATCACGGGATTTTCATGTTGGATGGTAAGAATTTCAGTCTTTGATTGACAAATATTTTCGATATTTTTGCTTGTTGGTCAAAACGTTTCTGAATTTGTGCAGGTTCATTCACCCTTTAACCTATGGCGAATATCCAAAATCGATGCAAATGATTGTGAAGGAAAGATTACCGAAGTTCTCGCAAGAAGAGGTCAAAATGGTTAAGGGGTCATTTGATTATGTCGGAATAAATCAATACACTTCGTATTATGTTTCAAATTCGAATCAAACCGAAAATGAAATGCCGAGACGTTATTCTCTCGATTGGCATGCCGATTTCGCATGTAAGTTTTTATTCATTTCTTTATCTATTTTGTGCATATCCAGTATGTATTACTTCAATTTTCTTAATCTAAATTACAAATCTTTTTCGTGATTGGAAATTACTAATTTTTTTTTTTTGAATAAAATTACTAATTCAAAATTTTCTTTCATCTTACGTAAATTGTAGATGAGCGCCATGGTGTGCCTATTGGACCAAGGGTAATAATATAATTATTTTTTAAATATTTTGACAAATTGGATCCGACTTAATATTTTTTGTTTTAGTAATTGGACAATAATCGTGTCGAAAATGCCATTTTAACTTATTGACGCTTAATCTGTTCTTAAATACACAATTGAGAGTCAATTGATCAGAATAATAGGGTTGAATTGACGTGAAATGTACAATTATCTCTTAATTAGTAGCACATCGGGCCTATAATTTAACATAAATTGAATTAATTCCCTTTACATTTTTTTTTCAGGCACACTCAACATGGTTATACATGGTACCATGGGGAATGTACAAAGCTGTTACTTACATCAAAGAGAACTACAAAAACCCTACCGTCATTTTATCTGAAAATGGTAAAAATTAAAACATATTTATCATTTTTATTTTCTCAATGTTCTTATAACATTCTTAAGTATTGTAATTATTGCATTTGACAGGAATGGATTATCCTGGTAACGTGACGCTCAAAGAAGGCATACGTGACACAATTAGAATAAATTACTACAAAAACTACATAACCGAGTTAAAAAAGGCGATAGACGATGGTGCGAATGTAATTGGTTATTTTGCATGGTCACTTTTGGATAATTTTGAATGGAAATCAGGTTACACGTCACGTTTCGGTCTAGTTTATGTTGATTTCACGACCCTCAAACGGTATCCGAAAATGTCGGCCTTGTGGTTCCAAAAGATGCTTCAAAAAAAATAAGTAGCTAAATCAATCGGCTAAGTTGTAGCGTTTTGTTTGTGTTTCGATCCTTGTCTTGCACTTTTGTGTTGTTAAATTAGGGTAGTGTGGAGTTTCTACTCCATATGAATAAAAGGTTTTGTCTCCAAAATAATTGGTTACAAGACCTACATTGCAGTCTTAAATGATGGCTTTTGTTTCCAAAAGGAAAACTCGAATAGTTGTTTGTCTCTATCTTCTTTGTCTATCAGTTTATGTTTTATGGTCTTTATGTTACAAACCTCATTGAATAGATGTTTTGTTACTTGTTAGCAAAGCAAAAAAATATATGAAGATGTTTAAAAGCCAAATTCGATTCCATTGTTCAATTTATCCCGTCTGACCCGGTCTAAAATTTTGTTTGCCAGACTAAGGCCATTATGAAAACACAACTTTTCACAATAGGCCAGGCCCTTAATTTAGTGACAGCTAGATATAAAAAATAAATAAACAGTCAATTTTTATCAACACTAAATAATTTAGCAGAGCGAATACATTTCATATTTTTGTTATGAAAAAACTATTCACATCACCCTCTTGTACAATATCTAAACAATGTCCATCATATTTTTATACATTTTTAATTATTTATTATACATTTATATAAAATCATTTTCTCTATTTATATCTAAATTATATTTTTTTTCTTGTAAAAAGAAAACATAAAACATACATAGTGCAACTTTTTAGCGCAAAGCACGATACAAAGTAAGAAGATTGATTAGTGAGTCAGACAGATCTACAGTTACTTACTTACTGCAGAAGAAGAAGAAGAGGAAGAAGAAGAAAGAATTAATAATTGGTCCAAGCTGGAAACTTCATTATAATACTAACTCAATACAGAGACTCCAAATCCACTTGAGAAAAAAGCTTCTCTCTTTTACTCTGCTGTGAATAACAAGGAAGGATGGGGAACTGTTTCTCGGAGGAATTGCCAGGTGGGCGGCAGGCGGTGGGACCCGGCGGAGTCTCCGGCGACGGTGGCGCCGCCTCCGACGCCGTCAACCTCTTTCTCAAGTCTCGCGGCGCTCCCTTCTCCCAGATCGAGGTTTGGTTTAGTTGAGCTTAGTTTTCTTCGCCATTTTTATCTTTTTCTGAGTAGAAATGTTGCAAATGTGTTAAAATTACTACCCAAAATCTGATTGATCATGCATCTGTGCTTTGATTCGTGGAAACTTCACTTGTTGGAGCAATTTGCATGAAAATAAATCCATGGATTTAGTTCACACGGTAGAAAACTAGTATGAGAATTGATCTAAAATGGAAAAATTATGAAAATGACCTTTCTTTGTATAAAATTATGCAACAGTTGTCTCTTTCCGCTTCAAAATTACGAGACCGAGACGCACTTTCCAAGGTATCTAATTTTCCCTCTTTCTTTTTTATTTTCCTATTTCACTTTATTTCAAAAAAGGGCGAAATTCAACAACATTCAAATATAAATATTTTTATTTTTTTAAATGTCAGAGCGATCCAATGGCTGTTGTTTATATGAAAAAAAGAGACGGTTCGCTTGAAGAAATTGGCCGAACAGAAGTGATTTCAAATTCTCTAAACCCTAATTGGGTCGCGAAAATTAATCTCAATTATCAATTTGAAATTGTTCAACCATTAGTGTAAGCTTTTCATCTTTTAAAATTGTTTTCTTTTTATGAGTTACCAACTTTTTGATAGAAGATGATAAATTTGTTTATTACAGGTTTCAGATTTATGATGTTGATTCACAGTTTCATAACGTTTCAGAAAAGGTAATCTTTCTTTCTTTAATGTTGATTCACAGTTTCTTTTTATTAATTAATGGGATAAAGTTGTTTTTATTCTACTTAATAGTTTGATATTTGTTTTATGCTTTTTGTTCTTCTCTATTTTTGGGAACCGGTACCAAAAAGAGACTTTTTATTTTAGTTTTTTCATTTTGATTTGATTTTGTTTTTCCGAAATTTGGGCATAATTTGTAGATAAAAATAGATGTAGTTAACTTATAATTTATATGATTTAGTAGATGATTAAGCTTGAAGACCAACAATTTCTTGGTGAAACAACTTGTCTCTTATCAGAGGTACATTATTATATATAAATCATTTAATTTTCATTCAATTCCTTTTATATTGATTTTTTAACTTTTTTTCTATTTAGGTTGTGACAAAAATGACTAAAACTTTGCCTCTAAATGTTGGATTTTTGACCGTTCATGCAGAAGAATCTTTCGGATCAAAAATATTAATGGAATTAATATTTCGCTGCTCAGATTTAGAAAACAAAGATCTTTTCTCAAAAAGCGTAATGATTCTATTCTAATACTAACAACATTAATCTAAATCTAATTTTTATTTTTTATTCTGACAGTGAATTAATTTAAATAATTTATTTCTTTTTTTTATTTAAGGATCCGTTCTTGCTAGTATCTAGGGTTTCAGAAAGCGGTGCTTCAATTCCAATTTGTAAAACTGAAGTAAAGAAAAATGACCTAAATCCTATATTTAAACCAGTCGTTTTAAATCTTCAACAAATTGGAAGCAAGGTAAAAAAAACGGAAATCCTCTCTTTTTTATCTCTTTTTATATTTTCACTTCCAACATTTTATTTCATTGTTTATTTGTTTAATTTTTTATTTCAGGAGAGTCCGTTGGTAATAGAATGCTTCAATTTCAATAGCAATGGCAAACATGATTTGATTGGGTAATTATTATATATTTCCCTTTTTCACTTTTTTGAATTTTTAGCTTATTTATTTTACATTATTTTTATTTCTGATTGACAGAAAGGCGGTAAAATCAATGGAAGAATTAGAAACCCTACACAATCGTCAGAACGGCGACTTTTTCTTTATTCCTACCGGAACCGGACATGACCATCATAATAAAGTATTAGTATTATTAATTATTATTATTACTATTAATTATTTTATTATTATTATTATTAATATATTATTATTATTATTATTTTTGTAAGGTTTTGAAGAGCCAGATATTTGTGGATAAGTTTTCAGAGAGCCGGCAAAAAACTTTTCTCGATTATATTTCTGGTGGATGCGAATTGAATTTCCTTGTCGCTATTGATTTCACAGGTTTTTATTACATAAATCTATTCATAAATTGTACATGTACCTTAAAATATGATATTTTACAAAATTATTATTAAATTATTTGTTGACAGCTTCAAATGGAAACCCACGGCTCCCTGATTCTTTACATTACATCGACCCTTCTGGCCGCGCAAACGCATATCAAAGAGTAAGAACAAATAAAAAATGACTATTTTGCCCTTTTAATCTTTAAATAAAAAATATTTTTTTTTTATTTTTGCCAAGAAAAAAGTCTGTAAAAACAACGATAGACGCAAATATAATCTGTACTATTATTGAATTTGAATAAATCAGTACATTTTGACGTAGATAACTGCACTTCTGTTAACTGAGGGACTAAAAAGTTTAAATCAATAGTACAGAGACCAAGCTTGCAACTAACTAAAGTACATTGCATTTATCCCTATTATTTATTATTATTTATTATTTATTTTTTATTTTTTATTTATTAAAAGGCGATAATAGAAGTGGGTGAAGTGATTCAGTTTTACGACTCTGACAAGCGATTTTCAGCATGGGGATTCGGCGCGAGGCCGATTGACGGTCCGGTTTCTCACTGCTTCAATCTCAACGGAAGCACTTCTCAACCTGAGGTTTTATTAAATAATAAAATAATGAGGAAATTGCGAAAAGGTCCTTACAGTGTGGCGAAATTGCAAAAAGACCGTCTACAATTGTTGGAATATGATTGAAATGTTCCAATAAAGTAGGGTCTTTTTTGCAAATTCGTCAATAATATTTTTATTATATTTTTGTTTTTACTTTATATGACATGGTTGTAAACATTTATATCATGACAGTTGGGTTTGAGTTATTATCGGGAAATTCGCAAAAGAGCCCCTGCATTATGCTGAAATTGCAGAAAAACCCCTACATTATTGAAATGTTTTTAAGAAATGATGTAGGGGCTTTTTTTCAATTTCGGCATAATAATGCAGAAGCTCTTTTGCAAATTTTCCATTATTATTTTATCATTATTATTATTATTTTAATATTTTTATTATTTAGGTGGAGGGAATACAAGGCGTGATGTCAGCGTATATTAGTGCGTTACATAATGTATCTTTAGCGGGCCCCACTTTATTTGGTCATGTGATTAGTGCGGCTGCTTCTGTAGCGGGTCAGTCCGTTACAAGCGGGTCACAAAAGTACTTTGTGTTGCTAATCGTCACGGTACTATTTATTTGAACTTTGCAATTTAGTCCTTGTACGTTAATGCACGGTTAGTCCTTGTACTTAAATTGGATTGCAATTTATTCCCTGTACTGTTGATTTGAACGTTTTGGTCCCTGTACTTTATGAAAACTTGCATGATTAGTCCTTGACTAACAGTGCGCAATTCTATAAAGTACAGGGACCAAAAGGTTTAAATCAGTAGTACAAGGACCGAATTGCAATCCGATTAAAGTGCATGGACTAACCGTGCATTTATTTTATCCCTTTAATTTTTAAATAATGAAAATTAAATTTTAGGATGGAGTTGTGACGGATTTGCAAGAAACAATAGACGCAATTGTAAAAGCGTCAGATTTACCTTTATCCATATTAATTGTTGGAGTTGGAGGAGCCGATTTTAAAGAAATGGAGGCAATTTCCTAAACCCTAAACCCCTTTTTTTCACTAATTCACTTTTTATATATTTGTATTGATAAACTTTAACTTTATTTGTTGCTAAAAAATGTGTAATGTATTGCAGTTTTTGGATGGTGATAAAGGGGCTCGACTCGAAACTTCAACTGGTCGAGTCGCAACACGAGATATCGTTCAATTTGTTCCTTTACGTGATGTACAAAGTATGCATTTTCTCTCTGTAAACTATAGTTTTTAATTATATTTTTGATTTATTAAGATAAAATTAATTTATTTTTTATTTGTAGATAATGAGATATCAGTGGTTCAGTCGCTTCTAGCCGAACTGCCATCACAGTTGTTGAGTTACATGAAGCACAGAGATATTCAAACCCTGAATTGATTGTAAATTAATTAAACATTTGTATTCTTTTTGTTTATTTTATTTGCTGAAAAATGTCACAGGTCTCGTTTTTATGTTACATTCTTCATTTATGTTTGTACTCATTTAGTTTTTGTTATTATATTATTTTGCCTTGGTTGAAGCTGTAGTCCTTAATATTTTTTAAGACATTTGAGTTATTAATCCACTGTAAAATTATGCTTTATTTACTGAAATCTTAAATATAGTTTAGGATATCGAACAGTTACATTTTAGAATAGGAGTGATAAAAATAGGAAATTATACCTGCCCCCCAGTCGAACCAAAAACATATGATGGTTATTCAAACTTTTAAGGTGGTTATTAGAATTTAGGGAAAGTGGAAATCATGATCGGGTATTGTAACGACAATTTAATTTATATACTGTTTCTTCCGCATTTCTGTATATTTTTTTGTTTTCGTTTTTCATGTATATACTGTTTTACAGCCTCTAAAAAAATGGATTTTTATATACTGTTTGTGTTTTCTATATACTGTTTTCGTTTTTTCACGTATATACTGTTTTTAAAAAACGAATTTTTATATACTGTTTGTTTTCAGTTTATATAATTTTTATCAATTTTATATACCATCACTACATGGTCCGTGGTGTAGTATCCCTCCCTAGAATTTAATATAGTGGTTATTTGAATTATAAGACAAGAAATTGTCATTACATATAAGGCATACATATTGTCAAATTGAGATACATAAAACTGTTTGTCATTTCATCAAATTGATCTATTCATAGTTCAAGAGATTCCACTCTAATATTAATCATACATAAATTTTGAGAGAGTTCGAACAAAGAGAGAAAGTTGCTGAAACTTTCCTGATGCCTACGGACGCATCTAACCCGGCATGATACAATAGATGCTATAATTGTTTCCATGAAGGGCACATCACAAAAGCATGCAAATTTCGATTTTATTGCATAACTTGTATATTGCTCGGTATTATGTGATGACCAAGCTAGCATCGCAAGCATTGGATGATCCATTGCATGCACCTCACGATTTTAGTCCAGTTGGTGATTTCATACAAAACCACGAAATAAGACCAAAAAATGAGCACAACTTTCATACTATCTGCTCCTTATTGGAGTCAGAAAATCATAATTTAGCAATGAAAAAATAAGCACATTTCTCAATAGTAGCAAAATCCTTCATGAAGAGGATAAAGACATCAAGATATCCTCAAAAGAGGGTCAAGAAAATCAAATAAATTTGCATAAGCATCTAATATATATTTTGGACAATTATCTCCAAATCGACAATGTGGTCCAACAAGATGTGGACCAACATATCGAGAAAGATTTGTTGAGCGAGGAGAAAATTATGCTAGAACAAAAAGTCTAATGCAAAACAATGAACCAATCAACTTTATCAGTAGCAACGATTGAGATGTTATTAGAAAGTCTCGATTGTGATACCCTACAAAAAGAGTCACTCAATGACGAATTGGCAAATGCCTTAGCCCAATATTACGGGATAGACAAAGAAATCATGAGTGCCATAAAAAATAATATACAACCAACCCTTAAAGAGGTGGGTAAAATATTGAAATTTCGAAGGTTGCGAAAATACCGAGTGGCTAGACGAAGGGATAAATTTGGAAGAAGACTGGAAGCAAGAAGAGGAATGGCTCGAGCACGATGAGGACTAAAGATTTATGTGGTCTAGCAAAACTATTTTCGAAAGCAAAATTCGATGGCTATTACCTAAATTTATTTTAGATTATTGTTAGTGCAAATTTTAGCTAATTTTTTTTTATCTTTGAAAAGTTGTACTAAGTGATGAAAAGGATCATGGATCCGAACTTTTGTAATCTTTTATTTTAATTAATCAAAGTCTTAGTAGACAATTTGTCTACTCCCTCAAATAAAAAAGTCTGTTTAAAAACGATGAAATTTAGTTGAAGAAAAAAACGATATGCAAATAAATAAGAGATTTAGAAACACCAATGATTGGTATACTGAGAATGTGACAATATGCATAAAAAAGGATAAAATGATTACTAAACAACTAAACAAGATACATATTGAATCTTGTGCAATACTACAAAAATCGGCTCCTAACACACGACTCGAGAGTCCAGATTAATTAGGGATAAATCCATTTGCACACGGCATTCATGATTCATGCATGGAAGCATCTCATTCCTTTTTCTTTCTTTTCTTTCTACTAAAAAAGGAGACAAATATTTATTGATTTATTTCCACACGTGGAATGATCCCCGTCATTACGTTTTCAAGGGCCTACTTGGCCACCTTCGCATAAATTTTACACGAAGAGATCCAAGCAATGTTTTAAACTAAAGATGCCACATGTCAAGTATATATGAAAAGGTTATATGGACAGACAGGCAGGGTTTATTCAAGAAACCTAACCCAACCTCAAAATAATCCTAATAAAGCTAAACTTGTCGGTACGTGGGCATTTTGGAAACTTCAGTTAGTGCGTCTAAATCCTTCCTCCACTTTTAAAAGAAGTCTTTCTGACCATGTGTTAGCTAGTATCGTTTTATTTTTGTAGTTCTTTTTATAAGATGAAAACATCATCATAATTTGTAAGTTGATATAAATTTGATAATTTGTTGACTCATGGTATATATTGCATTTTATAAGACGAAAGTTTATTGTAATTTTGGTGAATTAGCACGTTTTGGTTCCGTAGTGTTAGATTAAAACTAGTGGAGACAAAACAAAGAAAAAAAAAGGTATATCATTCCCCCAACGACATTATAATAAAAAAATCACCACCTCGCTTATCATTCCCTCAACGACATTATATTTAGAAAAATCACCACTTTGCTTTCTTTTGTTTGATTTTGTGTTTTTATATATGTTTAGTTAGACTTTACCAAATATATTCCTGAATGAAGGTCTTTTATTAAAAACAACTCACTAATTAGGAAACATAAATCTTATATGGGGAATCAATACTCCCATTACATAAATACATAGTGACGTGTAATATTACAAAATGATGCATTATTTTATCTAAAGTGTTATATTCAATCGATGTTAGCTGCTTCATCGATCACTATATGTTTTCTATAAATAATAAATTTCCTGCGTACGTATAATTATTTAAATGAGTTAAAATATGGATAAATACAAACTCAAACCACACTTTTGTTCAGTATACCCTTGTCACATAAAATTAAATCACACATAAAACAAATCTTCACAATGCCAAAATCAGGAAAGAACATTTCGTCAAAGTTCATTCATACATCATAATGTATTGCAAAAACTAAAAAGAAAGATTACATATATCATTATGTCAAAATAGTTACGCTATATATACTCTCTTGATCAAGTATATATGTCACTTTGTTAGAGATTATAAATTAGTCATTCAACCATTTGCATTCCAAAACATTTCACTACTTTCATCAAAGTAAAAGAAAAACAAATATCGAAAGCCTTTGTTTATCATCTCTGTTGATCCTGATGAGTCCACGCGCTAGACGAAGAAGACGACGAACTACTCGCACTTGCCGTCGAAGATCCACCAATCCTCTGACCGGAACCACTGGAGAAGTCCAGTATCTGCTGATGCGACATTGAAGAAGAACTCGAAGAACTGGAAGAACGAGTCACCGTCGGCAAATACAAATCGTCCCCATGACTTTGTAAGAGTTGCGCATATTGCATCAAGTCAGGATAAGTGGTCGACCCTTGATGACGTGGCGGCATTGCCGGCACAGCTGTAGAACCAGGTGTCAGCAATAACTGCAAGTCGGATCGGCCTTGGACTCGTTCGGGGAAGTTTAGTTTCGCTTTGGATCCCTTGAATCGTAGAGCTGCCTCATCATACGCAATGGCTGCATCTTCAGCCGTTTCGAAGGTTCCGAGCCAGACACGTGCCGCCTTTTTGGGGTCTCGAATCTCGGCTGCCCATTTGCCCCAAGGTCTTTGCCTCACACCGCGATAATGCCTCCGTTGTACCGGCGGACCTGCAGTGCCTGATTTTATTAGTTTTTTTTTTTTTTTGAAAGAAACCGGCTTCGTCGAGTTTCGAACCCACAACTTTTGGGTTGGTGGGATAATGTCTTACCACTCTACTAGAGGTGGATTTGCTGATTTTATTAGTTTGAATTCGAAATTAAAAAGAACAAATAAAACCAATTATGCATGTGATAAGAATCTAGAGCTTTGTTCACACATGTTCACACTTTATCAGTATGTGGGTTAGTACATTGCTCAGAATATGCATGTGATAAGGCACGTTTTAGTCAAATTTTGGAATAGACGGTTTATTTGGCAATCTAAAGTGCAAAACACCCGTATAATATCTATGTTTTGCATAATCCAAGATTTCTGAGTTGAGTGTAACTTTAATCAACATTTGGAGAGATTTTCAAGCTGTTAAAGTGCTTAGTATTTGTTCATAAAGAAGTTCTTTAAGCTTTGAATAAAATTTATTGAAATTGAAACAATATATTTTATCTTATTTGTTGAAGTAAAAGAATCATCTCTTGAATGCCATACGTATACTTGTTTATATGTTTCATTAAAAAGCCGGAAAGATCTAAATTCTCATTTATGTTAACATGACTCAAGGTATAAAACTTTTTTTTATATTTATTGAAATATAGTATTGAAATTTCAGATTTCCTCGTCAAATATTTCGCTAATAGCATGATCGCTTTTTTTATTCCTTACTCTATCAGCTCTTAATATAGATTGAGAAAATAATTAGCAATACTTCTTCAAAAAAAAAAGCAAGTAACAAACAACATCCTCAAAATACGCAAGTTCATAGGTATATAACTGGTGCAATCATCAACTGAAAGTTCACACATACCAGCTTGTTCTTGCAAAGGCTGGCTAGGGTTTCTCTCGCCGGAAACCGTACCAGCCACACTAGCTACACCTGGCTCGGTACCGGTCTGAACTGGAGGCTCCATTGGAGCTGGAAAACTAGCACTGATGACATGAGCTAGGGCTGAGACCATAGCTGACGTGTCCTGATCTGCACGTGCCGCGTAGTGCGAGTATTCTGTGGTAGGATCTTGTTCAAATTCCTGTTCACGTTCTTTGTTGAGAGTCGTTTCCTCTTGCGCTTTGGGTGAAAGAGGTCTTTTTCCATGGCGTCTATCCACTTTTGAGTCTTGAGTTTTGATGTACTTATTTCTGAACAGTTGATGAATATGAATAGGGGGGAAGCAAAAGAGAGTGGGGGGATGAGATGATAAGAACAGAACAGGTAAAGGAGAGAGATGAAGGATGCTTTTAATGGTATACTATACTCCCCTTTTTACTTTGCGGCTGCATGGTTGCTAAACATCTCCAAGAGTTAACATTTTTTAATATATTTGATGTGTTTACATCTAATCAGTCAGTTATTTTAGGTGACGGATTTTAGTAGATACTAGAACCAACAGCTTTCCTAAATTTTAAAATAGTAGTAATATATTAATTACACTACAGTATTTTTTACGAAATTAGAAGCTATATATATACATTGCCTCTCTTAGAGTTTTGTTATAGTTTTCAATCAAGATTCGTCACTTATCATTCATATGTAAATCTAAATTTATTTATTTATTTTAGAGTATTCAATAGTTTGTCATCACTAATTTCAATCACCTTCTAAGTTTTGTCCTTTTTTTCCAGTTTCTCCACTTATAATATTTCTCATATTTTTTGGAGTAACATAATATATTTGCTATGTGATATTTCAAGGCTTTGTAGGGATATGCATACAATTTCACAGTAATTTAAAATCAAATCATGCATATCATTGGACAAAATTTCAAAACACATTATAAAATATAATAAATTTGAAGTTTCTGGACGTGGTATTACGAAAATTCCAAGGTGATAAACATCTAAGATTGACACGTCAACTTTTCCTTATAAAGCAGCAGGGGACAGTAGGAAAATCAAATCAAAAGAATAACTTGTATTTTTGTCAAATCAAAAATATAATGACATGTATTTTTGTTGTACATATACTAAGTAATGGTAGTCAAGTACTGTCTCTCAACTAGGAGAGGGAAACGGTAGGGCTGCAAAGCCAAAACATGTAACTAAACTATTTTTATTTTATTTTATTTTATTTTTTTAAATGAAACTCTCCAGTAGGCAACCAACCGCCTGTTCGAGCTTAAAACATAATAATAATAATAATAATAATAATAATAATAATAATAATAATAATAATAATAATAGTAGTAGTAGTAGTAGTCAAAAAAAGAAGGAAAGCCATCTTTTTAGAAACCTCATCTCAAGTTTGAATCTCTCTCTCTAAAATAATGGATTTGATCGAGCTTCCTTTTTGAGAGAGAGTCAAATGAGAATGTCAAAAGAAGCTTTATCCAAATCCCTCAGTCGGACGGCATGCCGCTAATTAGGCGTTTATCTTTGAAAATTTCTTTTTTTCTGAACAATATAACTATTAATTAATAACAGAATCATGCTTTCGATTAATATTGAATAGCTCAAATAAGTTCAAGTACCAAGGGAGAACTGAACTGTCGTGATCAAATCAAAACATAGAGCCCAAATTTTCAAATATTCCACCTATACTATCAGTCCATTGATTCTGCGTGTTGTTTAACTTTGACCATATTATATTTCGCTTCTAGTTCCATCTCAAATAAATAATAAAAATCTCAATTAGAAGGTCCAAGAGTGACACCAACAAATGTAGAGTTTGGTCAAAGTAGTTGATATAAGAGCTGTTCCAACACAACACAAGATCTAGTCTTTGACCGACTCTCTTGTGTTTTTGGATCAATATTGCATCATGCCAATATGCCCTGCTAGATACGTTTTGAAACAAGGAACCAGTCCCACTTATCCCAACACGTTCTCTTAATCAACAAACTGAATCCAAACTAAGGATGTGTGATTTAAGTGAGGTCAAAAGATTTTTATTAGGGGGACCAATTGAACCTACTATTGGGCCAGTAGATTGGAGATAAGCCATCCCTAAACCAACTGCTATTCTGTGTGGAACTGTATCATTTTGTGGTTAGGAGTTAGGACAAACAACATAGTTCTTGACTCTTGTATGTCCACATAAATGATCATATGGTCAACTCTTTTAGGCCTCAACTGTGTTCCTCTAGCCATCATGTTTATGATATGAACATATATATATATATATATATATATATATATATATATATATATATATATATATATATATATATATATCAACCATCAATTTGATACGAACACTTGAAAGTTACCATTTAAATAAATCAATACTTAGTATTGCTACATAAGTGATTGTGTCAAATATGCTCCTATCACTAAACAAAATATTGCTTGGTATCTAAACTTCGGCATCCAATAGGAAAATATGAAAAGCAAATGAATAAACACCACAAAATTCATAAGATATATAGATGGTATATAGAGTAAATATAGTCAAACAGGACTCCAACAACATAACAAGGACAGCAGCCAATTACACACCGACACCTGTCCCGAACCAAAATCGAACCCCCCTTAACACACAAATGGGGAGTTCTACACTCAAACTTTGACAGACACAAATAAGCGGAGACGAAAGAAAGAACACCAAATATTTAGAAGGGGTCAAAAAGAAAAAAAACACAAGGGGAACCTCTCAAATACACAACAAATCAATACTACAAAGAGAAAACTCTCTCACTAGCTTCTCTCCGTTTTTCATCTTTTATCCCTCTCTCTCTCTAAAGAAGCTCCTGTACACAACAAAACACAACATTACTCTTACAAGTCTGTCCAAAATTTCGGCCCCCCTTTTTCCTTCCTTCGCCTCCATGTTAAACAAATCTCCACATATATAAAAAAAAACTCTTCAACCACCATTAATTCCCCTTTTCCCCCCTCCTTAACTTGAGGAAAAGAAGAAAACAAAACCAAACAAATTACAAAAACTCGAGCAAAATGAGTCGACTCAATAGATACGTTTCTCTCTCTTCGGTTAGTTACCCACTTCACCCAATGAGAGCCTGACACCTGTCAGGCTACTCCGAGGAGTCGAGTGACGCGGCGGAAATGGGGTCGAACGGGTCGGATGAGAGATTAGTTGCCGTGCCGATCAGAGATTCTTGCGAGTTTTCTTCGTTTCCGATCGATCGGTTCCGGCCGGATCTTGAACGGATGTTTGACCCCATTGGAAACGGCTCCTATAAGAAAAAAGAATCAATTGAATTAGGCAAAAATGTTAAGAGGAATCCGAAGAAACGAAGCAATTCAGAGTGGAGAAAACTTCAAAAGAAACGATTATAACGCTATACTATATAGTAGTAAATAATAAAATGATATTTCTACACGCACTAAACAATCCACTAACTACTTTTTCATAGGCATCTCAGCCCAAATAATTTGCACTTAGGAAACCCACATGATTCATGCATTTGTGGGACGCACATGTTAGTGATAAGAGTTAGTGAGAAAAATTGGTGGATTATTTAGTGGGTGAGACTCCACTCATAACAAAGAAAAGGGCAATTTCATATGTAACCCTAAAATCTCTCAAAATATCACATTTAACCCTATAAAATGATGATATTTCAACATTTTAGAGGGGTATAAAGGTAAGGTAAAAACAATTACAATATTGTACTATGTAGTAGTAAATAATAAAACACTGACTACACGCACTAAACAATCCAATAACTATTTTTCACTAACTCACTCTTTCACATTTAAGCCCCAAATGATTTGTATTTATGAAACCCTCATGATTTACGGATTTGTGTTTCCCACATGTTAGTGATAAGAGCTAGCACAAAAAAATTAGTGGATTATGTAGTGGGTGTGACCACTCATAACAAAAAGAGGCAATTTCATATCTAACCCTACAAAATACCACACACCCCCTTACAAAACAAAACCTAGGAAAATAATAATTTTAACATTTTGGAGGGGTATTAAGGTAAAAATTGCATACCTGATCGCCGGCGTTGGGTCCGTCAGAGTGGAAGAGAATCGGGCGGCAGCGTTTATCCTCGTTCATTAATGAAGAATTCTGAAAATGCGCGATTAATGCCCCTTTTCCTTGGATTCTCGCGTACGCCAGCGAGGCGACCTTTTCGCTGTTGAATTTCTCCCATTTCTTCCCATTGAACGTCTGCATAATTAATTAGTTGTTTAGATTGTTAGGAAATAGTTTTGTTTATTTATTTATTAAGTTGATGTGTGAATTGGAAAGGGACCTGGTAGAAAGGAACGATGTGCTGAGGGTTTATCATGTTGATGAACGCGTATCCCACGTTGCACTTATTCTGCAGAGGAAAATAAAATAAACGGAACGGAACGATTAAAAACAATCGAATTAAAAAAATATTGCCAAAAAAGAAAATTAAATAAAATTCACTTGCCTTAAAATCAATGGGAAGATAAATGAAATCATAAGTTCCCCTGTGATTCTCATCAATCGCCGCCAGGAGCATCTTCGACGTATACCTGTCAAAAAAGAGAAAAAAACACGTTACAAAAAAAATTAAAAAAAAAAAATATACATATATTTTCAAACAAAACAAGACGTACTTATTGGGAATATTCTTAATCATGAGAGTGGTTCTGGAATCATCTCCACGCATGATCTTATCGACATCGAGCTCGTACTGCTTCTTATTATCCCCCTGTCCAGCGGCCACATCGCTCCTCCGTCCCCTCATCCCTCTTTCGCCTCCGGAACCTTCCGGAACAATCCCCCCGCCAGGTGGCACTCCGACGACCATAGGATTATTCCTGACCATGTTGTTAAACATGCTCCCTCCTCCCCTCTGCTGAGCTGGCGACGACATCATGCTGAGGGCGTCGAGGGGGTGGAAGAAGGACTGGGGAGGCTGATGAGGTGGCGGGGAGCGGTCCCAGATGGAGGGCGCGGACCCCACGACGGGGTGGTGGTGCGAGAGCGGCGGCAGCAGGTGGTGGTGGACAGGTGGCAGGGAGGAGAGCAGGGAGTTTGCCGCCGAGTTGGACCACAGAGGAGAGGGCGTGGGCACCGAGTGTTGGTGCGCGTGCAACGGGTGCGGGAACGAGTTTGTTAGGTTCGTGGGGTTGTTGGGGTTGGAGGAGTTCCAGAGGAGTTGATGGGCTGATTGTTGCTGCTGTTGTTGTTGTTGGAGGCCGTGCAGCGGGCAGCTCCCAGTTCCGAATCCTGTTAAATAATAATAAATAAATAAATTTCAATAAATAAATGTACAAAAAAATAGGATTAATAAGGGAAATTTGGAGAAAGAACATTGCATGCATTATGGCAAAACTGCAAAAATAATGCAATATCGGAAATTGCAAAAATAGCCGTTGAGTTGTGCCTAAATTGCAAAAACTCTATTCCTACTTTAGTTAGAACATATAAGTTACACCATCATTTTTGGAAATTAATTAATAGTAGGTACTTTTTGGCAATTTCGGCAATAATGCGAGGGCTTTTTCGCAATTTTCAATAATGCAGGGTTCTTTTTGCATATTTCCCTAATAATAATAATAATAATAATAATAATAATAATAATAATAATAATAATAATAATGTATCAAACTGACCGGTTTCATTACGATCGAAGGAAAGGCCGTTAAGTCCAGCCGAGCCAACTTTCTGCAGATGCCTCGCGTCTAAACCCTCACCAACGCGCGAATTTACGTTTATGCCCATCGCTGACATGGCGCTCAGATTGTACGGCAAGCTATTATTCCCCGCCCCGTTATTGTGATGGTACTCAGGCAGCGAGTGGGGATGGAAGTTGAAGTTGAAGTTGTTCAGTTGACTTTGACCGAGCGAGTTTTGACTTTGACCGAGCGAGTGGCTGAGGTCGGATTGGCCGCCAGGTGTCCCGTTGTGGTTGGTCGAGCCGTTTTGAGGGTTGAGGGACGACATTATGCCGATTGGAGTAGAGAGAGTTTGAGAGAGACTTGAAGAAGATAAGCTCGGAAATTTGGATTCCATGAACGGGCTGATTGAAGCGGCTCGTATGGCCGAATGGAGAGATCCATTTTCGAGCGGAATTGATCCTGGATAAAAATAAATAAAGAAATAAAGTGAGATGACGAAATTCGTGAGGTGAATTAGGGTTTGAAATGGATAAAAATAAATTGTACCGAAGATAGGGGAATTGCTAGGGCTCCCAACTTTTACTCCGTTGATTTCGTCCTGATCCATTTCCGATCCCAATTGAGGCAACAACCTGTATATTAAACCACGTAAAATCAATTGAGATTTACTTATAATAATAATATGACTATTAATATGAGAAATTTATTAATTTAAATGCACCTTCTAGTGGTGCCGCCAGGACGGCTCGGCTCGAGCTTAATCTTCTTTCCGGCAATGTCGCTCCGATTCAGAGCACGAAGCGCCGTTTCAGCCGCTCTCACGTCAAAATACTCTATAAACTTATGATTAGATTTTTGCGGCGTCTCACGTATCTGTTCAAACCAAATAAAATAAAAATTAGATAAAAATTGAAAAGAAAGAGAAGGTAATGAGATTTGTTAAGTCATTCTAATTAATAACCTCTTTAATTTCGCCGTAGACACCGAATATCTGATGAAGATCGTCGTTCGTTACGTTAGAGTCGAGGTTGAAAACCACGAGAGTTCCCTGATTCACGTCCTTGTCGGTCGGATTATCCTAAAAAACAACATTAATTAATAATTAAATTAAATTAAATTAAATTAAATTTACAACGCTAACTAAACAAACAAGAAATTATATAATATAATACCTTGGGGATCGAGTAGTGGATATCGAGCTTACGGCGCCTGAGCGGCTTGTTCTGAAGAGAACGCATCGCGTTCCGTGCGGACCTTATGTCGTAATATGATATCATCACGAATCCACGGTGCTTGCATGCTGTGTACAATGTTCTTATATCCCCATATTGCTGTTCAAAAAAATTAAAAAAAATATTATTTCCAAGAAAAATAATAATAATAATAATAATCAAAATTATAATAATAATAATAATAATAATAATGTATCAAAATAACATAAAAGTTTTTTACTTTTTATACCAAAAATTTATATTTTTTTAACATATTTATTATTTAGTATTTATTATTTATTTATCTATTTAATTTCTTGTTTATTTATTATTTATTTCCATATATTTGCAAAAAGAACATAATTACATCTTATTTAACGAATTTACTATTTGCCAAAAAAGCCCAAAAAGTTTTTAAATTCCAATACCTCAAAGAGAAGGCGGAGCTCCGTATCCTCGACATTACTATTAATATTCCTCACAAACAGCGTCCTTGACGGATGCTCCCCAAACGGGTGCTCGCCCACAAACGGACCCGCTCCGTTAACAACCTTATCCGCTTCCCCCTCTCCCTCCAGCTCCATTCCTCCTCCGGTAAAAAAGATATCGTCCTCCAAATCGTCCCCGGCTGCGTTCGCGCCGGCGATGTTCAGCGCTGAGATCTCGTCGAGGACGCCTGACAGCAGGTCGTCGTCGTCGGGCAGCAGGTCGCCGATGGTGTGGTGCTCGATTTCCTGCGTGAGGAAGAAGGGCTCGTCGATTTCGGCGTGGCTGTTGGCGTGGCGGGTCGGGAGAGGCGGGTTGGGCGGGGTTGGGCGGGGGAAGAGCATGCTGGAACGCGAGCTGCCTCCTGATCTCACTGCAATTTTGAATTTGGTGAATATTTAGTAATGAATAATTTATAAAGTATGAGTATGATGTATAATGAGGAGAGAAATATTATATGAAGGAAAAATGTCTGATTTTGGTCACTTGTATTTCTTTTTTGTTTATCATGATATGGCCAAAAAAAATCTGATGTGTAAATGGATTTTAAAAATTTATAATTATCATGCAAAATTGCACCTGGTTTGGTATTCAAAACCTGATCTAACAGGCGCGAAACTTGGGTGTTTTCCAGATGATTTTATTATTTTATGAATTTATTGACATATAAGCTTTTTTAACCGTATATTCATGTCCAGGTGTCAGAATTTAACACAGCCAGATCATCATTTAATATTAGCAGGCGGGCAAAATTATTCATAAAATAGACAAGGAGGCAAGGTGAAAAAATCAATAGACTTTTTCCTTATCTATAAACAACAATAATAAAAAAAAAACAGAAAAAACTGCAAAAAAAAATTAAAGTGGGGTTGACTTACTTTTCTTGTCGAGAATATCAGAAAATGAGCTGGAAAAGAGTCCGTTCTCATAACGGGTCCCGTTCATATCGACCCGGCCCATTTCAGACCCGAAAAGGGAGCCCGAAACGTTGGCGGGCAGTTTGAGAGCGTCCAGCTCAGCGAGAGATCTCCAGGGAGAATTAGCGGACGACGACAGGCTGGCGGCTCTCTCTCTAGCCAAGAAATTCTCTCTCTCCTCCATCGCGAATTTTGCCTTTTGGTCCCTGATGTTTACGCCGATCGGCTGGAGCTGGAGCTTTTCGATTGGAGATGAAGAGACCGATTTGCTGAATGCTTCTGTAATAAAAATGTGGATTTATGTTGGGTAATTGTTGAATGATATATATATATAGTGGTGAGTGAATATTTATGAGACGGCACGCTTCGGTTTGAGAGTATCGAGTGAGATATTGACTGAATCTCAGCATTAATTTTTATTTTTTTGGTGGTGATATGCTGATTTACGGCTTTGGATTTGGAAGGTTGAAATTTTTGAAGGGGCGGTTTGAAAGGTGTAGAAAAAAAGTGGGCTGATAAGTAAATTACCCTAAAGTTGCTAAATTTAGAAGGAAAAAAGAATCACTAGGAATATCTATAGAAGTTATGTTATGTGCCTTTAATCAAGGTCAAGTGCACAAATATGGAAACCCAAAATCTAAGGAAAATAAATAACTGAATGACCCATCAGATCATCTATTATTCAAATAAAAAAATAAATAAAAACTAATCGAAAATTCTAACAAACAACCATTTAAAGAGTCTTACCTCTTTGATCAGGCATCGCATCGTGCTTCCAAAATCCGACTTGTCGCTGAAGAAAAATGAAAAAAAAAAAATTAGAACAAAACCCAAAACAATACAATTATATTGAACTTTTTTTTTTGAAAAACGAAGAAAACTGAAGTTCAGAAAAAATGTACTTGGTTACCCAGTAACTATGAAAAAAGATGTAAATTACTAAATTTATTTATATGATTATAAAGATGAGTTGCTTTCAGTTAAAGTAAAAACTGTTCATTAAAATGAGGGATAAGTTTGAAAGCAGCCCTTCCCCACACCCACCAAATCCACAAAAAAGGGGAAAAACGGAAAAAAAAAAAAATCAAATCTGCTAAATTCAGGTTAAATCAAATAATCCAATGTTGTAAGAGATTCAAAGGAGATAAAAAAAAAATAACCATAATTGGTTAAAAATTAGGTGATTATCCCCCTTGAAAAGAAGGAAAAAAATTCCAATTTTTCAAAAAAAAAAAAAGTTTTATCCAAATCATTTTTCAGGCGATCTACCAACAAAAAAGACAGCCATTGCAAGAAAAAGTGAAAATTTCTTCGTAATAATCGCAAAAATTACCTCAACGGGGAAGCGAACCTCTTCGGAAAAGAAAGATGGAGAAAAATGTCTCTGATCCATGACTTTAGACGGCATTCTCGTTCTGACACACCATAGAAACTAATCAAAAAAATTGTTCTTTCTCAAAATTCGACCTGATCAGACCAAAATTGCGTCTCCCTGCAGCAAAAAAGGACCAAATTGCGTCAAAAACTGGCCAAATACGTTCAATTTGGGTTTGATCGGAGCTGAATTTGCGAAATTCCGAGAAAGCAAACGCAAAGAGACCAACTTTTTACCGAGTACCCAAAATACGCTTCAATTATTTAAGCCAGTTTTTTTGCTCTCAGCGCACAAAGAGCGTGCGCGATCACAAAGCAAACAGGCAAAAAAATCCACCAAAAAAAAAGACAAACAATTAAAAACTCAGACCCAAAAAAACCCACCAAAACGCGACCAGAAATAGGGAAATTCTCACCAGATCGCTCGAGATCGAAGATCGCGCTGCCTCTTCTTCCCCTTATCCTCTCTCCCTCTTAACCAAAAATTTAAACAAGACCAACACCCAAACAAGGAATTTCTTCGAAGCAAGCTTAGAATGGATTAACCTTAACCCACACGAAAATCAGAAAGAGAGAGAGAGAGAGAGAGAGAGAGAGAAAGGAAGAAGAGAGGAGAGAGAGACAAGGAAGAAGAGAGCTTTAAAATCCGTGCCGTGCGCGAGTGTCTAACCGCACGATGCTCTCCATTTGGTACGCAATCCCTCTTTCCCCTCCATTACTACTCATTCAATTAACAAATCGGATCTAATAAAACAAAACCCCCTCTCTCTCTCGCCGGAGTCCGTCCGTCCGCCTTCCTCGATAGTATTTCTTCTCCGGCGAGCAAAACGCGAAAGCGAAAGAGAAAGAGAAAGCGCGGAGAATAATAATGGGGAAAGAGAGAGGTTGGGTTGGGATGTAGTGCTGTGTTGCTGTGAGTTTATATTTGGGAGGTTTGAATGATGAATTTGGGTATGCGGTTATCCGGTGAGCGGAGCATTACATCCACCTGTCCTCCCCTCCCCTCCCGCACTTTTTGCCAACCAACCCCTCGTAAATGTTGGATATTATGCTCTGCCCCTCCGAATTTGACTCGGACCGGACCGGACCGGTTTGGATGTCTGAACTTGACTCCGCCTGTTATGTTATTCTGATAATGATGATCTGCTCCCAAAAGGACACATTATTATTAATTTATAACTTAGGATATATATAGCTCATGTGAAATATTGTCTTCTTGTTACAAATTGAAGCGTGCTAATACCACTAACATATTAATTAATAGCACATTAATTACTCAAAAGCCATGGGCTATTTTTCAAGTGCTAGATTTTCTATATTTTTGTTTTTGAGAAGGGAAATGAAAAAAAGATGGTTAAGAGGTTTTGTTCAAATTTTGTGTGTTGATTTAATTAAATATGTAACTGCCAATTTATTTGTTACCTAACAAAAAGGGAATACAACGATAAAATGCTAAACTAATTGTGCATTTATGAGGACCAGTAAGAATTTGAATAAAGAATAGTCAAAGACTGTTGCTAATTAATTGAGAAGATGTGTACCAATATTAATGATGTGGAAAATGTGGTTAGTGAATGAAATTTGCATAACCAGATAACTACAATGTCGACAGCACAAAATACCCAATTATTTGGATGCTATTTTTAGTGAAAACACAGGATAAATTCATAACGAGATAAAATTCTGCCGAGAGAAGAGAAGACTGTTGAATTTTAAATATAGAACTAATTAAACAAACTAGAAATTTACTTTCTTTCATGCACAAAATTTACTTTTTTCAAATACCAATATATCAATTATCCTATAATTTATTTTATCTTGTTTATTACTTCCATTTTTATAACACTTAATACGTCAAAATATCATGATAAAGCTGAGCAGCGCCTATTATTACAACCCTGAATAAAAATCAATAGCGTGCTAAACACCAAATATTATATTATATAACTAACCCAACATTTTAATTAAGAAAACCATGTGCTTTTACATTGAAATTAATTAAGAACATGTCAATTGTCAATGTCTCATCGAAACACAGATTTTTTTTTAAATCTTGTAATTATCATGTAATCATGCCTCATGTTATAAGTTAACATGCTAAGTCACTGTTTCACTGCCATTGAGTAAGTTCTTTTTACAACATAAAATAAAACATTTTTTCTGCAATACATCATTTTACATTTACATACAACCACAAGTTAATGTATTGAAAAATAAAATCATATTTTTACAATGATGCACTCAATTGCATAAACTAATTATGTTAATTCAACATTTATGCGACAAGGACCTGAATTTTAATTAATAAAGCTTTTCAAACCTTCTCTAGCTTTCTAAATTTTTAAATACAAGTTTAATTCTCTCCTTCCATTTCTATTTACTTTGCAATAGATTCTTCGTTGACCTCATAGTATTTCATCCACCAAAAAATTTTGGACCAAAATATTCATCAAGAATCATTTCTCATTTTATATTCTCTAAACACAAAATAACAAAGAAAAAAATATATTTGGCATAAAATATAAAATTCATGTGTTTATAAGGTACTCTAAAATTCCATACAGTAGATATGTTAATTCAACATGACTAATATTTTAAAATTTTGATTATACGGCGCTGTCAGACTTTTTCCTACATAAAAAATTCAAAAAATATAAAAAAGTTATTTAACCACACCAATGAGAAGCAGCCAAATCACTCATCTGCACAAAAGTCATTTTTTTTTATCTTTCCTACGAGCAGGAGCTATAGGAAAAGGAAATGACGAAATTAGCCCTGAGAGTGAAGGGGATAGATACTTTGGAGAGGACCCACAAATGTTCCGAGGATAATGTCTCTTTTGGGAAACTCGTGCCAGTGTGCCTGTACATTACTTGTCGAATTATGATTGGATAATTGTTGTCCCTTGCCTGGCTCAATTTTGACGGTGAGGATTAAATTTTCACTGTTCATATTTACTTTTTGGTACCTAGCATATTGTAATTTATGCATGTCATTTGACTTGTTAAATTGTGAGGCTTTAACAATGTAGTTAGAAATTGTGATAAATTTAGGTAGAAGAAGTGGATTGTGATAAATTTTTATTAGTTTTATAAATATATTTCACATCATGATATCGCATTTATATTTTTCAATATTGCATAACAAAAGTCGAACAAATAGAAAGTAACACGATAAATATAAACTAAACTTTTTAGATTATATTTCTATTAATATAATATTTGTATTGTTAATAAAAATATAACACATATAAAATGATGTATTATATAAAATTAAATTGAGGATTTATTGGGTGATGAAAATTTCTTTTTTTAAAAGTAGGTTGATGTAAGTTTCAATGCAAATGTAATAATCCAAATTGCAAATAATATTATTGGAGCTCAGACTTCTACTATCCCATTATAATCTATTAATTATTCAAATTCAACAACTACTTCAAAATTGCTCCAATAAAAATACAATAAACTCTTCTAACTATTTATGCAATTTATGCTTTTGGTGACAACTCAACATCTGACTAATCATCTTTTCTCAAGTTTGTACTTACCAATATAAAATGCTTAATCATCAATATAAAATGCTCAAGTTAAAGTATTATAATTAAATATTATCACTCAAACTTATGTAAACCATATTCCCACTTTATCCTTCCCCAAACCCAATCCTCAATTTTCAATTCCCAACGTGGACCAAAATTAGAGGACCAAAAGTACCTTAACTCATGAGACATATAAGTTTGGAATTCTGCCCCACGACAAAAAGAAAAAAAAAAAGGTTCAAGGATTGAAATATAAATATAGAAAAGTATGTGGAACTTCAATCAAATAAAAACTTTGCTGAAATATAAATATAGAAAAGTATGTGGAACTTCAATCAAATAAAAACTTTGCTGTTTATTTACGGGTAGGTCACGGGTTAAAATCGAAGATTCCCTGGAATATATTTTCAGACTTTTCATATTTCATTTGTTTACATTACTCAAACTCTAATCATTTTTAATTTATCATTAATGCCTATCTATACTCTAATTTGGCTAACAAATGGATCTATTCATTTTCATACGCAATATCTGATCCACTGCATCGAACTACCATCAAAACACCAGTTCAATCGACTAGCAATTTGACACGTAAAGAATTATTTGGGTGCTTAACGTAGCGGATCAGAGTGGATTGCGTACGCGTGATATAGACGGAATTTCGGAGCTCTGTATTAATTTAGCCTCTGTATATCAGCTCCATTTTCATTTAAAATGGATGTATCCAGTACAGAATATATATATATATATATATATATATATATATATATATATATATATATATATATATATAGGGTGTATAAAATATTCTCTTGGCCAGCCAGACTTGCTTTGCTTGAGGTGAATTATTAGTTTTGGGTTCCAAATTTGAATGAGAATAACCGAGGAGAAAAGGCATTTTTTCTGTTCAGAATCTGCCAGAATTTGAAACATAAATAAACAGATAGATCATATATAATAGTTTTATAAACAAAGAGACCCCATTTTGATTATAGATAAATAAATAAAGAGGCCCCATTTTGGAAAATTCAGTCTCAGCCTTTTATCTTGTTTCATGGGTCCCACACGAATTTACCTTTTCAAATTATGCACAAAATATATTGGGAAATTCTTCAAAAACCCCCTGACTTTTCTCAATATTATCAAAAACCCCCTATCTTTTTTTATTCTTCAAAAAGCCCCTATAATTTGACTTCAATTTTTTTATAACCCCCTATGGGGTTAAACTCTCACATTTTCCATCTAATAAATTTTTTTTGGACCAAAATACCCTCTTCAAAATTCTTTTTTTTTTCAAAACCAGAATAATAAATAAAAATTATATATTTACATTTAATATAAATAAATGAGTACTAAAATAAAAATAAAATCATAATAAATAATAATCAAGAAAATAATATTTATGTAAAATAAATTGTTTTTGTTTTAATTTAAAAATAGAATTGAATTTACTTATAAAATAAGAGAAAAACATTTTAAGTAATATAATAATAAAATAAAATAATGAATCCTGAAATAATATCATAAAATATAATCAAAATAATATTATGAAATATTATGTAGAAAAATATTTCATATTTTATTTTCAACATAAATATGAAAATAATTTAAGCAGGGGCATTTTGGTAAAAAGAAAAAATATTGGATCGAAAATGTGAGAGTTAACCCCATAGGGGGTTATAAAAAAATTCAAGTCAAATTATAGGGGCTTTTTGAAGAATAAAAAAAGATGGGGGGTTTTTGATAATATTGAGAAAAGTTAGGGGGTTTTTGAAGAATTTCCCAAATATATTTCATTCCCACCCTTGTAAAATGTAATATGCAGAATCCCTCTCACTTTAGTCCTCTTTTTAAATGTTTGCACAAAAGATATTCTTGACCGGATCAAAAGATGTAGAGAATTTTTGAAATATTTGAAAAAGTTGGGGGCTTAGTAAACTTTATTTAGTACAGAAAGAAATAGATATTTTAATGCCTAATAACAAATCAGTTTTTTTCACAAGAATAAAAAATAGCTCCTATAATTTTCTCAACGCCTTTTGATTTCTAGCACCTAAAAAAACAAAAACAAAAATTGCAAATAATGTTTTTCATCGTTTTAGCTTTGTTTCTTTAGCCTTACATACAGATTCAAAAGTCAAAACCATCAAAAACTCGATAAACAAAGACCGTTCAGAATTCCAAACCGACAAATCTGAGCCGTTCAAAACCTCTCTTTCGGCCCGATCAATTATATTTCTAGTGATATCATCAAAAATAAAAGAAATTTCTCGAAGTTTAAAAGCCCAACATAATGCCTTTTTATACATTCCTTGCTTGCAAAAATGCGATAAAATGAGATTAAGTGTCACAACATTTGGTTTGAACGCTATTTTAATTAATTTTCCAGTCAAAATCATTGCTCGATCCGAAACCTCGCGACAAATACCGTTCATTAATGTGTTAAACGTTACTGAATTTGGCGTTAAACCAATCGATTCAAGCTCATGTAATATTTTCATAGCAGGATTTATTAACTGACTGTTGCACAAATAATGGATCCATATATTATACGTGTATAAATCCGGTACAAAACCATTTAATAACATTTTATTAAGATAATTAATCGCACGGGCAGTATCCAAAACAGAGCAATACGTATTAATGAACGTATTATACGTGACCAAATCAGGGGCAAAACCGTAATTTTGCATTTGACCGAGTAAATTATTCGCCACTTTTAGCCTCTTTTGTGTACACAAACCATGAATCAATATATTTACCGTAAAAATATCAGGCTTCAGTCCGTTTTTTCTCATTCTTTCCTCTAATTTAAGAGCTTGAGTTAAATCACCGATTCTACAAAACCCGTAAATCAAAGAATTGTAGGTGAAATTGTTCGGTACAATTCCTCTTTTATTCATCTCATTAAATGCCAATGTTGCTTCATGCATACAATTAGCTCTACTAAGACCGTTTATATAAGCAGAAAAGGCGACTAAATCAGGATTCAAACCAAACTTTTCCATTTCATTCCAACAATTCAACGCACTATTCAAATCGCGAGCTTTAAAACAAGCATTTAAATATATAGTAAAACTAGTAGTATTTACACAAAACCCTAACTTGAGCATTTCATCGAGCAATTCACGTGCATTATTTAAATCCCCATTATTGCATAAAACCATTATTAATGCATTACAAGTGGAAGCAGAAGGAGAGAGATTCAATTCCAACATTAAATGATACAATTGAAAAGCTTCTTGTTCTAAACCCTTTTTGCTAAACCCTGTTATAACAGAATTAAATGCGAAAACACTAAGTGTTAAACCCTCTTGAATTGCTTTTCGTAATATTTCTCTCGCCTTATCCAATTCTCCTTCCCAACAATATTTAGCTACCAATAAATCAACCTTTATTGATCCGTTATTATTTTTTTCTATTAAATTGTTTAAGATATTATTATCTTCTCTTTCTAAAACCTTTCTGAACTTGTACCGGCCCGACAAGAGAATGTTTAAGGTACAAGAATCAGGTACCAAATGTTTTTCCTTCATTTCATAATAAACTAAATCCGCTTTGTCTATTTGACCCGCTTTAACATATCCATGTAATAAAACATTATAAGTTATAGTATTATATTCAATTCCAAATTCGGCCAAAATCGCACTAAAAAAATCTCTTGCTTCGACCATTCTTCCCTCTTTACAAAGAGCATCTAACAAAATGTTACAAGTAACAATTGTTGGAGCAAAACCCCAATCAAGCATTTCATCGAACAGTTTGAATGCACTGATCGATTTGCCATAAACACAATGGGCTTTCATCAAAATGTTGAAACTTGATATTTCAGGGTGAATATGAAATCTTCCCATCATGACTCTTAACAAACCGTCAGCAATTCTAACAAGCCCTCTTTTGGAAAAACCGAGAATCATCGCGTTGAAAGTCTTGCAAGTTGGCCAAGGACCTTTTGCGAGCATTTCCACAAACACTTTCCATGCATAATTAGTGTAACCCTTTTGAAACAAAAGTCTCAGCAAAATAGCCAAAGCTGACAAACTCGGCGTGCTACCAATGCTTCTCATACGACCCAACACATTTAAGGCCTCAATCGCCATGGCAGAGTTGAGAAAAGCTCGTAAAACAAGGTCCAAAGCATAATAATGCATGTTGAAGCTCGAGCTGTACTGCTCAGCCCACTGAAGAGGAAGGACGCACAAAGACGAACTCTTTTGACCAACAAAAAGCGAACCCAGTAGTGATTGAGCAAGAGGGCGGAGAGGCGGCGAGGAAGAGAGGCGGAAAGCGGCGGCGCAGGATGAATGGAGAGGGCAATGGTGGCGGAGAGAGAAGGCGGAGAGGAGGGCGTGGAGAGAGCGGAAGCTTCGGAGAGAATGCGGAGAGGTTTTAATTATGTACGAGAGGGATGAGATGGTTTTGCGGCGGAGAGAATGAGGAAGGTGGGGGATGAGAAGGGCGAAGTCGTTCCAAGTGAGCGGAGGGGCGGAATGGGAGGAGGAGGAGGGGGGAAGGCGGAGAGAGGCGGCGCTAAGGGAAGAGAAGGCGGAGGAGGAGGAGGAGGAGCGGCGGAGCATTTGAGTAACTGATCGGCATTGCATTGCCCGTCTCACTGAGCTCAGTTTTTGCTTTTCATGTTTGTTAATTGTTAATGTTAATGTTAATGGCGACCGTCAGAGCTCAGTTAGTGTTAGACTGTTAGGGCTGTTAATGGATCGGGTAATGACTCAACGGAGCTGGATCCGATAATTGTTCGGACCCGATAAGTAACATTGACATCTGTGTTCAATTATCTCCATTTTACTGAAAATGGAGATCTCCATTGAGAATATATAGATTTTGCTGTATAAAGTTGAAAATATTCGCTTGGACGGACACAGACAGACTTTGATTGATGCTGATGACTTGAGAATTAATAACTTGGGTTTTTAAAATTTGAATCAGGAAAAACAGAGAAAATGCTTTTTCTGTTGAGAATCTGCCAGAATTTGAAACATCAACACTATGTCATTGTATCGTATCATAGTTTGATAAACAGAGAGACCCCATTTTAATTGTAAACAAGAAGGAACAAGGAAAACACAACAAAGAGACCCCATTTTGGAAATTTCAGTCTCAGCCTTCTCTCCTGTTGTCCTGTGGCCCTGTGTACCCACCAGTTTACCTTTTCAATTTATACATACAGTAACTTTTGTTCCTAATGTTATAATGTCAATTTAGTCCTCATATAAGATTAAAAAAATTTAATCCACCTTATAAGGACAAATCAATTATATAGTACATGAGTATCTTTGAAGATTTTCCAACTTTGCTACTAGCTTAAATATCTCTCTCTTTTTTTTTAGGTAGAGTTTGCCCGAAATGCAAAATTGGATAGGTAGGTAAACAATTGGAATCATTCTCACATAATAGGATATATTGACAAAATAAAATAGAATTATCCATTTTTATCACAATTGCCATTCAGAATTATTAAATAAATCTAGACCCAAACTCAAAACAATGAAACATTCCATTAAAAACACTTTTGCTGTATTATTTTTCACAGGTTGAAATCTGTTATTTTCAATGTGTCGGAATAGAGTGGTTAACAATTATTGTAGAAATATGAAAACATATAAGTTTTATGTGAAAATTGTTAAAATAAGTAAGCTACCTTGTCTGATTGTCTGAAACACTTTTATCCGATTGTAAATTCTGTATTTAAAAAAAAATCAAATTATTATAAGTATTAATGTATTATTGTTATTATATGTATAATTTTGAAACGGTACTCAAGATATATTATATGTATAATTTTGATTAGAATAATGAGAGCATTGTCTATCCAACTCATACCCAACAATGATTGGCACTGAATTAAGAAATTAAATTCAAATTATTATAAGTATTATTGTTATTACAGCACATCATCACTCGCTATAATGTTGAGGAATATCCCACCTCACTTTCTCTCTCTAACCTATTATCTCTATCTATCTAAATTCATCATTTATTTTGACTTGCTTTGCTAAGTACATAATTAATAATATGGGGTTTTATTATTAGTTGGATGGTGTTATTTAATAAAAGTACCAATCATTTCTCTAAAATTAATAGGACAAGATTGTTGAAACATGTGCAAAAAAAAAAAAATTAATTTCTTTTGATAATTTCTCAAGAAATATTTAGATAGTTATCTCATTTTACAGCTGCATATTTTAACCACAAAACAAAGTGCTAAGAAATTTGCTCACTATAAATTCATTTTCAGCGTATCAATTGCAATCAAGCGTCTCAAATGGAGTATCGATCTGTACAACCAAACCAGGTAAATTAATAATTTAATCAAAAAATTTATTGCTATACGTTCAAAAAATAATATAGTATTAAATAAAAAAAATAATATAGTAATAACTTGCCTTTGTATCGTCATTTTTTGAATACTTTTTCTTTCTTTTTCGGTCGGTGTTTGGCTCCTTTCCTTTCAGTTCTTGCGCAAACTCTCTTAACATGCCACTCAAGTGCTCATTTCTGTGCGCTAAAAAAATGTACCAACAAATAAAATAAAATAAATTTTATTTGGTCATAAAATAAACCATGAAGCTAATAAGTTCTTTATACTGGATTGGATCTCATACATTGTCGAAGTGTAGGATTAATTGAGAATAACTTGATTGAACAAAATATTAATTTTTCTTTTAATAATTTTATTATGACAAGAACTAAAAATTAGCTCCCTCAAAAAAAGAAGTAATTACTGGAGAGTATAACATCTTCCATATTAACAGATTTTCGGCCGGCATGTTGTGAGAATAACTCAACATCTCTACCGATTTGCTCTGAAAATAACAAATTAAACAACAAATTATCATAATTAATATAAACAACAAATTATTACAATAATAACAAATGAAGCTACAACAAGTGAATTAATCACCAAATACAATTATAAAAAATTAGAAAGTTTATAAGGAGAAGAAATGTGAAACCGGTTTGTTTGAAAGCAAGATCAGCAATGCATGCTATCACAGGCTCTGAGATTTCCATTCCCACTTTCTTAGCTGCCGGATCATCAGAAAACAAAATAAATTTGCGATTTTTTTTTTAAATTAGTATCCAAATGAGATTATTTCGGTTTTAATTGAACTGAACAAAAAATAGTTAATTCGGTTCTATACTTGTACATCAATATATGGTTGGAGAAATTACTAATTTGTGAAATTAGCTTCTCATTATGAAACTGAAAGAGGGAAAAGGAGAGTACCGGTGGAAGAGGCAATGGAGAGGACGGAGAGGCGGAAGCGGTCACGGAGGAGGTTGGCCCTCTCCGCCTCCGCCTCCGCCTCCGCCTCCAGTTCTCGTCTCTCCTTGTCCGATTCACCTTCGCTCCCCATTCCCATTTCATCTTCTCGCCTCTCCATCCTTCCTCTTCTGAAGCTCAGAGCGACAGAGAGAGATGGCGCGCAAAAAGCTCGAGAAGCAGGAGAGATGGGCTTATTATTGTCACTTATGGGCCTAAATTGAAGATGATAGAAATAAAATTACTGCTTTCCAAAGAGATATTAAATTTTTATTTTTTATTTTTTATTTTTCACTCATGTAATTTATAAAAAGGTTAAAAATAAATTGTTCGTATTGCATTTATGTCACGATAATAAACTAAAATAGTAAATTTTAGTGAAATTTTTGTTTATGTAATAATTAATAACCCACAATGTTTTGTTCAATCCATATTGTATTTCTTTAGGTAGTAAGCAAATAAAAAGTTACTTTGATTGCAGTAATAAAATAATGTGTTTATTAGTTGTGTTATAGTTGAAAGTATCACTTTGTGAAAGTGCTTAAGCTTTTCTTTTTGTTCTCATCTCTTTAAATATTGACCTCTTGTAGATCTATGAGAATCTTATTATAAAATTAAAGAAAAATTAATCTTGTGTGCCATTATTAAAATCAAACTAAAGAAACAGTAAATGCTATGTGCCTATTTATACGTAAGAAAGTGAGATTTAAAATGGTATGTTGTACAAACAATATAGACTTTAAACAGTACAAAAACAGTTTATAGGTCCATGAAAATCATAAAAAGTGGGACAGTTCGAGTGCGAGTTTAGCATTATGATAAATTTGATTCAAATATTAGCAATCAATCCATATCTGACCCCATGACTTGATGAAAAACCCTTTCATGAGGGTTGCCCCACAAATGGCACCAAAACCACATCCTAAAGTGATTTTCTTTTAATGAAAAGAAAATCTCATATTTTATATTTAGAATCATGATCAAAGTTGTCAAGAGGTGATGCCTACACCACACCAATAAGAATTCAATACTCTCACTCTATTTATTTGATGAACAAACCAAAATTTCTTTTAGTGATATTTCACACTTTTTTGGGGAGTAAGAAATTCTTATATCACAAAATTGCACTAATTATGCATATTCACTAAACTAAGGAACGCATCTTAATAGAGACTAATTGTTTCATAATCTTCAATTAGCGTTTAGGTACTTTAATTTTCATTTTTTTTGCCCCCACAAATTGATTTTAAAGATTGGAGTACATATAGTATATAACACTTTTCACATACTATTTTACTGACTTTTGAGGGAAAATCAATAAAAAAGTATGTGAAGGTATCATTACTTTAATTTTTATATTCTTATAATAATTATTATTTTATCAGCTCGAATTTAGATTGATATTTGGGTTTTTAGATCGTTTGAAGGTAGAAACTATTAGACTGAAAAGATGAAATTATAGCACAAAATCAAAGGAATGGCCTAAAAATGAAACAAGGACACAAGTGGGAGAAAATGGCCTTTTGAGCAAGGATAAGAGTAGGAGATGGAGGGTGGAGGTGGCTTGTCAACACCCAAAGAGGGAAGAAAGGGATATCCCTTCAATTTTCCTCTCTACATTTATTTTATACACAAAAGAAAGATGACCTTGTTTTAAAGGTCAATTTCATATTCATTCAAAAAAAAAATAAAGGTCAATTTCATAATCTCATAATATCATCTATATACCCTTAAAAAAAAGGTAAAACACAATATTTAATATCCCTTAAAAAAATCAAAATTTTACATGTACTCCTACCAAATACCTTCACAACTATCTCCATATTTATAAATTTATTTAGCTCTTCACTTTTTGTCAATAAAAGTTGGAAGTTTAGAAATTTTCTGAATAAATTAGGAAAATTGGTGTGTAAATTGTATTTCTCATATTTTATAGAAATAAACATGGTATTTTCAATTTTGCAAATATTGTACATCAAGCGTTTGATTATTTATTATTTGTAAATAGACGACATTGTCATCCCCATCTTGAAAGAGATGTGAGTTCAAACCTTACGAAAGATGAAAGAAATTTTTTTACTTGATTGTTATAAAAAATATTATCTGTTTAAAGAAGCTACAAAAAAGTTATCGTTTTTGCTTTGTGTATATGTGATGTTTTATAGGGTGCACGTGATATTATGCCTATTTTAAATGTCAACCTATGATATGATATGGTGGAGTGGAAATAATGCCCTAATGATACCACAAAGGATAAAATAACTAGGTTAATTAGGTTAATTTCATTTTAAGATCAAGTTTAGCACATAGAACATTTGTGCCTTGGAATCAGATGTGGCAAATGAAAATACCGCCTAAATACAAAATTTTCTTTTGAAAGACACAAGGGGTGTTCTACCGACTCAAAAATTCTTAATTAAAAGGGGATATTATTTGCCGAATATGGGTTCTATGTCGAGTGGATGAAAAAGACACCAATCATTTAATTTTGCATTGTTCATACGTGCATTTCTGTTGGCAATGATGGAACTCATTTGGATTCGATAATGCGAGTGATTGTTATTAAGTGGCCCCAATCAGTCTTGTGAGAGCGGAGACATATCCGCCTTCTTATTTTTCGAGATATGAAAGGAGAGGTCCGGTTATTTACGAGCTGAAATGTTCAAACTGACGCAAGTGACATTACGAGAAGCGGCTAAGCTTTATAACGTGAGAAAATAGAAATTAAGTGATCATTTAGGGGTGTGGGTGGATGTATCCTTTTGTTGTATTGATTTCTCTTGGCTGAACAATTTCAAAACATCAAACCAGCTGTTTTGAAGTGTTTTTGAACTTTTTGTAATTCTTCTATTTTATTATTAATATAATTTTTACTCGATTGTGGGATCACCCACCTCAAGATTGCATTAAAAAAGAGTATAGCATGCAAAATATTTCTTGTTTAAATTGATCCAATCATAATTATGAATAGTGGAGGATTTTGACACAAAATTAATTAGGGAGAAATTTTTACTCATTACGTTTTTTTGAGGTCGAACTCACAATTTGCGGGTTGAATGGCTTTGTTAAATATGTGTTACACAAGATTGCATTTGTCGGAACTCGAAGTTGAACATCTCCAAAGTTTTAATGTATCTTATTACTTGAGCTAGGAAGATTTGGCGATTTCACTCATTACTTATCATATTTGTAAATTTATTTTGAGGAGGGGAGTCAATACACTAATTTGCTATTATGCAATAATATTTAATACTGATACAAAAGTATTGAGGAATCCCTATTAAAGATCTGTCAATGAAAAAGAAAAGATAATACTTCATATAACTTGAGTTTATTTTTCCATTTTTACTTGATTTTTTTTTTTTGAAGCATTTTTTTTTTTAATTCATATAACAAAAGATTATTTTTTTAAGTATCAAGCACTAATGATTAAATGATAGGCCTTGACTTTTGACACAACACTATTTCCACCCCAATTATATTTAGGGTACACCTAAACCTACCCAAATCAAATCCCCTCTCTCAAAAGATAAAAAAGTAAAGAAAACTAAAGCACCTGTCCTGATTAGGTCTCTCCTAATCAAAAGTCTCCCCTAAATCAAATCCCCACTTTATTCTAATCTTCCATTACTAACCCCCTCCTCCGTTCTCTCTCCACACCCTTAATAACCCTTTGATTTCCCTTTGGGCCTTCTGGTCATTTACATGGCCAACACCGGCCAGGAGAGGCCAAGCGGCGGTGCAACAAGTTCATCCACAGCCACTGCCGCCACAACCTCCACCGGCCGGCCACCACGTCTTCCAAGATGGACCCGCCAAGAAATATTAGTTCTTATAGAAGGAAAGAGGGTTGTAGAAAGAAGAGGCAGAGGTCGAGTCGGGCCGGGACTCGGTCCAGTCACTCCAGTCGAGCCGAAGTGGGCAGCCGTGTCGGCTTATTGTAAGAGACACGGAGTGACCCGAGGCCCGGTTCAGTGTAGAAAAAGATGGAGTAATCTTGCAGGAGATTACAAGAAAATAAAAGAATGGGAGAGAGGAGAGAAGAATGAATCGTTTTGGGTCATGAGAAATGATTTGAGGAGAGAGAATCGGTTGCCTGGTTTTTTCGACAGAGAAGTGTTTGATATAATCGACAATAGCGCTACCGGTTCCGCAACAGGTAGGGCAGAAGTTGAAGAAGAAGAAGAGGAAGAGAAAGAAGAGGAGGAGAAAGAGAGAGATGTAGGAGAGGAGGAAAAAGTGTTTGATAGTGGAAGAAAGGATGGAGGATTGTTTGAAGACGATGTAGAAGATGAGATGACGGAAAAACGAGAAGGAGAGAACCTCGAAACGCCAACTGTCGTGCCGCCAGTTGCAGCTGTGCCAATTTCAGGTAAGAAATATACATTTTGATCATATATATAAATATTGGATGCATGTCTTTGGAAATATATGATGCCGTGAACATTGAGATTCTACCACTCAAAACATAGAAAAGTAAGATTCATGCAAAACCCTAGTTAGCTGCACTTGCACCATTACACATCATGTTTTAAATATGTAGTGTCAAGCTAGAGTTTTCCTTCTGAAGTGGCACGGGAAGAAGATTATATATATTGTTGGATAATTAAAGCAGGTCATTTAGGAATATTTTTATTACTTTAGGCACTTTATGTTTACCATTATGAAATAATCGTCATCTTAAATATATTTTGTTATATTTTGTTATATTATATTATTGATTCTTTAATTGTTCAGACTAAGATTTTCATTTAGAAATTCATAATTGTTAAATGGATTTATATATACATCCCTCCAACAGCCCCTCCGGTCTGCCGTTTATCACTGATAAACAGGGCCCATTTTTATTACAAAAAGATGGGACCCGTTTAATAGTGATATCGTCGGGCTGGGGGACGTTTAACAGGGGATGTATATATTTTTTCTTGTTAAATATATTATAAAAGTGGGTCCCGTTCACCAGTGATATCAGCGGACTGGGGGACGTTTAACAAGCGATGTATATACTTTTCCTTGTTAAATGTATTTACCTAATTATCCAAACTACAATTGCTTATTAAATTATTCCATTTTTAAATTGCAGAGAAGGGCTTTGAATCACCACAACCACACCATTCTGAGCCAGGTAACATGTTTATTTCATTTTTCATTAATCACGATTTCTTAAAAATAAAATAAAAAATTTGTCCCAAAAACTTGCTTAATACAATCTGTTATATGGCATTTTTAATGCAATCAACATATATCACCAAATTGAATTTAACAAAATGAAGGGTCATCGAGAGAAAAACGACCGGCACCATACAATCTTTCGACGGATCTGCCCTCACATGAAGGGCACAAAAGACAACGAACATCAGAAGAAGAGAGGGACGAATCGGCCAATCAAACTCATGAACTGATTCAATTACTCGAAAGAAACAGTCGATTGGTCGCCGCACAATTAGAAGCGCAAAATATAAATTCACAATTAGATAGAGATGAGAGAAAGAATCAGACCGATAGTTTGTTAGGAGTCCTGAACAAACTTGCCGATTCACTCGGTAAAATTGCCGATAAATTGTAACTATTTTTTCTCGTTCTAAATTCAGAAAAGAAGTTCTGAAGTGTTTGTATTGTAGTTTGTATAGACAGATTGTTTGAATGATCCATGTTTTTTTGTTTTGCAATTCCAGCATAATACAATGGCTTTGCCAATTTCCCTTACAAATAAAAGCAACAGAAGTACATATCAAAGAACCATTTATGGAGGAGACACAAACAAGGTATAAAATATAAAATGTAAGGAATTCCAACACAAAAATAAAATCAAAGCACATTAATACATAACTTTAGCCAATTAAACCCTAAAAAAGTAATCTTAATTCTTAACAGACCCACCAAATTAAAGTACAAACATTATTCAAACCGACTCACTCATCACCAATTTCTCTCTCTTTAGACCGGTACCGACGAGACGGAGCCGGCTTTCTCTCTCCACCACTTTCTCTCTCCTCCTTCAAATCCTCATCCATCTCACAGCTCTCGCTCGCCTCGTCAGCAAAACACAGTTTTGAAGTATCAGTGGGGCCCACATCAACATGCATCATCATCGCGTCAGAGTCAGATTCAGGAATCAGTTTCTTTCTAGGGTTAAAAGGAACTGAAGCCGGCAACTCAAACGGCTCGTCAGATTCGGTTGAATTGTTGACCAAGTTTCGAAAATCATTAAACGCTGCTTTGTTCATTTCTTCATCGTTTGAATTGTCAGTCGAATCATCGAAAGTGTATTTCGTGTATTTTGACGGGTTTTTTAAATAGTCCGGTACGTCAGATTGCAGTACCGGTACCGGTACGGCATTTGAATCTTCCTCTTCTTGTTTCAGCTCGGTACCGAATCTGACACGTTTTTTAGGCTTTGTACCGTCTTGCGATTCTTTCCTTTTCAAGATCGGTTTTATATCAGGAGTATTATTATTATTATTATTATTAATACTAGTATCTTTTTCAGTGACTCTAGTTTTTGACAGTTTGGTATTATTATCTTCTTTGAGTCTCTTCATGGCGGCCGAGCGGTCTGCACGTGGATCCCGGCTCAAGTCAGGGGCAAATTCGTCAAATATTTCGGGGACCACGCTGTGAATACTGATGTGGGGCCCGTGGTCCATGACCTCACTCATGTAGACCCGGTCCGCGGCTTGGTCCACGCCAAATGCTGCTCTGTCATTCTCATCCTCTTCTTCCTGTTCAGATAAAAAGATAAATTATAATCTGAGAATAGATTATAGCTTGCTGGTTCGAAGAAAATTTATCATCGTTTAGTTTATTTTGATTCTTATTGGATTGTTTTGGGTTTAATTGCATAATTGTGGGAGAAGTAATGATAATTGGGTTCAACTGAGACCTAACTGAAGTATTAAACATACTAAGTTAAACAGAGCTAAAAAGTCCTGTCTTTCGAAAAGGGGGAGGAATTCTAGAACACAGATTAAGCAAAAAGAGGGAGGCTTTCCATCCAAAAAAGGAAAATAATTAAAAAAACCATTAAACAAGATGATTAAGAAGGTGCATACCTCGCGATCTAGCGTCGGATCGAGGCCAATCGAAGCCCTAACATCAATCTCCTCATCTCCTACCCCTTCTCCTTCTTTATCATCATCATCATTATCATCTTCATCTATTTCGTCAAGATCAGCTTCCAATCGATCCTTTTCACCTCTAGGGTTTTCACGCCTGTTCTTCTTGGAGAAACAGCCATCAGGGCCGTAGAACGCGGACGAGCAGGGCGTGTCAGCCCGATCAGCAGCGGCATCGTCCTCTCCACCCTCCTCGACGGCGGAGGGACGGTTCCACTTCTCGCCCACGACTTCCCCGGCGGCGACGGACCAGGAGGAGGCGGGGAAGGAACTGGAAGGGACCTTGTCGAAGAGGTGGGAACCGAAGAGCCTCTTCACTCTCAACTCGAAGCTTTCTTCCTCCATTAATGGCGATTGATTTTCAGTGAGAAATTGGAGCAAAGGATTTTTAAGATTGGAGTCTTTCTGAACGGGATTAAAATTAAAAATCAAGTAATTCAAATTGGATTTATTTATTTATTTGTCCTTTCTTACTTTACTCTATGGCGGTGAATTTAGTTCCATGCACCGGGCATACAGTGGACCGACCAAAGAGTGGGTCTTATATCCCTAATTGTCTTGGGCTGGGCCTTGGACCTCCTTTAATCCAAAACATATGAATATATGCTCGTTTCTTGTTTTGTAAAAATCCCAATATTTGCGAAGATATCCTAATTTATTTAGGTGCTCTTGCAGTCTTGCTTTAGGCACAGCCTAAGAGATTTTAAGTGCATCTATATAATGCATCATAAAGATATACTTAATAAAACAAGAAGAAAAATGAGGACAATGTTAATCAAAGTACTTGCCTTGACCATCTTGTTCATTATTATGAAGAATTCAATCTCTTCGGTGAAAGCTCAAGAATTACCATCAGCTGTCCGGTTGAATATTGATCAGGAAGCAAATCCTGTTTCAACCGGTACTGAAAGCTTCGTTTCTCTTGCATATTCCTTAGTATATATTTTTGTTATATTATTTGGTTTCATCAAAGAGTTAATTCTTTTTTAAAATTTAGGAAAGAATAACGCGGATATGAAGGAAGAGGGACAAGAAAAGTTAATTATAGCAAAGAGTAGGCCGTTCTTCTTCTTCCCACCGCGCATTCCTGCACCACCAAAGGCGACACGAGCTTCATTTAATTGATCATGTCAAGTGTATAAGCTTCTAGATTCTTTGTGAAAATTGGAACAAATATCGAACAACCAGCAGGGTACTTTTTTGCGTATTGAATTTGAGTATCGTTTGGTCATTTTAAGTTGTTGATTCTTCTTTTGCTGTCACTATTAAGATGTAATATATTTTCACTCCGCTCCATAATCATAATTGTAATATTTGATCAATTATACATGATAAATTGACAACGGACTAAGAATTTTACGTGAAATGTGGGATCTACAAAGATGGGATTTTACAGGGCTTTTGACAGATTTTTTTTTTTTTATGTAAGCTTGATTTGACAGATTTTATCTCTACTGGAAACTTCTTTTCGACAAAATGAGATTCCAAAAAATGATATAGTTAAACAACTAACAAGCGGTAATCTACCGATAATCCATATTTCCGAATGAGTTATGACATGGATATTATTAGCTGTCACAAATATTCCATATATAGACAATTCTGTTTATTATACATTTAACACTGTGTCAGGCTGGACTAATTCGTAGTTGCATCTTCCGTGGCATGAATCGCATGATGCATCCACGGCTCTCTCAAAGGTATTGCGCCTTCCCTTTTCCCAAACTCTTTTATCGATCTCATTACATTTATTTTTCTTTCAATATGCTTATGTGAATCTAATATAAAAAATAATATCAGTATCTCCAGATTGTAATGATGATTGCAGAAACAAAGATGGCCGAGCATGTAATTAATGTAGATGATCCTGTCATTTCCACAATAGAAAAACTAAATAGTCGTTCATTGCAATTGCAAGGCACCATTTACGAGCCAAATATTCTTTCAATCGGGCCATATCACAATGGAAAACTAGCTACACAAACTATGCAAATAATGAAATATGAATGTTTAGATTACATTCTCAAAATGAATCCAGATAAGAAAATCGATGACTACATGGTGGCTATCCGGGGAATGGAGAATCAAATAAGAAATTTTTATGGTGATGAGAATAAAATGGATAGAAATAGCTTTCTAAGATTGTTGTTGCTTGATGGATGCTTTTTAATTGCACAGCCAATGGCAGACGTTCCAATTAGAGAAATAAAAATGGAAAAAGATGAAATTAAGGGTGAAACCATTATAGATATGGAAGGATTGGAAGATCACGAAAGCCAACACAACGTTCAAACGAGCCACATTAGACTACGGTATACAGAACAATTCTCAAGTGATATACTACTCCTACAAAACCAGATTCCCTTCTTTGTTATCACCAAGATATATATATGAGATGGCTAAGGGCTCAAACAACACAACTTCATTGTTAATTGAAAGTATTGCCAAGTTTGTAAAATTGCTTCATTTATGTCATATGTATTTTAAACCTAACGGGAGAAGCGTCAAGAGTAACCTTCCACATCTGTTTTGTATGCTTGTGAACCTCGTCTATTGAAAATGTGATGTTATAAAAGGGCTATAACATGACATTCAGCTGCGTCTCCACCGCTATTTCTTAATTTGCTCGCCTGAACTGAACAAGGTTCATGTCCATCTCGCCCAAATCGCTAAGATCCGACCCGCTATCCCCTCCTCTTGCACTAGCTGATCAGAACCCTAGCTCCCACCATGGCGAATCTGCTCTCCTCTCCCCCCGCTCCGGCGGTTCTCCGCCGTCCCGAGGCGGAGGAGCGCCTGCTGATTCTCCCAGATCAGGTGTGTGGTTTAGTTGGGGCCTATTTTGGAAATCGGTATTTGTTTTGTGTTCTCAGTTGGGAATCGAGTTGTCCTGATTAATTGAGTAGCATTTGGGGTTGGGGTTTGAAGTAATTGCTGTTTCTTTCAATTGGTTATCTGGAATTGTTTATGTCATGATTACTTCAATTTATTTTATAATACAAATTGTAATGTTTCAACTCATATTTCGCAGAATCAGCAGTTGCTCCTACTGGAGATCCTCTCAATCCTTCCCAAAAGGTAAATAAATACACTTTTTGAAATAAATAAACATTATCACAACATTCAAATTAATCAAATCTTTTTGCAGGTAATCGGATTTACTATACCCAACTCAGAAAATTCTACCGAAACCCAATCATCTGACAAAGCTGGCTCATCCTCTCAAAATCAGAACAACAATTCAAGAAAAAATCAGGGCATAAACGCAAATTACCTCCTCAATTTCCAGTACGACCCGATAACCCGCAACCCACCGAATCGATCCGCTCCGCAAAGAAAACAGAGGAAAATAAAACCTTACAATAAAGATCTCTTTCTTCAAGCGAATTACAAATTCGTGGTTTTGGACACTGGAAATTACAAGATCGAATCGATGGATCCTGACAAAATGCTTCAGTGGGAAGATATAATTTGCGTGAGGCACCGTACAGCTGGAACTATTCAATGCCCAATTTGCTTAGAGGCCCCTCTTTGTCCGCAAATTACGTCTTGCGGCCATATTTACTGCTTCCCTTGCATTTTGCAGTATTTATTAATGGATCCAGTATCGAATAGTAAAACGGAAAGGTTTAAAAGATGCCCTTTGTGTTTCATGATGGTTTCAACAAAGGATTTATACACGGTTTTGATAGAAAACGTGGAGCAGTTACGAGTCGGTGACGTGGCGACGTTTGCATTGTTGACTCGGTCAAAGACCTCTCTTTTACCAACCCTAAAAAACGAGAATAAAAATGCCAACTTTTCTTCAAATGAATCTTTCTCTAAGTTTGTTTTGACAAGTGATGTGGATTTGTTGTTCAAAGAGGCCAAAATGGGTTTGAGCGATTGGTTGAAGAAAGCCGATTCAGGTTTAGTTGATGATTTGGAAAGATTGCCGTTTGTTTGTGAGGCTTTGAGCCAATTAGAAGAGAGAATGAAGTATTGGATGCAGTGTAAGGCTTTTACCGGTACCGGTACGGGAATAAGTCCTCCGAAAAGTACCGGTACCGGTTTTGGTACCGGTTCTGATGGGTCTCTGAGAGATTTAGGGTTTGAGAAAGAAAATGGAGAGGAAAAAGGAGTAGAAGAAAAGGAAGGGGATTCCTACACTTTTTATCAGGTTCTTTTCTTTAATATAATATTAATTTCTTTTGTATAGTTAATAAAGATTTATATTATTTTTGATTTATTTAATACAGTCAGCAGATGGACAGCTGCTAATTCTTCACCCTCTTAATGTGAAGTGTCTCTTGCACCATTTTGGTAGTTACGATATGCTTCCTCCAAGGTTTCTAACTTATTATTTCATACTATTTAACTTACATATTCCAAAATTTCATTTATTCATTTTTGTATGATATAAACTATAGGATAAGTGGAAAGATTTTGGAGCTTGAGACGGTGACTCAGTCTGAAGAAATGAGAAGGCGCTACCGTTTCTTAAGCCACTTTTCATTAACCACCACCTTTCAGGTCTGTATAAAAATTATTAAAATAAAAATTATTATTATATTATTGTTGGAATGTTTGATATTAATTTTTTTAATTTTAGTTGTGCGAAATTGAAATGGGAAATATAGTGCCGGCTAGTTCATTGTCGCCATTCATGGAGGAAATAAAAAAGCGTGAGAAACAAAGAAAGCGACTCGCTAGAAAGGTAACCAAATAAATAAATAATAAAATAAACAAATGAGCATAATTTCTTAATTTGTTATGTTTTATCTTATTATATTTTCTTTTTAGGAACAAAATGATAGAGCAAAGGCAGAAGCTTTAGCTGTTGTAGAGGGAATTGCACCTGATCCGAGACTTTATTCATATTCTCATAAAGATGTTAATTTCTCTTTGGATGATTTTGAAGGTTCACAACTTTCAACTCTATTTGATACAAAAATAAATAAATAAAAGAAAATATATTGTATTTATTGGTTTCACGACTAAAAAATGAATAATTTTCAATTTTGTAAAGCTTTGGGTAACAACAGTCAAGTCACATCATCAGCAACATCATCGTCCAACAGCCCGCCGCCAGGTGGCGGAGAGAGAAAGTTGTTTTCTGATGTGACACGGCTCGGATACGCGTCAGGTCACGACTCTCCTTCGTTAAAAAAACCCGATCCGCTTGCCAGCTCATCATCTTCCACTCCTCAAGGTATAAATCAATTAAGTATATTTTATTTTATTATTTTATTTTATGTATTTATATTTTGGTAATTTTGTGTAGGGCCGATGGCAGGGAGCACTCTTTCGTTTGCGAGCATAATAAGTTCAAATCCAGGAATTGAGAGCCCGGATTTGAGAAATGGAAATGGAATCCCGGTTGGGAAGAAAGGAAAAAAGCAAAACCGGGTTTTGCTTTCCACATCTGGCGGGCGCCGTTATTGATTGTTATTTTATTTGTGGTTTGTGGTGTATTAGTATTTTAGGATTTGTATTGTAGATCTATCTGGTTGCTTGTTGTGCAGAAATAATTTATGATTTTTTTCTTTTTTTTTTTGGTTATTTGTTGCGTGTGTTGATATAACTACAAGATATTGCTTTCTTTTGAATGTACTCAAATACTATTTTTATTGCTCTCTTTCTGTTCCTATTATGAGATACAAATTAGAAATGTCGATAGAATTATATACAGAGGATAAAAGAAAATTCAATACATTGAAATAAGTATTTGCTATTTTAGGGGGTTTTTGAAATTTTTTGAGAAAGTAAGAGAAAATGGAGACGCTATAAAACGAAACAGGCTTGTGCCTGCGTAAAAGGGTTGTTTTCTTTTTATTTTGTGGAAATTTTGGAGAGGGCCTGAAAATATCCTTCTTCCAAACAAAATTTTCTTTATATAAATTATAGAGTTTTACAAGTAACACTATGAATTTAAAGAAAAAAGAAATTAAAAGAGACCCGGGAAGAGCTCAAGAATATAACAGGCCCACTAAAGCCCAATTCTAGAAATAAACAAACTAAACAGTCACCGGTTCTGCACGGAAACCAAATCTTATGCAGAATTAACGCAAAATTACAAGTTTGCCCCTCTTCTTTGAGAACCTTTTCTGCTTCCCACTCCTTCTTCGGATCCGGATCCGTTTCAGCCGTTAAGTCACTCCGCCCGATCCGCAAACAAGTGAGGAGCGTTAAAGTACACGCCCTTTTTGCAAGATGCAGTGAAGATGCTTGTAAGGTGAACTTAATTAAGGGATAAATGCATGAATAGTCCCTCAACTTTAATTGGATTGTGATTTGGCCTTGTACTGCTGATTTAAACTTTTCGGTACTTGTATTTTGTAGAATTATTCACAGTTAGTCTCCAACTCAAGGACTAACAGAGCATGTAATCATGAATTACATGGATCAAAAAGTGTAAATCAACAGTACAATGACTAAATTTCAATCCAATATAAGTACATGGATTTACTAACGGTGAATTTCTCACTTAAATTTACTCCACTCCTTGATTATCTTATACCAATTCAATTTCTCGTGCAATTTTGAAGGCGTTCGAGTTTGCACGAGATGAGTATTGGCGATTAAAACACGAAATCCTCGACACCGAGCACATCCTACTCGGTCTTATCGGCGGAGAGACCGAAATCGCATCCAAAGTCTTAAACTCAATGAACATAAACCTAAAAGAAGCTCAAACGGAAGTCGAGAATTCTCGGAAAAGGGAGCGGGCCTGGGCAGGTCGAGATTCGTTTCTCACGCGGTGCGAAACGGGTTTTGGAGCTCAGTGCGGAAGAAGCGAGCTTGCTTGGGAATGATGATGTAAACTCGGAGCATTTGTTGCTCGCTTTGTTGAGGGTTCAAGAAGGATCGGCCGTTAGAATTTTGGAGACTCTCGGCGCCGATTTCGGCGAAATTCGCACCGAGGCATGTTGTTTTGTTGGGAAATTTGTAAAGGAAACCTTATGTTTTGGAATGTTTGTGAAAATGTCCTTGATTTTTGGTTTTTTGAATAAAATCCCTATTTTTGACTTTTCGTTAAAAACTAATTTGTGTTTGTGCAGGTCTTGACTCTCCTCGGCCGCCCTTCGGGAAATCCAAACTAATTGGCACCGGCCCCTCTTCTACTCCTCGAGATATGAATTAATTTATTATTATTATTATTATTATTATATTTAATTTTTATGGGTTTGTAAAGGTGGGAGCACTCTTTCATTTGGGAACATTATAAATTTGGCTTGGGCCAGGGGAGATGAGATCCCGGTTTTGAGAAATGGAAATGAAATCCCGGATCCGTCGTTTGTGCTTAATTAGAGTTTGTATTGTATATCTAGTTGTTTATTGTGCAGAAATAATTTGCCAATTGCCATTGTGTTATTTTTTTGGTTATTTATTGCCCACGTTGAATTAAAATAATTTCCTTCCCGATGCACTCTGCTCAAATGTTTTTAATTTTTATTAATAAAATTACAAGCCACAAATTACCCGTATCAATAAAAGTTAACACAGACGAAGAGAGATCTTTCTTTTGAACTCCCTTTTGGAACTACAACCTCTAAAATATCAAGGCATCCATCCTCCAAAACATTCAGAAAAAACAATCCATTTTCCAAAAATATCACCCCGATAAATAAATATCTCCCAAGTAAAAAACACGACCAAAACAGAGGCGGCTCAAAACTAAACCGGCCTGCCTGGCTGTGTAGAAAGAAAGAAAGAAAGAAAGAAGCCCAAACACAACAAGCAGTCTCCTAGTCCTAAAATGTGTGGCGTGGCCAGGTCGTAGCCTAACATACAGTGAATAAAATAAAATAAAATAAAAATATCGGGTCGGCCCAAATGAGTTGCGTAACGTGTGCGTGTGCGTGTGCGACTCAATCATCTTATCCTCTCGTTTCTTCCTTCTTTCCTTCCTTCCCGATATTTTATAAGCAGACTCCTCCCTTCTACTTACCCTCTTCTACAAGCCACCCTTCGGCCCCCCCTCTTCCTTTTCATTCCTCTCTCTATCTATCTAGGGTTTGCTCTCCCACCTCCGATTCGCAGGTATTCTCATCGCTTTCCCGCTTGGTTTTCGTTGTTTCCGGGTTTAGGGTTCATTTCTGAGCTTTTCGGAGTGATTTTTGACAAGAATTTTAGTGATTGACTGTTTGGTTCAGTTTGTGTTTGACCGGACCTATTTGAATGGTCGATTGTTAAAAGTTTCTGAGTTATTTGATGTTGAAGTATGCTTTATTTATTTAGTGCTTTTTGAAGATTTCACGTTTTATACCTATCATTTATTACTGAATACATCTCTTTGAGGTTCTTTTTTTACTTGTGACACTGTATGAGAACTTTAGTTAGTCAGAAATTGTTTTTTTACTGATTTGACGATTAATTTAGGTCTAATCTGAGATGTTAAATCTTTTCACTTTATGCTTCAAATATCAGAGAACTATTTCACCGATTAACACAATTATTACTTTCAATATTATGCGTTCTTATGTGAGTATAAAAACATTTTTTTTTGTTCAAACAAGAAATCTTACTTACCACTTCACTTCAAATTTTTTTGTTTATCAGGAAGAGCACATACTCATCCAATCATGGCGGGTTCGTTGGTACAGTCAGCGGTTCTGCCCGTCCTGCACGGAAACCGAGTCCAGTTCCGCCGGTCCGGCAAGACCACACGCTCCATGGCCAGAATCAACGCAAAATTACAAGTTTGCCCTCCTTCTCTAAGAGCCTTTTCCGGTTCTCGCGCGGGCCCACAATCCTCATTCTTCGGATCCGGATATGTTATACCCGTTAAGCCGCTCCGCCCGATCCGCAAGCAAGTGAGGAGTGTTAAAGTTCACGCCATGTTTGAACGATTCACCGAAAAGGCTATTAAGGTAAATTTAATTTAGGGATAATTGCATGGTTTAGTCCTTGTGCTTTGATTGGATTGCAATTTGGTCCTTGTACTATTGATTTAAACTTTTTGGTCCCTGTACTGATAGTCATGAATCAAGGACTAATCGTGCATGTTTCCACAAGTACATGGATCAAAATTTTTAAATCAGTAGTACTGGGACTAAATTGCAATCCAATTAAATTACAGGGATTACAGTGCATTTATCACTTAAATTTACTCTCACTCCTTCATTATCTTACAACAATTCAATTTAACAATTGACAATCAGCGGTTGTAGATTTACTCTCACTCTTTCACTAAATCTACACCCACTAAACAATTCACTGACTCTTTAACCAATTGTTTCACTGATAATTGGGCCCGACATAATTTATGTACTTGTGCGACCAAAGTTTCAAGAAAGAGTTAGTGAATTATTTAGTGACCGCAACTCTACTCCTTTCAGAACCCCATAACAATTCAATTTTCCCCCGATTTTCAATCTAACAAAAACGTCAATTTTCCCCCAATTTTTCAGGTGATCATGCTCGCGCAAGAAGAAGCTCGGCGACTCGGCCACAACTTCGTCGGAACGGAACAAATCCTGCTCGGCCTGATCGGCGAGGGCACCGGCATCGCCGCCAAAGTCCTCAAATCAATGGGGATAAACCTCAAGGACGCGCGAGTCGAGGTGGAAAAGATCATCGGAAGAGGGAGTGGGTTCGTGGCGGTGGAGATTCCGTTCACACCAAGAGCTAAAAGAGTTTTGGAGCTGAGTCTTGAGGAGGCGAGGCAGCTCGGGCATAATTATATCGGGTCGGAACATTTGTTGCTCGGGTTGTTGAGGGAAGGAGAGGGAGTTGCTGCGAGAGTTTTGGAGACTCTCGGTGCGGATTCTAGCAACATTCGCACTCAGGTAGATTATTTATTTGTTTAGTTATTTGGAGGAGTTTTTTTAAAATTCCCTTAAATATATATTTTTTTCAAATTTATGAAAAAACACCTATCTTTTGGAATGTACAAAAACCCTAGTTTTATTTTAAGTATGTTTTCCAAAAACCACCTAACTTTATATATTATTATAATACTATTTTATTTTTTTTAAATAAAATGTTAATATTAGGGTTTTTTCCGAGTATTAAGTGTCTAAAGTAGTTTTTCTAACCTTCCAAATGATCAGATTTCTTTTCATATATACTAGAAAACATTCTTTTTAAAATTCTTCTAAGCTAGATTACAAGTGCTCAATTCAACTAATTCACAATCATGTTAACAGGTGATAAGAATGGTGGGCGAGAGCACGGAAGCCGTCGGAGCCGGCGTGGGCGGGGGCGGCAGCGGGCAGAAAATGCCGACGCTCGACGAGTACGGCACCAACCTAACAAAACTCGCCGAAGAAGGCAAGCTCGACCCGGTGGTCGGCCGGCAGGACCAGATCGAGCGCGTCACCCAGATCCTCGGCCGCCGGACCAAGAACAACCCCTGCTTAATCGGCGAGCCAGGTGAACGAGAGAGAGAGAGAGAGAGAGAGAGAGAGAGAGAGAGAGAGAGAGAGAGAGTTATTTATTTATTTATTTATTTGGAAATGTTTTGGAAAAGCCTCTTGCGGTTTTTGAAATGGGATCTGAGATGTCAGGACGCACTGTAGCATGCTGAAATCACGACGAGAGTATGTATACCTTAGTAATAGTGTGATAACGGTATATATAATTCAGTTTTTGTAGGAGTATGTACATAAAAAGTGAAAACAGTGTAGAGAAAACAAAATAGTATATTAAGACAGTATATACAAATTCCGAAAGTAAAAAATACATAAAGAATAAAAATATATCTAAAACAGTAAAAATAGTATATAGAAAAAACAATATATTAGAAAGTAAAAAAACATATATATACTGTTCGTCGTGATTCGGCATGCTACAGTGCCGCTGTGATATCAGATTCCCCTTATTTATTTGGAATTTTTTTTTTCAAAAACCCTAAACCTTATCTTTGGAATTTTCCATTCTCCAAAAACGCCCTAATTTTATACATTATTTGAATATTATTTTAGTTTTTTAAAATAAAATGTTAATATTAGGTCTTTACAAAATGTTAATAAAACATTAATAAAATGTTAATTCATCAAAAACGCCCTACTTTTATTAACATTTCATTAACATTTTATTAAAATAAAATGTTAATATTAGGTGTGGGCAAGACGGCCATCGCGGAAGGATTAGCTCAAAGGATCGCGACGGGAGACGTGCCGGAAACCATCGAGGGCAAGAAGGTAATTACGCTGGACATGGGCTTGCTGGTGGCGGGGACCAAGTACCGAGGCGAGTTCGAGGAGCGGCTCAAGAAGCTCATGGAGGAGATCAAGCAGGCTGACGATATTATATTATTTATCGATGAGGTGCATACTTTGATTGGCGCCGGTGCCGCTGAGGGTGCCATTGATGCTGCTAATATTTTGAAACCGGCTCTTGCCAGAGGCGAACTTCAGGTACGTTTGATTGAATTAAATTAATATATTTTTTATTTATTTGTTCCAGAACTTTTATTTCTGAAAAAATTTAAGATTTTTTTTTCAGAATATTTTGTTAGGAAATTTATTTTAGAATTTTTTTTTAGAAAAATATTTTATCATAGGGGGGGTAAAATTGGAATATCAAAAAATTTAAATAATTCTTGGATGGAAAAGTAGATGGAGGGTATTTTTTTGAAAATGAAGTACTTATCATATGGTTTTTTTTTAAAGTCTGAAAAATCATTTTTTTTCTGTAATATTCAGAAAACATACATTTTTTTTAAAATTTCCCTAAATTAGTCTTTTTTTGTCCTTTTTTTGCGTATTGATTGCTCATGTTATTAATTTTGTGTTGATTTGTTTTTTTAACAGTGTATTGGAGCGACGACGCTGGATGAGTACAGAAAGCACATCGAGAAGGATCCGGCATTGGAGAGAAGATTCCAGCCGGTGAAAGTGCCGGAGCCGACCGTCGACGAGACGATCCAGATCCTCAACGGCCTGCGTCAGAGATACGAGATCTTCCACAAGTTGCGCTACACTGATGAGGCTCTCGTCGCCGCCGCCCAGCTCTCCTATCAGTACATCAGGCACGTAGTTAAAAAAAATTGTGTTTTTATTTTTAAAAATGTTATGTACTGTTCTTGAATTTAGCTGATTTTTTTATTTTTTGGCTTTCAGTGACCGATTCTTGCCTGATAAGGCCATTGATTTGATTGATGAGGCGGGATCTCGCGTCAGGCTCCTTCATTCTAAGGTGAAGAATTATTTGAGATGAGAAATAAAATATTTGATTTATATACTTGGATGCGTATTTTACGAAAATATTTTATTAGGTGCCAGAGGAGGCGAGGGAACTTGACAAGGAGATTAGGCAAATCATCAAGCAGAAAGACGAAGCCGTCCGAGGCCAAGACTTTGAAAAGGTAAATTAAACAATTGTTATTAATTCTTTTACTACAAATTGAAAGGTAAACTGAACAATAATTTATATTCCAAACAAACAGGCAGGAGAGCTTCGAGACAGAGAAGTAGAGCTCCGTGCCCAAATGACGGCTCTAATCGACAAGGACAAAGAGGCCACCAAAGCCGAAAACGAGGCCGAAGAAACCGGTCCGATGGTGACCGAAGCCGACATCCAACACATCGTGTCCAGCTGGACCGGCATTCCGGTCGAAAAAGTCTCTTCTGACGAATCATCCCGCCTCCTCAAAATGGAAGAAACCCTCCACACTCGCATCATCGGCCAAGACGAGGCCGTCAAGGCCATCTCTCGCGCGATTCGCCGCGCGAGAGTGGGATTAAAGAATCCGAATCGGCCTATCGCGAGTTTTATCTTTTCAGGACCGACAGGTGTCGGAAAATCGGAGCTCGCAAAGGCTCTCGCGTCGTTTTATTTCGGATCGGAAGAAGCGATGATAAGGCTCGACATGAGTGAGTTTATGGAAAGACACACGGTTTCTAAACTCATCGGGTCGCCGCCCGGTTATGTCGGTTACACGGAAGGCGGGCAGCTGACCGAAGCCGTCAGAAGGCGGCCTTACACGGTCGTACTTTTCGACGAGATTGAAAAAGCGCATCCTGACGTGTTTAACATGATGCTTCAGATCTTGGAAGACGGTAGATTGACCGACAGCAAGGGCAGAACCGTCGATTTTAAAAATACGCTTCTTATCATGACCTCAAACGTTGGAAGCAGTGTGATTGAGAAAGGCGGACGCAAAATCGGATTCGACCACGAATCGGCCGACGAAAAAGACAGCAGTTACAACAGAATCAAGTCTCTCGTGACCGAGGAGCTCAAACAGTATTTCCGTCCCGAATTCCTCAATCGTCTCGACGAAATGATCGTGTTTAGACAACTCACAAAGTTGGAAGTGAAGGAGATTGCGGACATTATGTTGAAGGAGGTGTTTGACCGTTTGAAGAAGAAAGATATTGACTTGCAAGTCACCGATAAATTCAGAGACCGAGTGGTTGAGGAGGGTTACAATCCGAGTTACGGAGCGAGGCCGTTAAGAAGGGCGATTATGCGACTTTTGGAGGATAGTTTGGCCGAAAAAATGTTGGCTGGAGAAATAAAGGAAGGAGATTCGGCGATTGTGGATGTGGATTCGGAGGGCAAAGTCATGGTTTTGGGAGGCGAGAGCGGAAAGGAGGAGGAGGCCGCCGACGAGGCGGCTGAGCCTGTGGCGGTGTGATTTGATGATTTTTAGGGTGTTTTTTGAAAGATTGGTTGAAGGATGGTTTGTAGTAATTAGTAGTGTTTGTGTTGGTGGTTCGAGACACATATTTTAGATGATGGATGTTATTTGGTTTGATGATGATGATGCGAGGTGAAAGAACCTTGAGTGGTGTAATGGTATTATACTTGGATGTTAGTTTGTAGAACTTTTTATCAACAACTCTACTATGGTTTCATATTGCTCGTGTTTTTTTTTTTTTTTTGTATTTTCTTTGTTTGTGTGCTTGATGACTTACTAGTGGTACAATGGATGGAAGTTTGGGTGTAATAGTATAATGATGGATTGTTGGTATATTTTATGTTGCTTGTTAAATGAGTTTTGCTTTAAGTAAAATCTTTTACACGTGAAATACTTCACACATGTTAACTTTTCATATCTTTAAAATATAAGAATGGATGGTCAAAAGTAAACATAGTAATAATATATTTCTCAAAATTTTTATCTCTCTAAAAGATAAGAATGGATGGACAAAAAGTAAACACAGTAATAATATATATATTTCTCAAAATACCATTCCCTATAACTATAATGACAAGGCCTTCTTTCTAGCTATTCTCCACAAATCAAACCCTCTGTTAAGTATTATATTATATAATCAAATTTTGATCACGTACAAAATTACTATTACAAGCCCGGTCGAGTCAGATGGATTTGTGGTCCGTTTCAGACTGGTTTTGGCCCTGCCCTGTCTAAAAAGCCTTCGGACCGCTGACTGCGCAAAAAACATGTTTTGCCCGCTCGATTACACGCGGCGCAGCGACAATAAACACACGGCTCGGAACGAACCTCATACGTGGTTCACCGTACACCGGGCGTAGCAGCTAAGGGCAGACTGGAGAGAACAGTGCGGGATATAGCGAGCAGCTCTCCAGGAGAGGAGCCAGCTCCAATCTTCCCCAATCTGCCCTGCTCCCTCTCCTCTCTCTCTCTCTCTCTCTCTCTCTCTCATCTCTCTTCTCTGTGTGTGTGTGTGTGTGTAGCCCCCGAATTAAGATAAACCTCTCTTCTCTTCTCTTCTCTTCTCTCCTCTCTCTGCTCAATCACCATTTCCGAAACCCATCTGTTTCTCCTTCGCCCCGCCCCGGCTTTCTCCGTTGGAATACCTATTGTTCATTGACGGCGCTTTGGTTTCACAGCGAGGTAAGGTGATTTCTAATTCAGCTCTGATGCTTTCCATTTTAGCTAATTTTGGAGGTTGGGATTATTTGGATCAGATAGTATCCTACCTCTCTTTGTTTTCTTCTGCTCTTTTGGGCCGCTGCCCTAATTTATTCACTAACTTGTGACTGTATTGAGGATTGATTGCTATCTCAATTTGGTAGGTTTTGCCATTTTTCTTTCGTTCTACTGCTGTTTATAAGGCTCTCTTAGTTTTGTGTATTGTGTTTTGTGAATTAGTTTCGATTTTCCTCATCTTTTTAGTTTAGAATAGTGTTTGGTTGCAGCTGCTACAGTTCTCAATAGGATTTGATCTAATTTGAGTTTATCTGTTGAGTTCACTGAAATTTGCTTTTCTACTGAAGATCAGATTATTTAAGCTGATTTCCAATCAAATTTTTTTTACGACCAGCCTGATTACAGCCAATATATTTAATCCGTAGTTATTAGCTTTTGATACTTACTTTATTTGATTCAGTTTTTGATATCTTTGCAAATGTACTGACTATTGGTCTGTCTAGTAATCCAAAATCAAATATTGCAAGAGTAATGACAGCATTTAGTTATCCGAAATCGGAATAGACGCCAACATTATTTGCGGTTGTCAAATTACATTTTTCCCATATTTGATTTTTAAGTTATTCTACTATATAGGTCCAAAATCGAAAGTTTGCCTTTTATGTACTGTGTGAAACACTAATTCTGATTCTGATTATTATTACTTATGATAATTGGCTTTAATTTTGTTCAGGAATCCTCACATTTCACAACAAAAGAGGCGATCCATAAACTCAAGGAATCATAAAGAAAAACAACTATTGATACTACTTCACATTTAAGAAGTACGTTATCCTTAATTCTCAGTAATTTCACAAACTAATCTATCGTCAAATTACCCAACATTTTAACATATATATTTTCTTAAAATCTCAGATGATTAGAGGCTCCCAACAAATCGCCGAAAGCGATACCGCAATCATCAAACCAGACGTAATTTCCTCTTATCTATCCATATATAATACATAAAATACATTAATATTAACATTTTGGTGTATAATATTTTAAATCAGGCGTTGAAATCGTATATATGGCTGCAATGCGCGGACGGATCGATACAGCAAGTGGAAGAAGAGGTGGCGATGTTCTGTCCGACAATTTGCAGAGAGATCCTCAAAACCGGATCCGGATCCTCCAAAAATTACGCAATCGCCCTTCCGGAAAAAGTCAGCCCTTCTACCCTCGGCCTCATTCTCGATTACTGCCGCTTCCACCAGGTCGCCGGCCGATCCAACAAGGTTGGAAAGAGAAACAACAAAACCCTAAATCTTAGTTATTGTGGTTTAGTTGGTTGCACGTGTAGTCGCTGTACTGTTGGTTTAGGGTTTAGGGTCCATGTGCTTTATAAATTGATTAGTCCTAGTTGTTTCTTTGTTAGTTAGTTAGTCAGCCCCTGTACTTTAATCGGATTGCGATTTGGTCCTTGTACTGCTGAATTAGACTTTTTGGTCGCTGTACTACTTGATAGAGTTGTGCATAGTTGGTTAGCCCCTTGACTCAAGCGTGCGTGTTGTTTTCATAAAGCACAGGGATCAAAAAGTTTAAATCAAATAGTGCAGGACCAAATTGCAATTTGATTAAAGCACAGGGACTAACATGCATTTATCCCCCCCAAAAAAAAGTAGTAAAAAAGTTACACAACATGCTAACAAAGCATCACATCAGCATGTCAGGTTCTATAGTGTCACACCACCATCTCGCTTTTTTGTCATAAATACAAAATAACAAAACACTCAAATACCAACTCTTTTTCCCATTTATTTTTTCAGGAGCGAAAGTCGTTTGACGAGAAGTTTGTGAAAGTGGAAACGGACCAGCTGTGCGAATTAATCTCAGCAGCTGACAGTTTAGGTTTAAAACCGTTAGTAGATCTGACGAGTCGCGCGATAGCTCGCATGATCGAAGGCCGCACTCCTGAGGAGATCCGCGAGATCTTCCATCTTCCCGACGATCTCACCGAGGTATTTATAAAAATACTTTTTTTGTTAGAAGATATTTCCAATAATTGATAGCTAATGATTGGTACATTGTTTTGTAATAAATGAAGGAAGAGAAATTGGAGCCGTTGAAGAATGTTAATGACGATCCGAGAATTCGGTTGTTGAACCGGTTGTACGCTAGAAAGAGGAAAGAGCTCAAAGAGCGACAAAAACAAAAGGTAAGTGGTTAGTTTAATTAATTTAATTTAATTATTTTCCAAAAAGACGTGGTATTTATTGCTACATTTTGTTTGTTTTAGGATGCGAGAGTGGTTGAAGAGACCAAGGATGAGAGATCGGTAGATGAGCTTCTCTCTTTTATAAATGGAAATGAAGGTACTATTATTATTGTTGCAAAAGTTAAATTATCATTAAGTAATAATGAATGATTATTATATTATGACAGGTTCAAGAGGCGGTAAAGCCACAAAGAGCAAGAAGAAAAACAGGAGGAAAAAGGATCATAATAAGGACTCTGAGACACAAAACAAGGTTAGTTTAATACGAGATTCAACTAAACCCTAATTTGGTGTGAGTGTTTTGGTCTCAAATAATATATTATTATTTTAGGAGAGAGAAGGTATATGCACGGGCAGTTGCAGTGTTTCTCCTTCGGCGAGTAGAAACAATTCGGTCACAAGAGAGAGTCTTAATGCTTCAGATCCATTTGCCTTCAAATTTAACGAAGATGATTATACTGACGATGAGCTGGATCCTGCCATGCAAGAACAACTCGACAGGTCAGCACCCCTTTTTTAAAATAATATTATTTTTTAATAAAATATTTTGTTGTTGACCAAAATACCCCTGTTCTTTCTTTCTGTATTATACAGAGAAGTGGAGGATTTTGCTCGGAGATTGAATTCGATGTGGCCAGATAGAGTGCAAGAGATTTTGTCGCTGAGTCAAGACAGAAGGCGAAATTCCAGTTTTGTTGGAAATTACTGAGCTGAGTGATGAATCATAGAATGACATGTGGACACAGGTTAACAGCATTTGATTTGTCGTGTTTTAATTTGTTTAATTTAACCTGTGTTGGGTTTGGTTGGTTGGTTGGTTGTCATAAGAGGATATTTATAGTGGACTGTTTATTAGATTTTGTGATTTGTTGTGCTGAAATTTTTATGTTTCAATTTTTGACCCGTTTTTTATTGGTTTGGATTGATATAAATTGAACTCTTCTCACCAGTTGAAAATGAAAATATGTTTTACTATGTTCTCAAAGTTAGATGGTGGTTTTCAATTTTTTTACACTACACAGAGAGAAAAAGAACAGCATGAGTTGATATTGTACTGATAACTAGAGAAACTGAGCAGTAATTAATAAGTACTAATGATAACTTTAGTAATAACTAATGAACTGAACACTAATAACTAGCCATAATTCAATGACTAAACTCTTTGTTAAAACTAATTACCTATTTACTGAACTGTTTGGTGATTGAGGTTGAGTACGATCCGATGATCATGAGTTAAATTAGTTTGAAGTATGGACACGTTGACCAAACTCAGATTAAGATAGGAAATATAATCTAAGCAACCTGCATTGTAATGTAATTAATTACCATAAAACAAATATTGATATATGTAAAAGAAACTTCAATTTAGCTGATTCACTTTATTTACTTATCATACCAAGGTGCATTTTTCTTCCACAATCTCGAATAAATTCTTATCTTCCATGCAAAAAAGATAAGTTTGACAAAATTCAGATTTTGATAGAAAACGAACCTAAACAAACCTGCATAATAAGGGTACATCAAACTATATCCTTTAGTTCCTGGCTTCCTGCTTCTTACTTATATCACTTTTAAGCTATGTTCATTTTTTATCTTTATGTATTTTGGATTGACTTCTTTTTAAGAATAGCCTAGGGGCCAATAAGCCGGGGAAAAAACCCATCAAACGAATATACATAATATAAAAGAAACTTGAGCTGATTCACTTTATTTACATATCATACCAACTACTATGTTTCTACCACAATCTTGAATAATTAACATCAAAAATACCAAAATATATTTTTTCTTCCATGCAAAAATATCAGTTCCCTCTTTCAGCTCTCACACCTTTGATACAACACGCATTCAGAAGTACAACTCTCAATCTTGAAAATCGAGTTCTCTCATTTTCATCCTTTGAATTATTATCATTATGATCATGGTTTAATCCATTGTGAATTATCTCATGAAGCGATCGATTCTGGTTAAGAAGCTCGCAATTCCTGTCTGTCAACTCCTTATTTTCCCTCAATAAAATCTCAATTTGATCTCTCAAACCTCTGTTTTCACCTCTCTTCTCATCGAGTCTTCTTGCGAGTAATTTCACTTGCGTGTTATTCACTTCTGTCATGTGAGTCAACATCTCCATTAGTAAAATCTTATCATCCAAAAATAAAATGTTCCTATCATTTAATTCAAGAGGAGTAATTCTTGAAGAAGCACTATGACTCGCATGCAAGTCGAAACACGGATCTCTAATTCTGGTCCTCTCAATATGGTCTTGTTGCGTGCGTGAAACTGAATTGCAATTGAACATGGTGATAATTTCTAACAATAAGCGGGATAATCTCCGATCGATTTGTGGTTTCTTTCTATCCCGCATTTCTAATTCTCGCTTGACGAAATCTCTACAATTGTTGTGATTTCTTCAAAATCAATACGCATCATCCCCAAATAATAGAAAGAAAAAGAGCAAGAGAGATTAATCGAGGAAAAATGATGATGCTTTTAAAGTAAAAAAGGTTTTGTTACAATTGATGGAATTATATATGGATCTTACCTTGGATAATCATCAACTAAAATTTGTAATGTATTTCGATATCCAGATGAAAAAGGAATAGTTGCAGATTAGAAGGGGATTTCTACAGTAGGTGGGGAGGACTTTTGGTGATCAATTCATACATGATTTCATTTTGCAATTAATATATTTTATTTTGGAAGAGACTTTTGCTATCATATGACTGTATATAATAAAGAATGGTGTTTTGCTCTAGTTATTCAAGAAAAAGCCAAAAATAATAAAATAATGGCTGCCCAAAATTTCATTGTGGTCTATTTATAAAAAATGCCAAAAAATGGGCAAAAATATATCACCAAAAACAATAAATATTAAAATGACATATTTATGAATATAATGATTGTACAGATTATACAAAAAATATAAGCCAATATATACAATATAAAGAATGCTATATAAGTTAAAACTACATAGTATATGCAAAATAATGTATATAAGATAGTATATAGAACATACAACTATATAAACTCTAAACACAATATATATGATTACATGAAGAGGAGTAGTGTGTCAACTTAATTAACCCATAGTCAAAGCAGAAAGTTGTTTTTGTTATAGCAAGCAATGAAATGATGTTCTGCTACAAAATCACCATAACCTTTGAAAAACCCTTCCTTTCTCTACTAACAGTTATGATCAAGCTAACCCGACTCATAAAACCCAAATATCTATTTCTCCCACTAACCCAGAACTTAAACCCTCCATTTCTCATTATTTCTCACAATTATTCCACAAATGGCGCATTGGCTTGGCTTGAAGAAGAGATAAGCTCTCTCTGTCTCCCCAAATTCGATTCACATGCTTACTCATCGTCCTTACAAGATTGTATCCAAAACAGAGACTACAAAAGGGGCAAATCATTACACTGTCATTCATTCAAACGAGGTATGTGCTTGGATTTATTCTGCTTTAACATTCTCCTGAATTTCTATGTGAAATTCAATTCTTTGGTTGATGCCCACAAAGTGTTTGAAGAAATGCGTCAGAGAAATACAGTCTCTTTTGTCACCTTAATTCAAGGTTACTCTCAACATAACCAATTTGACGAGTCGATTAAGCTTTTTCTTAGATTAAACAAAGAAGGATTTGAGCTAAATAAGCATCTTTTTACGACAATTTTGAAGCTTTTTGTTAACATGAAATTGCCTGAGCTGGCCAAGTTAGTTCATTCTCCAATCTATAAATTAGGTCATGCATCAAATCGATTTGTGGGGTCCGCTCTCATTGATGCATGCTCTCTTCTTGGTTGTGTGAATGATGCACACAAAGTGTTCGATGAAATAACTCAGAAAGATCTTGTCACATGGACTTGTATGATCTCTTGTTATGCACAAAACAATTTCCCCAAAGATTCAATCCTAACATTTCTCACTATGTTAAAATTAGGTTTCAAACCGAATAATTTTACCCTCACGAGTGCTCTCAAATCCTCTGTTTCTCTCTCATCTTTGAACTTAGGCAAAATGATTCATAGTTTATGCATCAAAACTTTATACCAATCAGATTCTTATGTAAGCGGTGCATTAATTGACATGTATGCAAAATTGGGAAGTATAAATGATGCAAGGTCGGTATTTGAGTTGGTACCAAATACAGATTCGGTGCTTTGGAGCTTCATGATTGCACGGTACCAACAAACTGGTCAGAATGAACAAAATGCTTTAGACCTTTTCATACTTATGATAAGATCTAATTTATCTCCTAATGAGTATAGTTTATCTAGCGTTTTACAAGCTTGCGCAACTATGGAAAATAGTTTGGTAATAGGGAAACAAATTCATGGACTTATAACAAAACTTGGTTATGAGAGAGAGATTTTCATTTCAAATTCATTAATGGATTTTTATGCAAAATGCGGTGATATTAATGCTGCACTTAGTATATTTTTAGAAGTTCGTAATGCGAATGAGGTTAGTTGGAATATAATGATTGTGGGTTTTGCAAATTTAGGCTTTTGTGAAGAAGCCTTAAAACTATTCATTGAAATGCATACAAATGGTTTTGTCGGTACGGAAGTTACGTATTCTAGTGTGCTTAAGGCTTGTGCGAGTTTGGCCGGTACGAGAGAAACAATTCAAATCCATTCTTTAGTTTCCAAAACCATATTTAATGAAAATACGATTGTTAATAATTCATTAATCGACACATACGCGAAATGTGGGAGTATAAGAGAAGCAAAAAAGGTATTTGACTTGGTCAACCACGTTGATGTAATTTCATACAATGCCCTAATTTCTGGCTACGCGATTCATGGACTCGCAAATAGCGCTTTTAATTTATTTTCTAAAATGAAAAATGTGAAGCCTAATGAGGTAACTTTTGTCGGTGTTCTGACGGTATGTACCAACACAGGCTTGGTACGGCTCGGTCTAGGGTTATTCGACAAAATGATTAGGGTTTACAAAATAAAACCATGCATGGATCATTACACTTGTATTGTGAGGCTTTTGGGCGGTACGGGCCGGTTAAATGATGCCCTAGATTTGGTACGTAAAATACCGACCGTACCATCTCCAATGGTCTATCGCGCGTTGCTTAGTTCTTCTTTGGTCCACAAAAACGTGTCCATGGGAGAATTTTGCGCAAGAAAAGTGCTTGAAATTGAACCGTTTGATGAAACGACTTATATTTTGTTGTCAAATATTTACAAGTTAGCAGGCCGATTGGCTGACGTGGCGGAATTGAGGAGAGAAATGAGAAGCAAATTCGTGAGAAAAACACCAGGCCTAAGTTTGTTGGATTGAAATCAATGGACGTGTAAGAGAATAATTTGCGTGATGCTCTTGAATGTTTGAATTTGAAAAACTAAAAAGAAGGGTATAAACGAAATTCGGATGAGTAAAAATTTAAGATTTTGTTCGGATTATCATGAGGTTTTTAAAATTGTGTTTGAGAATTGTGAGGAGGGAAATTGTGGCGAGAGATATAAATAGGTTTCATCATTTTGATGGGGGAGCTTGTTCATGTGGCGATTATTTGGTGAAAATTAGAGTTTGTAATATAGATATAAAATAATTGAGTTAATTGAAAAACTATTAATCAAGAGTTATAAGAATACTCTTAACTAAGAGTGCTAACTAGCTAGAAACTAATGGTAGGTTGTTTTTCTTAATATATCAAAAATATAGGGTTTCTATTGCAATTTTCCAATGTACAATTTTTTTAAAAAATTTGGTTTTTGTTACATACATGATATATGCATGGACGGAGCATGCATACGTACAAATATAATTGAACCCTTTGTTAAAGTAAGTAATCTTTTTGATGGACTAATATAATATAATATATAATAAGACTCGTACCATAAGAAGTACATAAATGAGGTAGTGGAGTATGCTTTTCGGGGGCATCTATGCTCTGCTATGCAATGCATGGTTTCTGAATCTCACCTCACTAATGGAATGGGCCAGCTGGCCGGTGAGAAAAGCTGCTTTCGTTTTTCCCTACTGCAACAAATTACAAAAAAGAAAACATTTTTCTCCATAGAGAAACACAAAAAGATGTTATCATTTTGAATTTTAATTAGTACTTCATTCATCAACTGTAAATAGAAAAGTTATCTTTTGACGCAGGCACCTAGATAGTATATAGGTGCAAAGTTTTCTGTTCTTGTTGTGCATGCTCAATCCTTCATTAATTAGCTCGTAGTTTACTTTTTAGTAGTTCAGAGTTTATGCCAAGGCCAATATTTTACTGATGTTCACTGACCTCTTAAGTAGTTAATTAGCTAGATAATTAGTACACCATGCCTGCCTAACAATTTCACTTTAATTAAATTAAGAACAAAAAACATTTAGTTGCATAGGCATGTGTGACGTGTCTCTCCAGTCTCCATCTAGGCTAGATTCCATTTCAAGTAACAATCATGCACACAACAATATAAATAAGAAACAAAAAAGAGAAAAGAGAAAAGCTCTCTTTGGTTCTAAATATATTATTCATATTTATAATCAATCCCCAACTAGGTTAGGATATATATTTCATGCAAAACAAAAAGAAAAAGGAAAGAAAGAGAATGAGAAACAAAGCAAAAGAACACCAACATTCCCTTGAAAAGAATACAATCATGGTCAGATGGAAATTATTTTCTAATATACATGTCTCATGCAAATTATTAAAATGAAAATTACATAGTTAGGCACAGATGTTGATAAAAAAGGACATGTAAAGACATGAATGAGTCACCTTTGCATGCCACTGCCCCCTAAATATTCCATGCTAATTCTATATATTGAGTCACAAAAATTAAAAAGATAGAAAAGAAAAGAAAAATTCCATGCTTCTCTTCTAGACGTATGGCCATCACAACACAGCACAAAACCTCATGATGAGACTATAAAATAATTTTAATTAAGCAGTTAATGAGTGCCTCTTTGTCATAAACTCTCCTTTAATAAGCAGTCAGAATCCCACATGACTTACATGTTCTCAAATGATACCAGTATAAATCCACGTCACAATTAAAAAAATGTCAGTTTTATAGTTTACTGACTTTTTTAATGCGATATACTAAATTAAAGGCGCGCCGCATCAACCAGAAAATGACACATGGCAGAGTAAGATGAGAGTTTGAGTTGATTTAGTTGACTCGGTCAAGCTTTTTGTGCTAACCAAATATATTTTTCTATATCTTGGATCAATGTTATAATCGATAACTTTCTTGTTTATTGTTTGGTTTGATTAATGTCTGAACTAGTTTTGATACCATTTGATATATGATATTTTTTTGTTCTTTTTGTTCTTTGTTTTATTTTGTTTGCCCGATGTGCACAAATAGTAATAACTTTGCAGTGAGGGCAAAATGAAGTTGCCTGGCCGGCAGACCATTTGTACGTTTGGGTGTGGTGTGTGTTACAACTTACAAGTCACAGCTGACAGACAAGAGAGGAGAGGAGAGGAGAGGGGAGAGAGAGGTCCTTCAAAATTGTAGGTGTGGAACCCACCTCTTCAAATCCACCCACCTGAGCAGAAGATGGCGCGTGCATTGCTGGGACCCTCCAAGTCTATTTTGAAATCGGCACCCAGCATTAATTCATTTTAATTAATTATTTACTGTAGTGCTGCGAGCAGAACAATTCCAAACTTGTTGTTTCATCTGTAAAAACTTGATTGTTCTCTGTAAAAGAAGACTTGATTAAACATATTACCAGCTCGGTAGGCAGAGCAATGCTTATAGTTTGCCATTGCTTCAGAGACTGAATGAACTTCTGACATATCTTATCTTATCACAGCTCATGAAGAAATCTATGGAGAGAGAGAGAGAGAGAGAGAGAGAGAGAGAGAGAGCAAGTTGTTTTAGGGTCTAGGTTAAAATGATTGCAAGTCTGAGAGTAAAGGAGAAAGAGAAGCATTGGTTTGAACATCATTGTTTTCTGTCAATATTTGTGAATGACCTCGTCAAACCTAACATACGGTTTTGTCTTCTTACAAATGGAATAAAATTCTTCCTCATATCTTACATATCTTTTCGAAAGGTAAATTCAATGTTTTACTTTTAGAATCCCAACCTGTCGATTGACATTATTCAAAAAAAGTTGAACCATTTTAAATTTTACTTGTTATATATATCGATCACTCATGTGTACATGTGTGTAAAGTTTAATAACATTTTAAATTTATTTATAATTTTTTTGTCCTTGAACATATGCAACTTGTTCATTTCTTTCTAAATTCTTCGTGCTTGATAATGTGGAATAATGAACACAAATGGCATTGTAGAAAATTATTTGCATTTAGCAATAAACTTTTTTGATTAAATGAAAGTCAACTCCCATTATAATGCACCGGTTTTCTCGAGGAAATAACAAATAGTCTCTCAGCGTAGTGATTGAAATTTTTTTAGTAGAGATATGAGACAAGGTTCGGAAAATCAAAACCGGAACACGAGTAAGTTTCTCGGGGTAGTGATTTAGAATCGTCTCGAAACAAAATCGGTTGAATAGGATGAAAAATCGAATTAATTTATATAAACTACTTAATTTTATATAATCATGATACTTGGCTATTAATTAGATCGAGCTTGCCAATTCCAACTTGAATCAGTTAAATCGCAATCGAAATCTACGATTTTTCGAACCAGGATATTAAATATATTGGAATTTAAATTTCACATACATCGATTGTAGTGGAGCATTGTCCATTTATTTCTTTACATTTTTTTCCTCATTTGAGAGAAACTTAGATTTTCAAATAAATAATGAAAAAAATGTTTCCTTAAATTGTCTATTGTTTCATCATATTTTCGAACTGATAAATGAAACATGTATTATTCGATCTCATTTAACACTTCCATAGGCACTCAAAAAAGGTGAGAACTCTTTAAGGGAAGTACATTATATCATTATCCTTAAATAATGAAGTTGGATGAGTTAATTTGAACTTTCTATGAGACATTTCTATACGTATATATAAAAATATGGAATTAGCAAATCTATAGGGGTTCACATATATAATTTGAACTTTCTAGCTATGAGAGAATTAATTTGACACATGCCCCACAAATTGATTACAAAAGACCTCCTGGTCTTTTTCCTGCAACTTCGCGTTGGGACCTCTCTTTCTCCTCCTCTCTGTGGTTGTATTTGTATCTAAATAAACTGCTTTAATCTCCGAAAGCTCCACAGAAAAACAAAAGCCTTAACCCCTTTTTATTCCTCGCATATCTAATTGATGTATTCTATTAATTAAGCCACAGTAGTAATAGCAACCTCTCCTCCCTCAGCTTCCTTAATCTATCCTTCCTCCAAATCCTAAGCCCTAATCACTACCAATAGAACAACACAGCTCCCACATTCACACCACGTGTCATCCATCTGTGAAACTGCAGGGAGATCGGACGGCGTGGAAGTGCCTGGGGTGCCGCCATGCCGGCATGTCGAAACACCTGTTCATGAGACCGGTACAGCAGATGGCTGACCATGAAACTGGCAGCAGTGCGGGCACTGAGAAAGGAGAAGGGGAAGAAGAAGGAGATGGAGAGGGCACAAGCCACACAAAAGACTGGTTACAACTAGGTTTAGGGCCCTCAACTCGACAAAGACAAGGTGATGAGTTCAATCAACCCTACCGAGATTCTACCATTTTTGGTCATCCAGTCATGCCGGCCAGAACTCAGCTCGTGATGACAAGGCCTCCTTTTCCATGGGCACTGTCTGTGTGGAACAACGGTTCCTTTATTCGGAGCGGCATGAGTGGTGGGCCTGTGAATCCCGTCTACCAACCCGAGATGCGTGTAATGGTGCCGCCAGCAGTGCGGCCTCACACTGGCGTGTGGTTTGTGCTGCAAGCTTCACCAAACCAGTGAGTATTATATCTACTTTTTGTTTTGGTATTTAAGATTGATTATCTTTTAGTTGATATATTGATTTTAAGTATTTTTATTCTATGGTTAGGTTTTTTTTGACATTTTGATTTGATTTTGCTCATTTATTTTTTGTTCTCCCCCTTTTTTTTGTGCAGAGAAAGGGAGCCATTTTTGCCTCAGATACCGAAAAGCTACTTAAGAATAAAGTACAATAAATTAATTTTGAAGCCTTTTGTTTTGCGTGATTTCAACATGATAAAACTTCATTTAGTTGATCTTTTTCCTTGGGCCCTTCTTTTTGTTAGGGATGGGAGAGCGACTATCAGACTGCTGATAAAGTACCTTATTAACAAGCTTGGAATGGTGGACGAATCAGAGGTAAGTAACACTTGAATCAGTGAATAACGTATCGCATTTTCTTAGTTTTTGATAGCTAGAGGAATAATAAGGCAACATATCTAGAGATGTTTAGGGTTAGATGAGTGTCCTAAAACACAGACCTAAGGAACCAATAGACGGAAACTAGTCAAATAGGCTAAATAGGCGAAATAGAGAGATTTTATACATATCTATTTGGACACTAATGGAGTGCCATTTGCCAGCACTTTTGCCCTTTCTGCCTATGACAGGTGTTAAAAAAAATTGGGGGAAAATCGAGAACATTTGAACAATTTCTATGCAGTTTTAGGCATTTCATGTGTGATTGATATGCATCTTCACTTATGATTGTGGGATGACACACACATGGTATGGTATAAACTCTCATTACAAAATCTTTTTTGATAGATTGTTTTAAAATCTCACGTTGATTTTAAACCCCTCGCACTACAACAATATATATCATTTATTTTGTAGTATTCAGATAAACTCTGGTGTAAACTCTTGTAAATACAAGATTCAATACATAATCTTTATCATTCCTTTTTTGAGAATACGCAATAGACGATAATCTATTATTGTTTATATTAAATTAAGTGTTCATATTTACAAGTGATTACAAGACCACAAAAACAAGGTAGAAAGAAAAAGAAAAAAGAGATAGACTATTTTGTACAAACCTTCGTACAAATATGGATCTATTGGTCCCTAACCATTTTCCCTCCATTGGAGGTACATAATCTTTATCATTAAGAAAAAAAACCAATATTGTTGTACTTTCATGTCTTATTCATAATACTCAACCAATATTTCTGGCTCCCCCTAAGAAATTGGAAATTATGTAAATCTTGTTGGTATAGCTTGATTTCGGCCCCGCTATAACAATGTTACCTTAAACTCTTCCTTTATATCACTAACATACTCTTGCCCTAATGTCTGATTTTGATTTCGGACACTCTTTGTACGTGAGTTTGAGCTTGTACTTGAATTTTTTTTTGTGTGTGTTTTGTTTCAAATTTTGAAGGAAAAAAGGTTGAGTTTACACGGTTTAGAACCCCGGTCTTTCAATCAGTTGCAAGTGACCTTTCCAAAAAGCTACATAGCTCTTGTTTAATAAAATCTCGCCCAGCTATAGATTATTTCTAGCTTCGTCCTTTAAACATATGAGTTTTAAACATTCAGTCTCTAATATCTTAATCAAGATATACAACCACTAAGTTAGGAAGTTACTTGATGCTTCAAATTTTTTTATAGGACGTTAGCAAACAAAACTCTCTTAAAAGATTATTAGTGTTAGTTCCTCAAAAGATTTGTTTAAAGGAAACTTAGACTTGAAACTGTTCGTATAAGGAAGATGACTATCATGTATGTTAATGGAATGTAAGTCCATTTCTAATACCGAATCAAACTGATAGCCACATGTACATAAAAGCTGTTGGCAAGCAAGTTTCTATCATTATCATAGAAGGCTTTATAAGCGCGTATCTTGTGTGTATTTTAGTATTATTTTTTGTATCCCTCTTTTTGGTGGGATTTGTGACAAAAACCAAAAGAAAAAAAGATGTATTTCACCTACCTTGACTGAAAGTAATGCACCAGCTACAGCAGTCTCAAACTCAAAGGTATGGGTATTTTCGGGAGAGCTCGCATGCCATATATCTTTCTCCATGAGTGGTCAGATAGATCTCCTTCATTATGACTCGTGGATTTTTGCATCTTTCTCCACTCAATTGCATGCTACTTCTGATTTTGGCTGCATGCATGCAAGTCTACAAGCTTGCACTAACTGCATGTAATCATTAGCCTTCTGGCCCTTGCCTCTATTAGTAGTATTGATCATCATTCGATCTACTGGAAACCATACATCTATTCTTCCTCCAAATATGAAAATTCATAATTTTCCATCCTACGATAAATGTTAGGGCTTGTTTGGATGCATTGTAACTAAATGTGCTATTTTAAGGTTTATGATTTTGAAGTCGAGATCCGGCCTGTAGGCTATGAAAAATTTAGGAATTTGCAAAAAAATGATGTTTGAATGAAATTAAAAGAAGCTATTATCATATTTCAAATCATTATATTTGTCATCTAATTTACATGCTATTTTCATAATATAAAACTAAAACATTAGTAAGCATATATATTAATATATTATATGTCAAATTTAGTAAATAAGCTATTAAGTTTTGTTACATAAATTTGAGCCTATTACAAAATGGCACAAAAACATTTTACAATTATGATTCGCTTAAATGATCATTACAAAAGTTATGATTTCTCTGACCATACTTCCTTGTTTATGTTATGACATATGTAGAAACAACCATTGATTTGAATATATGCTAATACACGTCTTGATGTTTTTTTGTTAGGATTTAAAAATGGAAGATAAAAAGAAACCTTCTAGTCCCTATTAAGATCCGCCACTGAGCTTGTCATTATTATATTACATCCCCTTTAATTAATAGTAACATTCCTTAGCTAGTACAACTCAACACATCACGTAATTAGTATATTTTGATCTATAAACAAATTTGGAGCATAAATTCCTTTTTATGCCTGATTAAATAATGGGTCCTGATATTGCGCACCGTATTTGGGGACGCCCCGTGCGCAACTACCGTCAGTCAAAACGTGACGGCGGCATGACGCGTGTCCATCCAGTGCCTTCCCAGCTCAGCATGCTGCATGCAGCGATGGGTGCACGACGGGGTGAACATAGAGCGCAGCGACACGAACAATATATAGATAGTATAACATTATGATAAAACGGTATATATATAGCAATATATAAAACAGACAAGAAAACAGTATATATATATATTATAATATTATGATAAAACAATATATATAAATCAAATAAAAATAGTATATAGATATGATATTGTTCAGACAAACAGTATATGTGTATAGCAAATGTGTAATTCAAACAAATAATATATATATCACTATATGTTGTGATAAAATAGTATATATAATTCAGATGAAACAATATATAGATATGATATAACTTTATAAAACAGTATATATATAACGATATATAATTCAAACAAAAAATAATATATATAACAATGCAAGATGTAATATATATATATATTTTATAACAGTATATAAATATGATATATTTCAGACAAAACAATATATATATATATATATATATAACAAATTCTTAAGTCGATAAAACAATATATAACAGATTCCGTCGCGCTGGAGAAGAAGGGGATGACAAGGAGAAGGTTGGGGACTCCGGTTGCTGGGGAACACGCCGCGCTCAGGTTGTCCCCAACCTTGGAGTGACCAGGTCGTCTCCAACAGTGGCGTGATTTTCATTTTTCCTTAAATAATTTAATCAGGATTCCCATTTATATGTAAGCACGTAGATTGTTGTCAAAGGTTAATATAATTATTTACAAAAAACCTTTAACATAATTAATCCATAATTATAGAAATAGAAAACAAAGAATGACACGGTGGGAATGATGATTAGTATTTATTTATGTTCACTTGAAATCTTAAACACTATATAAACTTTTTTACATGACACATTCATGTCGCCTAAAGTACCTCAAGATTAGGGCTTAATGTATATATATATATATATATATATATATATATATATATATATAATATTTAGTACCTAAAGTATTCAGTACGCTTTCTTGGTGAACTTTACTGTGCATATTTAATACCAGAGAGTAATTCTAAACTCATTAATCAAAGATTCCATGCTTGCATGTCCAGTATTTAATCATGATGCTTCCAATTTTATGAATGGTTTAAGATAATATTATTCTCACTTTACCACTAATTTTTTCATAAGATGTCTTCATATGCATATATGTTGAATGGTAGACCATCATTCAAGGAAAAAGAATTAAAAGATAACTTTAGTGGGTGATCATCATCCTAGCTAGCTAGTTCATATATAATATTAACGTTATAGTTTATAATAAGCATTCATGCATGATTGGGTATTGATTAGTAATAAATAAGGTTTGTTTATACATGTAGAATGACACTAGTAATTTAAATAATGGTCTTCATGATCACCTATACATTATATACTTTATATACGTTTGATGTGACTAATTCTACTTTGTTCATTTTTATTTCTAAATCGCTACTCAGACCATAATAGGTAACAACACATTTGGTTATTTTGATTGAAAGACTAACACATTTATTAGATTGTCTAACGAAAGTTTATATCTTTACAATACTAAAAGTACCCAAGCCTAGATGCACATTTAAGACAAACCATGTACGTATTTGCATATGACTGGAATTTGCAAGAAGAATGAAAGAACAAAAAATATTAAACTAATCCATGCAATGCAATGTGGGACAAACGTAATGCATATTGTCCATTTCAAGATAAATATGCTTAAGTACTCATGTTTATCAGAAGAAAAAAAGCAAATATTGATAGTAGCCTAGTAGGTAAACATGAGAGCACCAAAATAATAGACAGGCATATTATAGGACCACTTTATATAGGAATATATTATTGCCTAGCTTGTGCATGTAGTTGCACATACAATCATATATAGTTATACTTTTTCTATAGTTATTAATTAGTATATTGTAGGTTTTAAAATGTTCATTATTAATTAATAGTTCTCGTGCAATATGCCCTTTTGGGACCTTATTAGTACTAAATGGAGAGAAAATTGTTGTGATCTGCCGTTAGTTGGTGGGTACTTGTTTTTGTTTTGTAATGGGAGTGGAGACATTTGATTTGAGTGCAAACATTCCTTTTTCTCTATTGGTTGAGACATCACCAACAGGATTTCCTTTCTTTCATTTTCTTTAATTTAACAAAAACAAACCACTTATAATAATAATAATAATAATAATAATAATAATAATAATAATAATAATAATAATAATAATAATAATAATTTTTTTTGGGGGGGAGGGGGGGGGGGGGGGGGGGGGCGCAAATACAAATAGTTTGTGTCTTAAGGCTTGATAATGATGATAATTATTCATAATTAGAAGGTATATATGAATAAAATCATGCATGCTTGATCCCTCTTAACTAAGATTCCTAAATCACTTGCTTTTGAAAAATTCTTCCATTTCAAAATATAGTCAAATAAACATTTATCACAATCAATTGCTCCTTTCTTTTCTGAGGTATTCACATATATTAAAATTATAGCCCAATAATGGTCTTGGAAATTAATTGGCTTATATGGTTGATCTCTAGCTAGGCCAGGGTCAAAACTGGTTCAAATTGTTTAAATTTTAATCTTTTTAAATTATCTGGATCAAATCAGAATGAGTTTCAGGGCGGGTTGAACGGGTCTTTCAACGAGCTCTTGCTAGTTGTCATAGTGAAACATAAATAGATCAAACACCTACCAATAAGAGAGAGATCAAACATACCTTTCGTATATAAATAGGCACATCTCTTATAGTTTGGAGCTGCATGCTGTCTAATAATATTCTGTTCAATAAAAAAATAATATTATGTGCATAATTACAACACACATAATATAATTATTACATTTGTTCGCTTGCCTTCTAATCTACTTAATTCATTATATTGTACACCCAAACATCAAAATGTATGTAGGTATTAGTCATAAATTTCTTTCAGATAGATGTTATTCATAAATTAAAGAAGCATGCTAACCACCTCATGAATCCAACTTTCTTTTTGGGTAAATATATCATTTTTTATATTGTTTTACGATATAGATGAAAATGCTAAAATAGAAATACAACTAAATGAAATGCAGGTAGAAATAATGTGTAGAGGTCGTATTCTTCTGCCGCTTTTGACGATACAACAAGTACGGGACAACATCTGGTGCTCTCGAGAAGCCGCATCACAATTGCCCCAAAACTACTCATCCGCACCTGACCACATCATGATCCTGCTTTATAGCCGGAAGCTCTAGTGTGCGTAACAGGTTCAACATTAATTTAAACAAGCCACATTTGTTTTTAAAGAATAATCCTTCTTTTATGTTTACACCAATCTTTTTTATTTTATCTGGTTTATAGAACTAGTAGCAACTGATGGTGCAAATTTTCACGCTTGCACCAGCAACTAATGGCACCATTACTGATTTTGGAAACTAAAGCTGCTGGAAAGATAAAAAAGAATACTGTCATGCATTGTGCGGGATCCCGATTTTTTTTTGTGGCTTAAACTATTGTTATTTGTACAATTGAGTTAAATGATTTGGGAAGATCGTCCTTACTTGATGCATCCTAGGCAGTTTGTTGACAAAGAACAGTATAACAGATTAACTTACTCAGTAAAATTGCTGATTACCAGATGAACCGTGCACACCTACTGGTTCAACACCCAACTGTTTTTACTCTTACATTTTGGTCATTTTTTTCGTGACATTTATCATGGAAGACTTGTAACAAACCATCATGTTAACTGAAGTAGTACTTCCAGTCTTCTTTATAATTTTGTTATGTATTTTAGTTTTACTTTTTTCTGGTAAATTACTCAGAAATTTTGATTGGTTGTTTCTTTTCTTCATGAGCTTAGATTTGATTTAGTTCATTAGTTATTTGGGCCTTATTGAAAGATGGTTTCAAAATTCATACCAAACCACCAGAGATTGCAAAAATTAGTATCTATTACTTATTTCGGCCTTATCTCAAAGATGAAGTTTCATAATTCACACCGAACCAACAGAGATTGCAAAATTGGTATCTACTACTTACGCTTGAGTTTACTTATTTTCCTTTTGTCATTTAATAAATAAAAGATGATTGGTTTATGAAATGAAACATCCACAAGATATTATTAACTTCTTGACTTTTTTTGTAATCTAGCACTATTTGAAAAATAATTAAGAAAATGACTGGTTTGAGATTATTTGCAAAGTAGTACTTCTGCCAAGTTTTTTGGCGAACATAAGCTATTCCACCACGTTTTTTGGCGGAACAATGGATTCCGTATTCCCAACCATTAGCAGCCTTAAACATATCTTAATTAGGTTAACAAATATTGTTCCGCCAAAATATTTGGCGGAACATGTTAAAATTTTAATTTTTAACGTTAACTGTAAATTTAACAAGAAAATTAACAAAAAAATAAAAAATACTTGTCCCACCAAACTTGTTGGCAGAACAACCTATTTCTTATTTTTTTGGCTCCTGAATATTCTTTATAATTTAGAAAAAACGAACCACTGTTCTGCCACATTGTTTGGCGGAACCGTGTTTTTTTTTATAATTTTTCTTACAATTTGCAGTTAATTCTAAAAATTAAAAGTTTAATCTATTCCGCCAAATAGCTTGATGGTTCAATATTTTTTAACCTAATTAAGATATTTTTAAGTCTCTAATGATTGGACGTAAAGGAAAATACGAAATCATTGTTCCACCAAAAAATTGGCGGAAGTGCTACTTATGTCAATAATCTCAAACCAGACCTATTTTCTTAATTATTTTTTAAAATTGTACTACTTAAGAAAAAGCCTAACTTCGGTCAGAAAAATTACATAGGGTCTATAATCGAAACATCTTTTAAGTCGGAATTCGTCAGCCACAAAGCAAAAGAGCATTACCAATTTCAACTGTCTTTGTTCTCAAAATAAATCAAGCCCTAATATACAAGCGAAGGGACTAAACATAAATGAAAATTACAGAAAATAAACTAAGAGCTCTACAATTAATATTCTTTTATCCAACAACAGTACGAGGAGAAAGATAATATTCCGTCATCCTTGACGCACCATCTCTCACGAGCATCCCCTCCGAATCCCTCAAAATTCGGCCTACCAAATCTCCGAATTCTTCTGAACCTCCTTGAAATTACAAAGACCTTGTCACGTTGAGCTTATCTTCGGCCTTCAACTCGTCACCAAAGTCTCACTTTATTCATATTTGCTCAAAGAAAAATAAATGAAGACTAATACATGCAAAATGGTAATTTTTTAGATTTTCTCCAAACAAAAATTGAAGGCTCAATCATGCAAAATAAGAATTTTTTATATTCTCGAATAACAAAAAAATGAAAGTTAATACATACAAAATTCTCGATATTTTAGGATTATCCAAAACCATAAAAAAAAAATGAAAGATAATACATGCAAAATAAACAATTTGGAATATTTTCTCAAAACCCCATAAAATGAAAACTAATACATACAAAATTCTTATTTTTTTCAATTTTTCACGAAACCCGAATTTTTTTTGGCTAATACTTGCACTTTTTTTTTTCAGATTTACTCAACTACAAAAAATGAAGGCTAATACGTGCAAAATAATCATTTTTTGGATTTTCTAAAACCATCAAAAAATGAAGGCTAATATATATATATTTAATATTTTCTCAAAATCCCATATTGTCAGTGGCGGATCTTGACCGGAATCCTTGGGGAGGGGGGTGGGGGAGCCGTAGTGAAAAATACAGTGAATTTTTTTTTTTTGGGGGGGGGGATACATATAATATATAAATTTATCATAAAATACAATAACATTACTATATATATATATATATATATATATATATATATATATATATACTAAAAATTTCAAAATCTTAGGGGGGCAGCTGCCCCTTCCTGTCCTTACTAAGATCCGCCATTGCATACTGTGATGACTAATACATGTAAAATTCACAATTTTTTCAGATTCCATGAAACCGTAAAAGTTTAAGGCTAATAGATGCAAAATAGTAATTTTTTATCAATACCTCAAAATATAGATACATTAAAAATTCCCACTTTTTAAGATTTGCTTGAAGCCCATAAAATAAAGGGAAATTTACAAAAAACTCCCTATCTTTTCTGAATATTACAAATAACCCCCTGTATTTTCGTTTATTACAAAAAACCCCCTGTCAGAAGAAGTTTTCTTTCAAATACCCCCCTACATCACTATTCCATCCATTCCAAAGTTAATTTTTTTAAAAATGACTAAAACGCCCTTATGTATATTGAATATATTTAATTAACAAATTAATTAAATAAACAAACAAAATAAATTAAATAAAAATAAGTAAAAAAATAAATTAAATAAAAATTGTTAAACGCATAAACAATTCATTAAAAAATAAAATTCATTAAAAAGAAATAAAATTAATTAAAATAAATAAATTAAAAAATAAAAAGAATTAAAAAGAAAAGGTTAATAAAATAATTAAATAGTTAAAAATCAAAAAGTAAAAAATAACTCAATAACAATTAATTAAAATAAAAAATATATACATATTTAAAAATCTAGAAATAATTAAACAAAATATAATAATTAAATAAATAAATAAAAATTAAGTAAAGATAGAAATAAAATAATAAAATTATTATTAATGTTATAAAATAAGGAAATTTACAAAATAACACACTAACTTATTTGAATATTATAAAATACAAAATTTTTTTTTAAATTTAAAAAATTAAAAAATTAAAAATTAAAAATAATAGAAGAAAAATCAATTTTTAAAAATAGTAATAATAATAGACACACACAACTCTATTTATTATAATATAGTATAAGTGTCTAGTGCATTAACCGGTATAGTCCAACATTCAGGTCCATACATATTGTCCTGAAAAAGCCCAACCAAGTTTAAGTCTTTTCAGGACAATATGGTGTTGACCTGAATGTTGCACTGTGCCAGTTAATGCATTAGGCACTTACACTATGTTATAATAATTAGAGTTGTGTGTGTCGATAATTATTACTATTTTTAAAAATTGATTTTTCTTCTATTATTTTATCTTATTTTATTTATTTTATTTTTTTGTATTTTATAATATTCAAATAAGTTAGGGGTTTTTTTTGTAAATTTCCCTATTTTATAACATTAATTATAATTTTATAATTTTATTTTTTATCGTTACTTAATTTTTATTTATTTATTTAATTATTATATTTTGTTTCATTATTTCTAGATTTTTAATTATGTATATTTTGTTTATTTTAATTAATTGTTATGGAGTTATTTTTTACTTTTTACTTTTTATTTTTAACTATTTAATTATTTTATTTTTTAACCTTTTATTTTTAATTATTTTTATTTTTTAATTAGTTTTATTTATTTTTAATGAATTATTTTTTATGTGTTTAACAATTTTTATTTAATTTATTTTGCTTGTTTATTTAATTAATTTGTTAATTAAATAATACATGAGGGTATTTTCGTCATTTTAAAAATAATTTACTTTGGAATGGATGGAATATTGATGTAGGGGGGTATTTGAAAGAAAACTTCTTCTGACAGGGGTTTTTTTGTAATAAACGAAAATGCAGGGGGTTATTTATAATATTCAGAAAAGATAGGGGGTTTTTTGTAAATTTTCCTAAAATAAATAGTAATATATGCAAATTCAAACTTTTTGAGATTTTCTCGAAATTCCAAACAAATGAAGACTAATACATGCAAGACAATATATTTTTTATATTTTCTCAAAACACAAAAAATGAAGGCTATAATACATGCAAAATTCTCAATTATTATAGTTTTTTTAAAGCACCAAAAAAATAAAGGCTAATACGTGAAAAATACAAAATTTTTATACTTTCTCAAAACCCCATAAAATGAAAAATAATACATGTAAACTTATTTTTTTTACATTTTCCAAAAACCAGAACAATTTAAGCAAATACATGCAAAATATATTAATTTCTTTATATTTTCTCAAGACATCAAAAAATAAAAGCTAATACATGCAAAAGTCTCACTTTGTTCATATTTGTCCAGAAAAATAAATAAATGAAGACTAATACATGTAAAATGGTAATTTTTTAGATTTTCTCGAAACAAAAATTGAAGGCTCAATCATGCAAAATAATAATGTTTTTTTACATTTTCTCGAAAAAAAATGAAAGTAATTCATACAAAATTCTCAATTTTTCAGGACGATCCAAAACTATCAAAAATGAAGGATAATACATGAAAATACACCATTTGGAATATCTTCCCAAAACAACATAAAACAAAGACTAATACATATGAAATTCTTAAATTTTTAAATTCTCATGAAACCTGAAAATTTTAATGATAATACATAAAAAGTGCTCACCTTTTTCACATTGCTCAACCACAAAAAGCTGAAAGCCAATACAAGCAAAATAAATTTTCTTTTTTTTTTATTTTATCCAAACCCAATATAATGAAGACAAATTACATGCAAAATTCGCAATATTTTTAGATTTTCACGAAACCGAAAAAATTTAATTCTAATACATGCGAAATAGTGATTTCTTAATATTTTCTCAATACTCCAAAATATAGAGGCTAATGCGTTAATAGTTTTTGTTATGAATAATTTAGTATGGATGTCCATTTCCTTCTTGAACTTCTAAATACATCACCTCCATATATTCATGTATCTAGAATAGTGTGGATGTATATCTTTTCTTGAATTTTGAATATCATTATATTTGTATTTATTCTCTCTTATTTCTATGTATGATGAAGATAATTGATCTTCCTATAAATAGAGCCTTACAATGTAAAGAAGAGACAACAACAATTGAATAAATAGTTTATTATCTTATTCTCTCTTTTCTCTATCTCTCTTTTAACTATTTCATAAAACGTTATCAGCACGACTCTACCATACAGATTTGAAGTTTTAAATAACATAACTAAAACTCTACTCCATAAGGGAGACTTGAAAATCCCTCATTTTATTATGAAAATGGATGGTGATGATATATATGCTTAGCGGATAGTGCAACGACACACACCATACTTAAAAATACAAAATATTTCTCTAACTTAACAAAAATGAAAGCAAATGTAAATACAATATCCGGAAGAGCCATAATTTTGCTGCCCAGAGGAACAAAATTTATAATAGAAGATGCTCTATTATCAACTAAATCAAAAAGAAATTTGTTAAGTTTTAAGGATATACGTCGTAATGGATATCATATTGAAACAATAAGTGAGAATAATATTGAATATCTTAATATAACTAATATTGTGTGTAAACATAAGTATATATTAGAAAAATTGCCCGCTTTGTCAACAGGCCTGTACTATTCACATATTAGTACAATTGAAGCGCATGCTATAATGAACCAAGAGTTCATTCAATCAAACATAAATTTTATGATTTGGCATGATCGCTTAGGTCATCCAGGAGCTATAATGATGAGAAGGATTATAGAAAATTCAAACAGCCATCCTTTGAAGAACCAAAAGATTCTTCCATCAAACGAATTCTCATGTGCTGCTTGTTATCATGGAAAACTAATTGTTAGACCATCGACAACTAAGGTTAAAAATGAATCACCTAGTTTTCTTGAACGTATACAAGGAGATATATGTGGACCTATTACTCCTTCATGTGGACAATTTAAATACTTTATGGTATTAATAAATGCATCTACAAGATGGTCACATGTATATTTGTTATCATCTCGAAATGTAGCATTTGCGAAATTACTTGCCCAGATAATTCGATTAAGAGCACAATTTCTAGATTATACAATTAAGACAATTCGTCTTGATAATGCCGGTGAATTTACATCCCAAGCATTTAATGACTATTGTATGTCAATCGGGATTAAAGTTGAGCATCCAGTAGCTCACACACATACACAAAATGGTTTAGCAGAATCTCTTATTAAGCGTTTACAATTAATCGCTCGACCCTTGGTCATAAAATCAAAGTTGACAACTTATGTTTGGGGCCATGCAATTTTACATGCTGCTGCACTAATTAAATTAAGACCAACTGCTTATCATAAATATTCCCCGTTTCAACTTGTAAATGGCCAGCAGCCAAATATATCTCATTTAAAATTTTTTGGGTGTGTAGTATATGTTCCGATAGCTCCACCACAACGCAAAAAAATGGGTCCACAAAGAAGATTGGGAATTTATGTTGGTTTTGAATCCTCATCGAATTATTAAATATCTTGAACCATTAACTGGAGATTTATTTACAGCAAGATTTGATGATTGTCAATTCGATGAGACTGTATTCCCAACATTAGGGGGAGATAAATAAAAGCTGGAAAAACAAGAAATTACATGGAATGCATTATCAATGTCTCAACTTGATCCTCGAACAAATCAATCTGAACTAGAAGTTCAGAAAATTATTCATTTGGAACAAATTGCAAATCAATTACCTGATGTATTTATTGATACAAAAAGAGTAACCAAATCATATATTCCAGCATTAAATGCTCCTGCTCGAATTGAAATACCCTTGGATAATTCTATTAATGATAAACGCCAGAGGCGTGGTCGACCAATCGGTTCCAAGGATAAAAATCCAAGGAAGAAGCGAGAGCATGATAAGAAAGTTGGCACTACTGAAATTATAAAACCTCATGAAGAGGATATTAAAGATAAAATGGTAGACGACATAAATAACCAAATAAATTTTGAAGAAGTTCAGGTACCTGACAACATTGAAAATGTTGAAAATGAAGAGATCTCGATAAATTATGTCTCTACTGGAAAAAGATGGAACCGAAATGAAACTATTATTGATGAAAAGTTTGCATATGCGATCGCAATAGATTTAAACAATGAAAATGAGGATCAAGAACCAAAATCAATTGAAGAATGTTGACGAAGAAAAGATTGGCCAAAATGGAAAGATGCATTTAAGGCAGAGTTGAACTCACTTGAGAAACGTGAAGTTTTTGGACATGTAATCCAAACGCCTGAAGGTATAGAACCAGTAGGCTATAAGTGGGTATTTGTAAGAAAGCGAAATGAGAAGAATAAAATTATAAGATACAAAGCAAGATTGGTAGCGCAAGGATTTACATAGAAACCCGGAATAGATTATGAAGAGACTTATTTGCCCGTATTAGATGCAATTACATTTAGATTTTTAATTAGCTTGGCAGTTTCTGAAGGACTAAATATGCGTCTAATGGATGTTGTTACAGCTTATTTATATGGATCGCTTGATACTGATATTTATATGAAAGTCCCTGAAGGACTAAAAGTATCCGAAGCATGTAACATAAGACATCGTGGAATGTATTCTATAAAATTGAAAAAGTCCTTGTATGGATTGAAACAATCCGGAAGGATGTGGTATAACCACCTAAGTAAATACCTTACAAAAGAAGGATATGAAAATAATCTTATTAGTCCATGTATTTTTATTAAGAAATCCAATTCTGGATTTGTTATTATTGCAGTATATGTCGATGATTTAAATATCATTGGAACTCCTGAAGAGATTGAGAATACTGCTGCATATTTAAAAAGAGAATTTGAAATGAAAGATCTTGGAAAAACAAAATTTTGTCTTGGACTACAAATTGAGCACTTAAAAGGTGGCATATTTGTTCATCAGTCCAATTATGTGAATAAAATTTTAAAACGATTTAACATGGACAAATCCCATCCATTAAGCTCACCAATGGTTGTTCGATCCCTTGATGTAAAGATGGATTGTTTTCGTCCAAAAGAAGATAATGAAGAAATTCTTGGTCCAGAAGTACCATATTTGAGTGTAATTGGTGCATTGATGTATTTAGCTAATAATACAAGGCCTGATATAGCATTCTCTGTAAACTTATTAGCTAGATATAGTTCTGCACCAACACGAAGACATTGGAATGATATTAAACATGTACTTCGTTATCTTCGAGGAACAATAGATATGGGTTTATTATACAAAAAAATAACATAACCCAAATTAATTGGATATGCAGATGCTGGATATATGTCAGAATAACATAAAGCCAGATCACAAACTGGATACTTATTTACATACGGCAATACTGCTATTTCATGGCGGCCCACCAAGCAAACCTTAGTGGCTACATCTTCAAACCATGCTGAAATTATTGCGCTCCATGAGGCTAGTAAAGAATGTGTATGGCTAAGATCAATGATTCAACATATTCAAGAATCATGTCACCTTAATACAGTTAAAGGTAGTCCAACTGTGATATATGAAGATAACACTGCATGCATTGCTCAAATAAAAGAAGGCTATATTAAAAGAGATAGAACCAAACATATTTCTCCAAAGTTCTTTTTCACACACGAACTTCAGAAGAACGGTGAAATTAATATTCACCAGATACGCTCAACGGACAATCTAGCAGATCTATTCACTAAATCATTACCAACCAGAACTTTTGAGAAATTAGTGCACAAGATTGGACTTCGTCGTTTTAAAGATATTTGTACACATGAGAGGAGAAATAATACGTATGAAATATGGACATCCAAGGGGGAGTGTTATGAATAATTTAGTATGGATGCCCATTTCCTTCTTGAACTTCTAAATACATCACCTCCATATATTCATGTATCTAGAATAGTGTGGATGCATATCTTTTCTTGAATTTTGAATATTATTATATTTGTATTTATTCTCTCTTATTTCTATATATTATGAAGAGAATTGATCTTCCTATAAATAGAGCCTTACAATGTAAAAAAGAGACAACAACAATTGAATAAATAGTTTATTATCTTATTCTCTCTTTTCTCTATCTTTGTTTTAACTATTTCATAAAAGTTTTCACTTTTTTAAGATTTGCTCGAAACCCCACAAAAAATGAAGACTGATATATTTATTGTAGAGTAGCATTTTTATATAAAGAAAAGCATATATGTGATTCATCATTTATTGAAGAGAATTATGGGCAGCACAAATTCTATCTATAAAAGGTAAAGAAAGAAAGAAAAAAAAAAGAAGCTAAAAAACTAATTGCAATTCGCAAGAGAAAACAACTGACTAAAAAATGAGGGACAAAAAACAATAAACAAATTGAGCCCAGCATCCGTCTATATCCTAAAGTGGGGTTAGTGAAAAGACCAAGATGCCCCCTCCACTCGCCACTCTCTTCACTCTCCTCCAGCAATCTGGCCATTTTGAATTCAAAAGCAAAGAAAAGAAAAGATGCTTGCTTATTCATCTCATTCTCAACAATAAAAAATTAGGGAAAAACATATCTATCCCTTCTTCCTGCCTTTCAGTTAGGGGTGTAAACGGTGCGGATACGGTTCGGATAGTGCTCTTACCATATCTGTATCCATATTTTTTTTCGGATTCGGATAGACCCGGATACGGATATGGTTTGGATATTAAACGGATATGGATACGGTTAGGATATCTCGGATACGGATACGAATATGGACTCATTTCGAATTGTTAAAACGGATATTTTAATAAATATCATAGAAAATTGCTATATAAATATAACTATTAAAAGGAAAAAATTTAAACAAGTAATTGTACTAGAAATTTATTCTGCAGAAAAATGTCATTTTCTACTGAATTTGGGCACAATATTTTAAATTAGTTGCATTAATCTAGTAGATGACAACTAGGAGATTATTTGGCAAAACGTATCATGGCAATCGGATAAATAATAAGGGAGATCTAAGCGTTCAAATTGTGACAACACCAAAATATAAGCTGTTTCAGAACATGCTTGTAACTTAAGGATTTCTTCCATTACGGACATACTTTTTGCCTCCATTTTCATTCGATTTACTATGGAAAAATGAAATAACAATCAATTACCGATTCATATCACTCTTGTCTGATTAGATTTAAAGAAAACATTAATAAAAGATCTTCTCCCTCCACTTGGCTACATCTGGCAAGCTGAAATAAGTCATTTTCTATCTGAATGTGGGCATGATATTCAATATTCATCGTATAGATCTTTCAGAGGACAACTAGGAGATGATAATGCAAAAAGATTAATGGCAATTCGATAAATAATGAGAAAGATCTAAGATTTCAAAGTTCGAGTCACAACACCAAAACAAAAGCAATTTCTAACAAGCACGTGGTAACTTAAGGTGTTTTTCCACAACGTGCACTCTTCTTGTCTCCGTTTTTTTCAATCTACAGAAGACATATGAAATAACAATTAAGTAATAATTTATATCCCTCTTGTGTGATTAGATTTGAAGAAAACGCCGATTAAAGATCTTCTCTCCCCCCGGCTGAATCTGGACTGCAGAAAAAAGTAATTTTCAAACTGAATGTGGGTGTAATATTTAAACTGGTCAATTGGATAAATAATTAGGTAGATCTAAGCGTTCAATGTTTGAGTCACGGCTCAAAAACAAAAGCTATTTCTGAACGGCCCATGATAATTTAAGGATTTCTTAATCTACTGGCGTTTTTCTTGGCTCATTTTTCTTTAGATCAACTCAAGTCCAACAAAATTACAATTGACTATTGATGATTCCATTCCCTCTTGTGCGATTAAATTTGATGAAAAAGGTCGATAAAATATCTTCACTCCCAATGGTCGAATCTGGACAATAGATAAAAATTAATTTCTATCTGAATCTAGGCACAATTTTCTAAATTAGTCGCATAGAACTAGTAGCGGACGACTAGGAGATAATTTTGCAAAAAGAATAATACAATTGAATAAATAATCAGTGACATTTAAGCGTTCAAAGTCGGACTCACAACACCAAGACATAATCTGTTTCAGAACATGCCCGTTGTAATTTAAGGTATTCTTTCACAACGGGAGCTCTTCTTGGCTCCATTTTCGTTAGATCCAGTCAAGACAAATAAAACAACAATACACTACCGACACATATCTCTCTTGTGTGATTAGATTTGAAGAAAATGTGGATTAACTACGGATTCATATCTCCCTCCCCTTCGCTGAATATGGACTGCAGAAAAATGTCATTTTCTACTGAATGCGGGCACAATATTTTAAATTACTTGCATTAATCTAGTAGATGACAACTAGAAGATTATTTGGCAAAACGTATCAGGGCAATCTGATAAATAATAAGGGAGATTTAAGCGTTCAAATTTGGAGTGACAACACCAAAATATAAGCTGTTTCAGAACATGCTTGTAACTTAAGGAGTTCTTCCATTACGGACATACTTTTTGCCTCCATTTTCATTCGATCTACTATGGAAAAATGAAATAACAATCAATTACCGATTCATATCACTCTTGTCTGATTAGATTTAAAGAAAACATTAATAAAAGATCTTCTCCCTCCACCTGGCTACATCTGGCAAGCACAAAGAAGTCATTTTCTATCTGAATGCGGGCATGATATTCAATATTCATCACATAGATCTTTCAGAGGACAACAAGGAGATGATAATGCAAAAAGAATAAGGGCAATTGGATAAATAATGAGAAAGATCTAAGAATTCAATTCGAGTCACAACACCAAAACAAAAGCAATTTCTAACAAGCACGTGGTAACTTAAGGTGTTTTTCCACAACGTGCACTCTTCTTGTCTCCGTTTTTTTCAATCTACAGAAGACATATGAAATAACAATTAAGTACTAATTTATATCCTTCTTGTGTGACTAGATTTGAAGAAAATGTCGATTAAAGATCTTCTCTCCTCCCTTGGCTGAATCTGGACTGCAGAAAAAAGTAAGTTTCAAACTGAGTGTGGGGGTAATATTTTAAAATATTTGCATTGATATAGTAGATGACAACTGGGAGATTATTTTGCAAAAATAATCAGGGCAATGGGATAAATAATGAGGGAGATTTAAACGTTCAAAGTTGGAGTCCCAACACCAAAATATAAGCTGTTTCTGAACATCTCGTTGTAATTGAGGAAGTTTGTCTATTACGGTCGTTCTTCTTCCTTCATTTTACTTTTAATCTAGTCGAGACAAACAAAATAACCCTTAACAACTAATTCCTATCACTCCTGTGCGATTATATTTAAAGAAAAAGTCGATAAAAGATGTCATCTCTCTCTCTGGCTGAATCTAGACAGCAAAAAAATTCATTTTATATCTAAAGGTGGGGACGATATTCTAAATTCATGACATAGATTAGTTAGATGAAAACATGGAGAAAATTTTGCCAAAAGAAACGGGGCAATTGAAAAAATAATGATGAAAATTTAAGCGTTCAAAGTTGGAGTCAAAACATCAAAATAAAAGTGGTTTCTGACCAGTCTGTTGTAATTTAAGGAGTTCTTCCGCAACTGGCACTTTTCTTGCCTCATTTTTAATTTGTTCTACCCAAGACAAACAAAATAACCATTAACGACAGATTCTTATCCCCGTTTTGCGTTTAGATTTGAAGAAAATTTTGACAAAAAATCTTCTCCCTCCACTTGGCTTAATATGGACAGCAAAAAAAAAATATTTTCTATCTGAATGTGGGCACGATATTCTAAATTCTTCGTATAGATCTTTTCGAGGAGAACAAGTAGATGATTTTGCAAAAAGAATCTGGGCAATTGGATAAATAATGAGGTAGATCCAAGCGTTCAAAGTTTGAGTCACGGCTCAAAAACATAAGTTATTTCTGAACGGCCCATTATAATTTAAGGATTTCTTCCTCTACTGGCGCTTTTCTTGGCTCATTTTTCTTTCGATCTACTCAAGTCCAACAAAATTAAAATTGACTATTGATGATTCCATTCCCTCTTGTGCGATTAAATTTGATGAAAAAGGTCGATAAAATATCTTCACTCCCATTGGCTAAATCTAGACAACTAGGAGATTATTTTACAAAAAGAATAGGGCAATTTCATAAATAATGAGGGAGATCTAAGCGTTCAATGTTGGAGTTATAATACCAAAACATAAGCTGTTACTAACCGGCACGTGGTGATTTAATGAGTTCTTCTTCTACTAGCATAGTTCTTGGCACATTTTTCTTTCAATTTACTCAAGACAAAAAATATAATAATCAACTACCGATTTTTATCCCTCTTGTGAGATTAGATTTCAAGAAAAGTCGATAAAAGATCTTCTTTTTCCGCTTTGCTGAATCTGGACTGCAAAAAAAATTATTTTCTATCTCCAATCAGGCACATTATATTAAATTAGTTGCATTTATTTGGTAGATAATAACTAGGAGATTATTCTGCTAAATGAATCAGGGCAATTGGATAAATAATGTGGGAGATCTATGCATTCAAAGTTGAAGTCACAACACAAAAATATGAGCCGTTTCAGAACATGCCCGTTGTAATTTAGGGAGTTCTTCTAATGTGGGAACTCTTTTCTTGTCTTTTTCTCGATCTACTCAAGACAAAACAAAATAAGAATTAAGTACTGATTCATATCTCTCTTGTGTGATTAGATTTGAAGAAAATGTGGATTAACTACGGATTCATATCTCATTCCCCTTGGCTGAATATGGACTGCAGAAAAATGTTATTTTCTACTGAATGCGGGCACAATATTTTAAATTAGTTGCATTAGTCAAGTAGATGACAACTAGGAGATTATTTGGCAAAACGAATCAGGGCAATTGGATAAATAATAAGGGAGATCTCAGCGTTCAAATTTGGAGTCACAACACCAAAATATAAGCTGTCTCAGAACATGCTTCTAACTTAAGGAGTTCTTCCATTACGGACATAATTTTTACCTCCATTTTCATTCGATCTACTCAAGAAGAATGAAATAACAATTAATTACCAATTCATATCACTCTTGTCCGCTTAGATTTAAAGAAAACGTTAATAAAAGTTCTTCTCCCTCCACTTGGCTACATCTGGCAAGCAGAAAGAAGTCATTTTCTATCTGAATGCGTCCATGATATTTAATATTCATCACATAGATCTTTCAGAGGACAACTAGGAGATGATAATGCAAAAAAAATAAGGGCAATTGGATAAATAATGAGAAAGATCTAAGAATTCAATGTTCGAGTCACAACACCAAAACAAAAGCAATTTCTAACCAACACATGGTAACTTAAGGATTTTTTCCATAACGGGCACTCTTCTTCTCTCCTTTTTTGTCAATCTACTGAAGACATATGAAATAACAATTAAGTACTAATTTATTTCCCACTTGTGTGATTAGATTTGAAGAAAATGTCGATTAAGGATCTTCCCTCCCCCCTTGGCTGAATCTGGATTGCAGAAAAAAGTAATTTTCAATCTGAATATGGGCATAATAATTTAAAATATTTGCATTGATATAGTATATGATAACTGGGAGATTATTTTGCAAAAATAATTTGGGCAATTGGATAAATAATTAGGGAGATTTAAACGTTCAAAGTTGGAGTCACAACACCAAAATATAAGCTGTTTCTGAACATCCCGTTGTAATTTAGGTAGTTCTTCCATTATGGTCGCTCTTCTGGTTTTATTTTAGTTTTAATCTACTCAAGACAAACAAAATAACCCTTAACAACTAATTCCTATAACTCATGTGTTATTAGATTTAAAGAAATATCGATAAAAGATGTCATCTCTCTCTCTGGCTGAATCTAGACAGCAAAAAAATTCATCTTATATCTAAAGGTGGGGACGATATTCTCAATTCATGACATAGATTAGTTAGACGAAAACAAGGAGAAAATTTTGGCAAAAGAATCGGGGCAATTGAAAAAATAATGACGAAGATTTAAGCGTTCAAAGTTGGAGTCAAAAAATCAAAGTAAAAGTTGTTTCTGACCAGTCTGTTGTAATTTAAGGAGTTCTTCTGCAACAGGCACTTTTCTTGCCTCATTTTTCATTCATTCTACAATAGCTTATGTTTTTGAGCCGTGACTCAAACTTTGAACGCTTAGATCTACCTCATTATTTATCCAATTGACCAGATTCATTTTGCAAAATCATCTACTCGTTCTCCGCTAAAAGATCTATACGACGAATTTAGAATATCGTGACCACATTCGGATAGAAAATATATTTTTTTTGGTGTCCAGATTAAGCCAAGTGGAGGGAGAAGATTTTTTGTCAATATTTTCTTCAAATCTGACCGCAAAAGAGGGATAAGAATCTGTCGTTAATGGTTATTTTGTATGTCTTGGGTAGAACGAATGAAAAATGAGAGCCAGTTGCGGAAGAACTCCTTAAATTACAACAGACTGGTCAGAAACCACTTTTATTTTGATGTTTTGACTCCAACTTTGAACGCTTAAATCTTCGTCATTATTTTTTCAATTGCCCCGATTCTTTGTGCAAAATTTTCTCCTTGTTTTCATCTAACTAATCTATGTCACGAATTTACAATATCGTCCCCACCTTTAGATATAAAATGAATTTTTTTGCTGTCTAGATTCAGCCAGAGAGAGAGATGACATCTTTTATCGATTTTTTCTTTAAATATAATCGCACATGAGTGATAGGAATTAGTTGTTAAGGGTTATTTTGTTTGTCTTGAGTAGATTAAAAGTAAAATGAAGGAAAAAGAACGACCGTAATAGAAGAACTTCCTCAATTACAACGAGATGTTCAGAAACAGCTTATATTTTGGTGTTGGGACTCCAACTTTGAACGTTTAAATCTCCCTCAATATTTATCCAATTGCCCTAATTATTTTTGCAAAATAATCTCCCAGTTGTCATCTACTATATCAATGCAAATATTTTAAAATATTACGCCCACATTCAGTATGAAAATTACTTTTTTCTGCAGTCCAGATTCAGCCGGGGGGAGAGAAGATCTTTAATCGACGTTTTCTTCAAATCTAATCACACAAGAGGGATATAAATTAGTACTTAATTGTTATTTCATATGTCTTCTGTAGATTGGAAAAAAAGGAGACAAGAAGAGTGCACGTTGTGGAAAAACACCTTAAGTTACCACGTGCTTGTTAGAAATTGCTTTTGTTTTGGTGTTGTGAGTCGAACTTTGAATTCTTAGATCTTTCTGCATTATCATCTCCTAGTAATCCTCTGAAAGATCTATGTGATGAATATTGAATATCATGCCCACATTCAGATAGAAAATGACTTTTTGTGCTTGCCAGATGTAGCCAAGTGGAGGGAGAAGATCTATTATTAATGTTTTCTTTAAATCTAATCAGACAAGAGTGATATGAATCGGTAGTTGATTGTTATTTCATTTTTCCATAGTAGATCGAATGAAAATGGAGGCAAAAAGTATGTCCGTAATGGAAGAAATTCTTAAGTCACAAGCATGTTTTGAAACAGCTTATATTTTGGTGTTGTCACAATTTGAACGCTTAGATCTCCCTTATTATTTATCCGATTGCCATGATACGTTTTGCCAAATAATCTCCTAGTTGTCATCTACTAGATTAATGCAACTAATTTAAAATATTGTGCCCAAATTCAGTAGAAAATGACATTTTTCTGCAGTCCATATTCAGCCAAGGGAAGGGAGATATGAATCCGTAGTTAATCCACATTTTCTTCAAATCTAATCATACAAGAGGGATATGTGTCGGTAGTTTATTGTTGTTTTATTTGTCTTGAGTGGATCTAAAGAAAATGGAGGCAAGAAGGGCTCCCGTTGTGAAAGAATACCTTAAATTACAACGGGCATGTTCTGAAACAGATTATGTCTTGGTGTTGTGAGTCCAAATTTGAACGCTTAAATGTCACTCATTATTTATTCAATTGTTCTATTCTTTTTGCAAAATTATCTCCTAGTTTTCCGCTACTAGTTCTATGAGACTAATTTAGAAAATTGTGCCTAGATTCATATAGAAATTAATTTTTATCTGTTGTCCAGATTCAACCATTGGGAGTGAAGATATTTTATCGACCTTTTTCATCAAATTTAATCGCACAAGAGGGAATGGAATCATCAATAGTCAATTGTAATTTTGTTGGACTTGAGTTGATCTAAAGAAAAATGAGCCAAGAAAAACGCCAGTAGATGAAGAAACCCTTAAATTATCATGGGCCGTTCAGAAATACCTTATGTTTTTGTGCCGTGACTCAAACTTTGAACGCTTAGATCTACCTAATTATTTATCGAATTGACCAGATTCTTTTTGATAAATCATCAACTTGTTCTCCGCTAAAAGATCTATACGACGAATTTAGAATATCGTGCCCACATTCGGATAGAAAATATATTTTTTTTGGTGTCCAGATTAAGCCAAGTGGAGGGAGAAGATTTTTTGTCAACATTTTCTTAAAATCTAAATGCAATAGAGGGATAAGAATCTGTCGTTAAAGGTTATTTTGTTTGTCTTGGGTAGAACGTATGAAAAATGAGAGCCAGTTGCGGAAGAACTCCTTAAATTACAACAGACTGGTCAGAAACCACTTTTATTTTGATGTTTTGACTCCTACTTTGAACACTTAAATCTTCGTCTTTATTTTTTCAATTGCCCCGATTCTTTTCGCAAACTTTTCTCCTTGTTTTCATCTAACTAATCTATGTCATGAATTTAGAATATCGTCCCCACCTTTACATATAAAATGAATTTTTTTGCTGTCTAGATTCAGCTAGAGAGAGAGATGACATCTTTTATCGACTTTTTCGATAAATATAATCGCACATGAGTGATATGAATTAGTTGTTAAGGGTTATTTTGTTTGTCTTGAGTAGATTAAAAGTAAAATGAAGGAAGAAGAATGACCGCAATAGAAGAACTTCCTCAATTACAACGAGATGTTCAGAAACAGCTTATATTCTGGTGTTGGGACTCCAACTTTGGACGTTTAAATTTCCCTCATTATTTATCCAATTGCCCTAATTATTTTTACAAAACAATCTCCCAGTTGTCATCTACTATATCAATGCAAATATTTTAAAATATTACGCACACATTCAGTATGAAAATAACTTTTTTCTGCAGTCCAGATTTAGCCAAGGGGGGAGAGAAGATCTTTAATCGACGTTTTCTTCAAATCTAATCACACAAGGGGGATATAAAGTAGTACTTAGTTGTTATTTCATATGTCTTCTGTAGATTGAAAAAAACAGAGACAAAAAGAGTGCACATTGTGGAAAAACACCTTAAGTTGATCTAACGAAAAATGAGCCAAGAAAAACGCCAGTAGATGAAGAAATCCTTAAATTATCACAGGCCGTTCAGAAATAGCTTATGTTTTTGAGCCGTGACTCAAACTTTGAATGCTTAGATCTACCTCATTATCTATCCAATTGCCCAGATTATTTTTGCAAAATCATCTACTTGTTCTCCGCTAAAAGATCTATACGACGAATTTAGAATATCGTGCCCACATGCGGATAGAAAATATATTTTTTTTGGTGTCCAGATTAAGCCAAGTGGAGGGAGAAGATTTTTTGTCAACATTTTCTTCAAATCTAATCCCAAATGAGGGATAAGAATCTGTCGTTAATGGTTATTTTGTTTGTCTTGAGTAGAACGAATGAAAAATGAGAGCCAGTTGTAGAAGAACACCTTAAATTACAACAGACTGGTCAGAAACCACTTTTATTTGATGTTTTGACTCCAAGTTTGAAAGCTTAAATCTTCGTCATTATTTTTTCAATTTCCCCGATTCTTTGGGCAAAATTTTCTCCTTGTTTGCATCTAACTAATCTATGTCATGAATTTAGAATATCGTCCCCGCCTTTAGATATAAAATGAATTTTTTTGCTGTTTAGATTCAGCCAGAGAGAGAGATGACATCTTTTATCGATTTTTCTTTAAATATGCACATGAGTGATAGGAATTAGTTGTTAGGGGTTGTTTTGTTTGTCTCGACTAGATTAAAAGTAAAATGAAGGACGAAGAACGACCGTAATAGAAGAACTTCCTCCATTACAACGAGAAGTTCAGAAACATCTTATATTTTGGTGTTGGGACTCCAACATTGAACGTTTAAATCTCCCTCATTATTTATCCAATTGCCCTAATTATTTTTGCAAAATAATCTCCCACTATTCATCTACTATATCAATGCAAATATTTTAAAATATTACGCCCACATTCAGTTTGAAAATTACTTTTTTCTGCAGTCCAGATTCAGCCGGGGGGAGAGAAGATCTTTAATCGACGTTTTCTTCAAATCTAATCACACAAGAGGGATATAAATTAGTACTTAATTGTTATTTCATATGTCTTCTGTAGTTTGAAAAAAACGGAGACAAGAAGAGCGCACGTTGTGGAAAAACACCTTAAGTTACCACGTGCTTGTTAGAAATTGCTTTTGTTTTGGTGTTGTGACTCGAACTTTGAATTTTTAGATCTTTCTCATTATTTATCCAACTGCCCTTATTCTTTTTTGCATTATCATCTCCTAGTTGTCCTCTTAAAGATCTATGTGATGAATATTGAATATCATCCCCACATTCAGGTAGAAAATGACTTCTTTCTGCTTGCCAGATGTAGCCAAGTGGAGGGAGAAGATCTTTTATTAACGTTTTCTTTAAATCTAATCAGACAAGAGTGATATGAATCGGTAATTGATTGTCATTTCATTTTTTCATAGTAGATCGAATGAAAATGGAGGCAAAAAGTATGTCCGTAATGGAAGAACTCCTTAACTCACAAGCATGTTCTGAAACAGCTTATTTTTTTGGTGTCATGACTCAAAATTTGAACGCTTAGATCTCCCTTATTTTTTATCCGATTGCCCTGATTCATTTTGCCGAGGGAGATCTAAGCGTTCAATGTTGGAGTTATAATACCAAAACATAATCTGTTACTAACCGGCACGTGGTGATTTAATGAGTTCTTCTTCTACTAGCGTAGCTCTTGGCATATTTTTCTTTCAATTTACGCAAGACAAAAAAAAATAATAATGAACTACAGATTTTTATCCCTCATGTGCGATTAGATTTCAAGAAAAGTCGATAAAAGATCTTTTTTTTCCGCTTTGCTGAATCCGGACAGCAAAAAAAATTATTTTCAATTTCAATGCGGGCACTTTATATTAAATTAGTTGCATTTATTTGGTAGATAACAACTAGGAGATTATTCTGCTAAATAAATCAGGGCAATTGGACAAATAATGTGGGAGATCTAAGCATTCAAAGTTGAAGTTACAACACCAAAATATGAGATGTTTCAGAACATGCCCGTTGTAATTTAGGGAGTTTTTCCATTATGGGGACTCTTTTCGTGTCATTTTTTTTAAAGTACTCAAGACGAATAAAATAAGAATTAACTACTGATTCATATCTCTCTTGTGTGATTAGATTTGAAGAAAATGTGGATTAACTACGGATTCAAATCTCCCTCCCCTTGGCTGAAAATGGACTGCAGAAAAATGTCATTTTCTACTGAATGCGGGCACAATATTTTAAATTAGTTGAATTAATCTAGTAGATGACAACCAGGAGATTATTTGGCAAAACGTATCAGGTCAATCGGATAAATAATAACGGAGATCTAAGCGTTCAAATTTGTAGTGACAACACCAAAATATAAGCTGTTTCAGAACATGGTTATAACTTAAAGGGTTCTTACGTTCAGGACATACTTTTTGCCTCCATTTTCATTCGATCTACTCTTGAAAAATGAAATAACAATCAATTACCGATTCATATCACTCTTGTCTGATTAGATTTAAAGAAAACGTTCTCCCTCCACTTGGCTACATCTGGCAAGCAGAAAAAAGTCATTTTCTATTGAATGCGGGCATGATATTCAATATTCATCACATAGATCTTTCAGAGGATAACTAGGAGATGATAATGCAAAAAGAATAAGGGCAATTGGATAAATAATGAGAAAGATCTAAGAATTCAAAAATTCGAGTCACAACACCAAAACAAAAGCAATTTCTAACCAACACGTGGTAACTTAAGGTGTTATTCCATAACGAGCACTCTTCTTGTCTCCATTTTTTTCAATCTACAGAGAACATATGAAATAATAAGTAAGTACTAATTTATATCCCTCTTGTGTGATTAGATTTGAAGAAAACGTCGATTAAAGTTCCTCTCCCCCCTTGGCTGAATTTGGACTGCAGAAAAAAGTAATTTTCAAACTGTATGTGGGCGTAATATTTTAAAATATTTGTATTGATATAGTAGATGACAACTGGAAGATTATTTTGCAAAAATAATTAGGGCAATTGGATAAATACTGAGAGAGATTTAAACGTTTAAAGTTGGAGTCCCAACACCAAAATATAAGCTGTTTCTGAACATCTCGTTGTAATTGAGGAAGTTCTTCTATTACGGTCGTTCTTCTTGCTTCTTTTTACTTTTAATCTACTCAAGACAAACAAAAAAACCCTTAACAACTAATTCCTATCACTCCTGTGCGATTATATTTAAAGAAAAAGTCGATAAAAGATGTCATCTCTCTCTCTGGCTGAATCTATACAACAAAAAAATTCATTTTATATCTAAAGGTGGGGACGATATTCTAAATTCATGACATAGATTAGTTAGATGAAAACAACGAGAAAATTTTGCCAAAAGAATCGGGGCAATTAGAAAAATAATGACGAAGATTTAAGCGTTCAAACTTGGAGTCAAAACATCAAAATAAAAGTGGTTTCTGACCAACGCGTCGTAATTTAAGAAGGTCTTCCGCAACTTGCACTTTTCTTGCCTCATTTTTTATTCGTTCTACCCAAGACAAACAAAATAACCATTAACGACAGATTCTTATCCCTCTTTTGCAATTAGATGTTGACAAAAAATCTTCTCCCTCCACTTGGCTTAATCTTGATAGCAAAAAAAATTTATTTCCTATCCGAATGTGGGCACGATATTCTAAATTCGTCGTATAGATCTTTTAGAGGACAACAAGTAGATGATTTTGCCAAAAGAATCAGGACAATTGGATAAATAATGAGGTAGACCTAAGCGTTCAAAGTTTGAGTCACGGCTCAAAAACATAAGCTATTTCTGAACGGCCCATGATAATTTGAGGATTTCTCCCTCTACTGGCGCATTTCTTGGCTCATTTTTCTTTCGATCTACTCAAGTCCAACAAAATTACAATTGACTATTGATGATTCCATTCCCTCTTGTGCGATTAAATTTGATGAAAAAGGTCGATAAAATATCTTCACTCCCATTGGCTTAATCTGGACAGCAGATAAAAATTAATTTCTATCTGAAACTGGGCACAATTTCCTAAATTAGTCGCATAAAACTAGTAGCGGACAACTAGGAGATAATTTTGCAAAAAGAATAGAACAATTGAATAAATAATGAGCGACATTTAAGCGTTCAAAGTTGGACTCACAACACCAAGACATAATCTGTTTCAGAACATGCCCGTTGTAATTTAAGGTGTTCTTTCACAACGGGAGCTCTTCTTGCCTTCATTTTCTTTAGATTCATTCAAGACAAATTAAATAACAATAAACTACCCACACATATTCCTCTTCTATGATTAGATTTGAAGAAAATGTCGATTAAAGATCTTTTTCTTTCCTTGGCTAAATCTGAACTGCAGAAAAAAATCATTTTCTATCTGAATTCGGCTACAATATTTTAAATTAATTGCAGTGATCTAATAGATGAGAACTAGGAGATTATTTCGCAAAAAGAATAGGGCAATTTCATAAACAATGTTGGAGTTATAATACAAAAACATAAGCTGTTACTAACTGACACGTGGTGATTTAATGAGTTCTTCTTCTACTAGCGTAGTTCTTGGCATATTTTTCTCTCAATTTACTCAAGACAAAAAAAATATAATAATGAACTACAAATTTTTATCCCTCTTGTGTGATTTGATTTCAAGAAAAGTCGAAAAAAATCTTCTTTTTCCACTTTGCTGAATCTAATGAATCAGGGCAATTGGATAAATAATGTGGGAGATCTAAGCATTAAAAGTTGAAGTCACAACACCAAAATATGAGATGTTTCAGAACATGCCCGTTGTAATTTAGGGAGTTCTTCCATTATAAAGACTCTTTTAGTGTCATTTTTCTTCGATTTACTCAAGACGAACAAAATAAGAATTAACTACTGATTCATGTCTCTCTTGTGTGATTAGATTTGAAGAAAATGTGGATTAACTACGGATTCATATCTCCCTCCCCTTGGCTGAATATGGACTGTAGATAAATGTCATTTTCTACTGAATGCGGGTAAAATACTTTAAATTAGTTGCATTAATCTAGTCGGTGACAACTAGGAGATTATTATTTATGAAATTGCCCTATTCTTTTTGCAAAATAATATCTCAGTTCTCATCTACTAAATCACTGCAATTAATTTAAAATATTGTGCCCGAATTCAGATAGAAAATGAATTTTTTCGTCAGTTCAGATTCAGCCAAGGAAAGCAAAAGATCTTTAATCGACATTTTCTTCAAATCTAATCATACAAGAGGGATATGTGTCGGTAGTTTATTGTTATTTTATTTGTCTTGAGTGGATCTAAAGAAAATGGAGGCAAGAAGAACTCCCGTTGTGGAAGAACACCTTAAATTACAACAGGCATGTTCTGAAACAAGTTATGTCTTGGTGTTGTGAGTCCAACTTTGAAAGCTTAAATGTCACTCATTATTTATTCAATTGTTCTATTCTTTTTAAAAAATTATCTCCTAGTTGTCCGCTACTAGTTCTACGCGACTAATTTAGAAAATTGTGCCCTGATTCAGATAGAAATTAATTTTTATCTGCTGTCCAGATTTAGCCAATGGGAGTGAAGATATTTTATCGACCTTTTTCATCAAATTTAATCGCACAAGAGGGAATGGAATCATCAATAGTCAATTTTAATTTTGTTGGACTTGAGTAGATCGAAAGAAAAATGAGCCAAGAAAATCGCCAGTAGAGGAAGAAATCCTTAAAGTGGGCTGTTCAGAAATAGCTTATGTTTTTGAGTCGTGACTCAAACTTATGTACCTCAATATTTATAGAATTGACCTGATTCTTTTTGCAAAATCATCTACTTGTTCTCCTCTAAAAGATCTATACGACGAATTTAGAATATCGTGCCCACATTCGGATAGAAAATATATTTTTTTTACTGTCTTGATTATGCCAAGTGGAGGGAGAAGATTTTTTGGCAATCTTTTCTTCAAATCTAATCGCCAAAGAGAGATAAGAATCATGATAATTTAAGGATTTCTTCATCTACTAGCGTTTTTCTTGGCTCATTTTTATTTAGATCAACTCAAGTCCAACGAAATTACAATTGACTGTTGATGATTCCATTCCCTCTTGTGCGATTAAATTTGATGAAAAAGGTCGATAAAATATCTTCACTCCCAATGGTTGAATCTGGACAACAGATAAAAATTAATTTCTATCTGAATCTAGGCACAATTTTCCAAATGAGTCGCATAGAACTAGTAGCGGACAACTATTAGATAATTTTGCAAAATGAATAGAACAATTGAATAAATAAAGAGTGACATTTAAGCGTTCAAAGTTGGACTCACAACACCAAGACATAATCTGGTTCAGAACATGCCCATTGTAATTTAAGGTATTCTTTCACAACGGGAGCTCTTCTTGCCACCATTTTCTTTAGATCCACTCAAGAAAAATAAAACAACAATAAACTACCGACACATATCCTTCTTGTATGATTAGATTTGAAGAAAATGTATATTAACTACGGATTCATATCTCCCTCCGCTTGGCTGAATATGGACTGCAGAAAAATGTCATTTTCTACTGAATTTGGGCACAATATTTTAAATTAGTTGCATTAATCTAGTAGATGACAACTATGAGATTATTTGGCAAAACGTATCATGGCAATCAGATAAATAATAAGGGAGATCTAAACGTTCAAATTCTGACAACACCAAAATATAAGCTGTTTCAGAACATGCTTGTAACTTAAGGATTTCTTCCATTACGGACATACTTTTTGCCTCCATTTTTATTCGATCTACTATGGAAAAATGAAATAACAATCAATTACCGATTCATATTACTCTTGTCTGATTAGATTTAAAGAAAACATTAATAAAAGATCTTCTCCCTCCACTTGGCTACATCTGGCAAGCAGAAAGAAGTCATTTTCTATCTGAATGCGGGCATGATATTCAATATTCATCACATAGATCTTTCAGAGGACAACTAGGAGATGATGTTGCAAAAAGAATAAGGGTAATTGGATAAATAATGAGAAAGATCTAAGAATTCAAAGTTCGAGTCACAACACCAAAACAAAAGCAATTTCTAACAAGCACGTGGTAACTTAAGGTGTTTTTCCACAACGTGCACTCTTCTTGTCTCCGTTTCTTTCAATTTACAGAAGACATATGAAATAACAATTAAGTACTAATTTATATCTCTCTTGTGTGATTAGATTTGAAGAAAACGTCGATTAAAGATCTTCTCTCCCCCCTGGCTGAATCTGGACAACAGAAAAAAGTATTTTCAAACTGAATGTGGGCGTAATATTTTAAAATATTTGCATTGATATAGTAGGTGACAACTGGGAGATTATTTTGCAAAAATATTAGGGCAATTGGATAAATAATGAGGGAGAATTAAACGTTCAAAGTTGGAGTCCCAACACCAAAATATAAGCTGTCTCTGAACATCTCGTTGTAATTGAGGAAGTTCTTCTATTACGGTCGTTCTTCTTCCTTCATTTTACTTTTAATCTACTCAAGACAAACAAAATAACGCTTAACAACTAATTCCTATCACTCATGTGCGATTATATTTAAAGAAAAAGTCGATAAAAGATGTCATCTCTCTCTCTGGCCGAATCTAGACAGCAAAAAAATTCATTTTATATCTAAAGGTGGGGATGATATTGTAAATTCATGACATAGATTAGTTAGATGAATACAAGGAGAAAATTTTGCGCAAAGAATCGGGGCAATTGAAAAAATAATGATGAAGATTTACGCGTTCAAAGTTTGAGTCAAAACATCAAAACAAAAGTGGTTTTTGACCAGTCTGTTGTAATTTAAGGAGTTCTTCCGCAACTGGCTCTCATTTTTCATTCGTTCTTCCCAAGACATACAAAATAACCATTAACGACAGATTCTTATCCCTCTTTTGCGATTAGATTTGAAGAAAATGTTGACAAAAAATCTTCTGCCTCCACTTGGCTTAATCTGGACACCAAAAAAAAAATATTTTCTATCCGAATGTGGGCACGATATTCTAAATTCGTCGTATAGATCTTTTAGCGGAGAACAAGTAGATGATTTTGCAAAAAGAATCTGGTCAATTGGATGAATAATGAGGTAGATCTAAGCGTTAAAAGTTTGAGGCACGGCTCAAAAACATAAGCTAGTTCTGAACGGCCCATGATAATTTAAGGATTTCTTCATCTACTGGCGTTTTTCTTGGCTCAATTTTCTTTAGATCTACTCAAGTCCAACAAAATTACAATTGACTATTGATGATTCCATTCCCTCTTGTGCGATTAAATTTGATGAAAAAGGTCGATAAAATATCTTCACTCCCAATGGTTGAATCTGGACAACATACAAAAATTAATTTCTATCTGAATCTAGGCACAATTTTCTAAATTAGTCGCATAGAACTAGTAGCGGACAACTAGGAGATAATTTTGCAAAAAGAATAGAACAATTGAATAAACAATGAGTGACATTTAAGCGTTCAAAGTTGGACTCACAACACCAAGACATAATCTGTTTCAGAACATGCCCGTTGCAATTTAAGGTATTCCTTCACAACGGGATCTCTTCTTGCCTCCATTTTCTTTGGATCCGCTCAAGACAAATAAAACAACAATAAACAACCGACACATAGATTAGTTAGATGAAAACAAGGAGAAAATTTTGCCCAAAGAATCGGGGCAATTGAAAAAATAATGACGAAGATTTAAGCGTTCAAAGTTGGAGTCAAAACATCAAAATAAAAGTGGTTTCTGACCAGTCTGTTGTAATTTAAGCAGTTCTTCTGCGACTGGCTCTCATTTTTCATTCGTTCTACCCAAGACATACAAAATAACCATTAACGACAGATTCTTATCCCTCTTTTGCGATTAGATTTGAAGAAAATGTTGACAAAAAATCTTCTGCCTCCACTTGGCTTAATCTGGACACCAAAAAAAATATATTTTCTATCCGAATGTGGGCACGATATTCTAAATTCGTCGTCTAGATCTTTTAGCGGAGAACAAGTAGTTGATTTTGCAAAAAGAATCTGGTCAATTGGATGAATAATGAGGTAGATCTAAGCGTTCAAAGTTTGAGTCACGGCTCAAAAACATAAGCTATTTCTGAACAAACAAGAAAAAAATTTTTGCCCAAAGAATCGGGGCAATTGAAAAAATAATGACGAAGATTTAAGCGTTCAAAGTTTGAGTCAAAACATCAAAATAAAAGTTGTTTTTGACCAGTCTATTGTAATTTAAGGAGTTCTTCCGCAACTGGCTCTCATTTTTCATTCGTTCTACCCAAGACATACAAAATAACCATTAACGACAGATTCTTATCCCTCTTTTGCGATTAGATTTGAAGAAAATGTTGACAAAAAATCTTCTCCCTCCACTTGGCTTAATCTGGACACCAAAAAAAATATATTTTCTATCCGAATGTGTGCACGATATTCTAAATTCGTCGTCTAGATCTTTTAGCGGAGAACAAGTAGATGATTTTGCAAAAAGAATCTGGTCACTTGGATGAATAATGAGGTAGATCTAAGCGTTCAAAGTTTGAGTCACGGCTCAAAAACATAAGCTATTTCTGAACAAACAAGAAAAAAATTTTGCCCAAAGAATTGGGGCAATTGAAAAAATAATGACGAAGATTTAAGCGTTCAAAGTTTGAGTCAAAACATCAAAATAAAAGTTGTTTTTGACCAATCTGTTGTAATTTAAGGAGTTCTTCCGCAACTGGCTCTCATTTTTCATTCGTTCTACCCAAGACATACAAAATAACATTAACGACATATTCTTATCCCTCTTTTGCGATTAGATTTGAAGAAAATGTTGACAAAAAATCTTCTCCCTCCACTTGGCTTAATCTGGACACCAAAAAAAATATATTTTCTATCCGAATGTGGGCACGATATTCTGAATTCGTCGTATAGATCTTTTAGAGGAGAACAAGTAGATGATTTTGCAAAAAGAATCTGGTCAATTGGATAAATAATTAGGTAGATCTAAGCGTTCAAAGTTTGAGTCACGGCTCAAAAACATAAGCTATTTCTCAACGGCCCATGATAATTTAAGGATTTCTTCATCTACTGGCGTTTTTCTTGGCTCATTTTTCTTTAGATCAACTCAAGTCCGACAAAATTACAATTGACTATTGATGATTCCATTCCCTCTTGTGCGATTAAATTTGATGAAAAAGGTCGATAAAATATCTTCACTCCCAATGGTTAAATCTGGACAACAGATAAAAATTAATTTATATCTGAATCTAGGCACAATTTTCTAAATTAGTCGCATAGAACTAGTAGCGGACAACGAGGAGATAATTTTGCAAAAAGAATAGAACAATTGAATAAATAATGAGTGACATTTAAGCGTTCAAAGTTGGACTCACAACACCAAGACATAATCTGTTTCAGAACATGCCCGTTGTAATTTAAGGTATTCTTTCACAACGAGATCTCTTCTTGCCTCCATTTTCTTTAGATCCACTCAAGACAAATAAAACAACAATAAACTACCGACACATATCTCTCTTGTATGATTAGATTTGAAGAAAATGTGGATTAACTACGGATTCATATCTCCCTCCGCTTGGCTGAATATGGTTGTTCTACATAGTTAAACCACAAAGAAATACCATTAGGCTCCGTTTGGATGTGGGATAAGAGAGGTATAATTTAATCTAGGCGTAAGGACTTACGCCTTCTTATTCCTCAATTTTAGAATTGTGTTTGGCAAGATGATAAGAATATGAGAGAGGATAGTGTTGAATTTAAAAATATAATAATTTATAATGACCAAAATACTCTTATATTACAACATGATAAGTACAATGAAAGATTTAATTATTAATTATATTACATATTATGTAACACTTATAAATTTGTATGTAATTATGATATTCATTTATATTTTAAATTATTAGTATTTTAGAATATAATTAATATTTATATTAAATTAATGCATTGTAAAGTTATTTTAAATGATATATTAAATCTATGTTTAACAAGAATTATTACTTAATAATTTAATATGTTATTCAATTAATAATTTAGTATGCTATTTAATTAAAAAATTATTATTTTATTTATAATTATATAAATTTAATAGTTAAATTAAATAATATTAAGTTAATTAAACCAGATTATATTATATTATATTAAACTAAAACTATAATTAAATATATTTAATGAAATTAAAAGTTAAATACACTTAATTATTGGTATTATTTTATTTTATTTTTATTTTTTAAATTTATATTTGAATATTATTACTAATTATATTGTTATGTATTAATTATTACTAAAATGGTTTATGACTTATTTTATATATTATTTATTTATATTTATTTACTTAGATTATGATTAATTATATAATAATTAATTATCTAAAATTAAAATATTACTTTATTAATATAATAATACTATAACGATAATATATAAGTTAAATATATATATATATATATATTAAAATATTAGTAACAAAATATTAATTACTAATATTTTAATATATATATATATATTAAAATATATATATTACAATATTAGTAATTAATATTTTGTTACTATATTGAGAATTAAATGTAGTTAGAACTAGAGGTAACAAAAAAAATAAAACAACTTAAAGTGAGGGTATTTTCGGAATAAACTAAGGTATAAGAGTTGGAGTAATCATATACCACCTAATTGTTGGTATAAGCTTATACCTCTTACACCTCTCTATTCCTCCAACTTTTGATGGTGTTTGGCAAGGTATAAAGGAATAAGTTGCTTATTCCCTTCCTTATCCCACATCCAAACGGAGCCTTAGAGTAATTTGGAGGTTAGGGTTTTCTTAGATAGAGAGAAAATTAAAATATGTTTTTAAGTTGAATATATATCTTGAAAAAGAAAAAAATATGGAAACTCCTTATGAAATAAGAGGAAAGACTAAAGATGTATAGGTTAATTAAAAGTAAATTAGAAAAGATGGAAACTATGGTTGTGAAATAAAGAAAATTAATATTTAATGGATCTAAATTGGGTCTCATAAAAACGGATATCCAAATAGAAATATTATCCGGATACGAATAATATCCGTATCCGTATCCTTGTCCGCCTCATAAAATTGATATTGTATCCGTATCCATATCCATATAAATTATCTGTATCCGTATCCGTTCGGATAGAGATATTTTTATTTGGATATGGATATTTTACGGATAAGGTACGGTTCGGGTTCGGATATTATCCACACCGTTTACACCCCTACTTTCAGTTCCTTCCTCTAAGGCCGCAATCCTTCTAAACCCTAAGCCCTAAGCAAATCACGCGCGCGCGTGTGTGTTTGAATGAACGAACGGTGCGAGCACAACAAGTCTGAAGGAGGCATAGAAGTCACAACCATCTCCGCTTGCAAGCTGGTACGGATTACTGCTTTTCTCCTTCTTTTGAAATCTGGTACGGATCACTGTAGTGTTGTAAACACCATTTATTTCAGCCATTTCTTTTCATATCTCATCATATTTTAATTAGGATAGCTTTTCCATTTATTAGATTCTTTGTGATATGAATCCGTTCGGGTTTGGTTTTGTTCTATTTTAACCAATAGAAATCAAATTAAACCTATTTATAAATTTATTAATTTCTCTCTATTATGAATTTGCTCCTCTGTTATAAATAACCAATTGCGGAGAGTACCTGGCTGTCCTACCCACTAAACCCTAAGCTGTTTAAAACCCGCTAAAAACCCGAATATTTCTGACCCGAATCTGACCTGTTAAATCTGAGTATAAAGAGAAGACACAAGTCAGAACCTTCGATTAGTTTGCCCTCCTCTTTCTGTCTGAGCAAGAAAGAGAGAGAGCTCAAAAATATGGTGGAGCTTTCACCAATTGCATTAGACACCTCAAAAATATGAAAATGTTTAAGTTGGAACCAAAAAAATGAGGAAATACTTGCAACTTTTTTGTGAACTTATAAACTCTTGTTTACTTAATTAAAAATATTATTTATTATTTTGATTAAATATATTTATTCTTGTAGGCATTGTCTGTGGATACTTGGGCTTAATAAAAAATATTATTTATTATTTTTGATTAAAAATATTTATTTTTGTAGGCACTGTTTGTGGATAGTTGGAAGCGCGAGCACGCTTTCGAAAACCGCAACACTTTGTGATGAATTAATAATCGACCATCGTAAGGTTTTGTTCCACGTAAATGATTATGAAGGGCTGAAGAAAGTGATTTTGCGTGTCAAGACTGAACTTGACCAGCTTCACGATTTGTTGAAGTCAGATTCCATGCTTTTCAGCACTGCAAAATGGAAGGTACAAATTAGCCATGTTTGTCATATAATTTCAGATTTCTTTTACGTGATTAAAACTATGATTTGTTCTTTTGTTTATGCTGTTTACTTAAATCATTTATAATTAGTATGTATAGATTAACGGGTTATCGATATGTATTATATATTGTATTTGGAACTGTAATAGACTACAACATGTTTGTCATAGAATTTTAGATGTTTTTAGAGTTCCTTTTCTGTTGACCTAGTTTACTTGATCCTAATTGTAGCTTGAATGCAACAGTGCGAATTGTGTATCATGAATTAAGAGAGCAATTATATGACGGTACATTTTTATGCTCCATTTAGAACCGTTTTGTGTCTAGAATTACCGAGTTAAAAAATAATTTCTTTTTCTTTGTACTTTTCCTTGAATTTTGATGAAATAATTTTTTTTTGGGTTTTTAAGGCTGAAGTTTTTTTTCCTTTTTTGTTCTTTTTCCAGGGAATAAATGGTGTTAATGGCTTATCTGATCAACAGAGAAGTTTCTTTCAGTTCTTGAAGAACTGGGTTTACCTGATTTTGATATTACACATCTTGAACAAGTATTATATTTTATTTTAATCCATTACCAAACTTTATATCACTATCATCATTTTTTTTTTAAAATATTTCTATAGTAATTTTGTAGGAAATATGAGCAGAGTTGTAGATTGTCTTTTATCAGTGAGAGATAATTTAAACAGTAGGCTGGAGAAACTGGAGATCTCCAGTGAAAACACGGTCCAAGGCAGGCGGAGGCATGATGGCGAGGCCTCCGTTTGGATTGTAAGTCTCAGCACACTTCAAGAGGTAAATAGTTTTTTTTTAATGATACCAACCTAAAAGAAAAGAAAAAGAATCAAAAAATATTTTATTATACTTAATTTTTTATTTTACAGTTTTGGATATTGCACGGCAGAAATCAAGAGAGGTTTTCAGTTGAAAAAAGGGACTTATTCACCACCTACCAAGATTTCAGAAATGATGCATTCTAATAGTTTAGACGTGAGTTTTTCTTTCTTAAACTCTAATTTGGAGTTTTAACGAATATTTTACTTTTTAAAACTCTTTTGGTAATTAATCGAAAGTATAGAGAGAAAGAAAGGAGAAATGCCACATGTATGTTATTTTAAATTGGAAAATAAAATATCAGGTCTTCTATGAATATTGACATTTATATATTTTTATTGTTTTTTTATCAGGATTAGAATCAAAATACTTGAATCCCTACTCAATTGTACCAATGAAGGAAATAAGGTACAAAAATATATCTTTTTTATTCAATGAATTTCTCTTTTATTCGTTGTTACATTAATTTATATATAATTTTTCAACTCTTTCTCTTTCTTTTGTTTCTTTGTAGATTGCCATGAGTGTCCTCTCCAAGTTCCATGCCGTATTCGCTCCAAGTAAATTTCCTATATCGTATCCGTTCCTATGCCGTATCCCGTTCTATTCCTATGTCGTATCCATTCCTATGCTGTATCCCGTTTCTATGCCTTATCCCGTTCCTACTACCTTTCTACTACCTCTACTACGTTGCTACTACCTGACTACTATCTCTACTACCTGACTATTACCTCTTACTCCCTCTCCTACCTGGCTATTACCTCTACTCCCTCTACTACGTGGCTACTACCTCTACTACCTGGCTACTACCTCTACTCCTTTTATTACGTGGCTACTACCTCTACTACCTGGCCGTCTCTGAGAGGCGGAAGTTGGATGAGTTTGGAAGGGACGAGAATTTGAAACGGCACGTGGATTTAGCACGAAGGGCAGAGGGCAGAAATGAGAGAAGGACGAGAAATGAGTCGAAGCGCATGGCGTTCAATGAGAAGAGAGGGTCGAATAGCATAGAGGGAGAATTGAGCACGGACAAGAAACGAGTCGAAGCGCATGGCGTTTAACGAGAAGAGCGGGGCAAATAGCATAGAGGGAGAATTGAGCACGGGCGAGAGCGAGAGTGAGAAGGATGCGTACGCGTCGAGTCGGGACGAGCTGTTGAGGACCGCTGGAATGGTATTTAGCGACGCATCGGATGAATATGCCGATCTGAAACATGTGAAGGAGCGCTTTGAGGGGTGGAAGAAGCGGTACCGACAAGCGTACCGCGACGCCTATGTGTCCTTGAGCGTACCCGCCGTGTTTTCGCCTTATGTCAGGTTGGAGCTCTTGAAGTGGGACCCGCTCTATCATACCGTCGATTTTGTCGACATGGACTGGCACGACCTCTTGTTTGACTACGATGGATCCGAGGAGGACAGGGAGGATATGGATTCGAATCTGATACCATAGCTGGTGGAGAAAGTTGCCCTTTCTATACTGCACCACGAAATAGAGCATTGCTGGGATGTACTTAGCACTCAAAAAACACAGAACGCTGTTTTTGCGGCAAAAATGGTGATAAATTACCTCTCTTTGTCTAGCAAGGCATTGCACGAGCTGCTAGGCATGGTGGCAGTTCGTTTGACAGAGGCGGTGGATGCGCTAGATGTCCCGCTGTGGGGCCCGTCTGTGATAAAGACGGTACCGGGTGCAGGCAAGTTGTGCGCGTACCGGCTCGGCATGTCGGCGCGCTTGCTTAGGAACATCTGTTTGTGGAAAGACATACTGGCCGGACCCGTTATCGAGAAGATCACTATGGATGAGTTGTTGAAGGGGGAGATGTTGCCGCATGTGAAGTCCATGGGGCTGGATTTGCACGATGCACGCGCTTGGCAAGATATTTTTATTTAGCCCATTTTCTTTTATATTTCCAATATTTTATAGATCCATCTATTTTTTGATATCAACGGTGGAAGAGCAAAAAAACAAAAAAGAAATGAATAAACATTATGAAATAATATAATATTACAATTTGCTTTAACATGAGAGGACTTTTACATTTCATGCACTTGCAATTGTCGAAAATAAATATCAAGCATAATTATAAACAAAGCAAACCTAGTAGTTATATTTTTTATGTCAACACATATAAATTGGATAATAATTGGATGCAAATCGGCTGAAATGATTTCAAAAACCTGCTCAAAATCAATTAAAAAAACAAATTAGTTGTAAGAAAAAAATGAAAGTTGAACTCTTGCCTTCAATTTTGTAAGCATAGTAATTAAGAGCAAAATAAGTAGTATATTAATTAATAAGCATAAAAAATATGTCTAGCATAAGAAAATGGTTTTATACAAGTAAATGTGTTTACATAACAAAATTTGTCTTTAACTAATCTATCTTTTCCCAAGAGTTGTTTTCAGTTATGCATTTTAACCAAAGGCAACTCGGTAAAAAAAATGTCTAGCATAAGAAAGTGCTCGTTTTTCCTTCAAATTGTATTTTCAAAAGCTAAGCCCATGTCAAAATTTTGAAGGTTTGTCTCATCTCAACTCCATATTCTCATGATAACTAGACTTTTAGCTCTCTAACTATAGTAATAGTGTAATAAACAACAGAAAATAAAAGACTCAACAACTTGGCCCACTAGCCCAACTAAAACAAAACATACGTAAATCCTCAACTAAAATATGTATCTGCTTCCTTCTCTCCCGATAAATACACTTTCCTTTCCATTCGAGTTTGTATTGGAAACAAAACCACCCTCCGACAGAAGATCAAAACCCATCTGTTTAAATTAAATGGTGACACAAGTACAAAATGAGGAGAAATGGAATGGCCTCTCTCTGCAGGCATAAATAGAAGTGCAACAAATAACAAAAATGCAACTGGACGAAAATAGGCATAATTTGTTAATTTATCAAAAAACTTGCTAAAAGAAAATATATAGAAGCTTTGCTTATGATTAGAATAGCAGTTAATCATCCACTTCTGCTGTTTCATCTTTGCTAACAACCTGCGATGTCATCACATTATAATAAACCAAAACTGAACTCGTAGTTTTAAATGGAAATTTCAGATTAGATTTCAAACCTGTGAAATGTACTCTTTGACTTTGGAACTAATGGACTCGTCCAGTGATCTTTCTGCCAGCTCATACATCATAGTGTTGCCTTCTGGTCCAGCAACTTTCTCCTTATGCAAATACCTATAAATAATAATTATTCATTTAAATAAAAAATAGCAATTATTAATTAATAATAACACATTTTGAAATTAATAAAGAGAATATATGCCTTCGTTGAACAAGCATATCCAAAGTTTGCTTATTATTTCCAAACTCTGCATGATTTTCATCATTTTCATTTATTCCAAACCTTCTCAACTGATGCCAAAGATTTTCTGCCAACAAAGAAAAGAAATAATAATAATAAATAAACAAATAAAAAAATAAATAAAATTGATAAAAAAATAAGAAGATTATAAATGAATTAATTACCTTCAGATAATTTGCCTCCAGCCAGATGGACTAAACTGATTAAAACAACAGCAAGACCATTCAAATGAGAATTCTCCTTATCCTCCACATATTTGGAGTATATATCAGCTGGCAACTTACTAACAATTATATACGACTTTGCTTCCGTATTACCTGATTTCATAAATTATACACAAATTACATAAATACCCCTCCAAAATATCATATCAGCCTCAGAAAATAAAAAATAGGAAAACTTTTTATTTTGGGAAATTTTTCAAAACCCACGAATTTTTCTGAATATTATCGAAACCCCCCCAACATTTAGATTCCCTAAAAAAATCCTAAGTTTTGCGTTCCCTCTAAAACCCCCTAACTTTTCTGATTATTATCAAAAAAATCCCTAACTTGTCAGTTATGTTTTCAAATGTGACCATTTTGCCCCTATGATTTTATTTTTCGTTTTTTTTCCTTTTAAAAGTTAAAACATAACCCTTCATAATATTCAGAAATGTTAGGGGTGTTTTGAAAGAATCTAAAAAGTTCGGCGGTTTCCGAAGGAATCTAAGCAATTAGGGTTTTTTTATAATATTCAGAAAAGTTAGGGGGTTTTATAAATTTTCTTTCTATTTTCGCAAAAAAAAAAAAACTGACTTTGTTGAGAGGCTCGAGTGTAGCGATTAGAAGAAGGCCTTAATCTATTCAATTCCTTCATTTCATAGCCAAAAATGTTTGCTAATTTCTCTCTCGCTTCATTAATCACGAGAGCTGGTAAAGCTCTTTGGCGATAATTCTTTGTGATGATTTGAGTTAGTTCTTCTCTTTTGATTGGACATCCTGAGCTTTGATGTGTTTTGAAAAGCGTGTAGCGGATTACCTCAGCGACTAATTTGTCTTTTTCCTGAAACAATTTGGAGAATTAAGAGCTAATTGAATCCGATTTTGAATCAATTGAGAGTCAATTTGGGGAAAAGGAAAAGAGGATTTACGGACTAATTTGTCTTTTTCCTGAGAGATTTTGGGAATTGGGGTGTAAATTGATTGAGGTGTGATTTTGAATCAATTGGGGGTGAATTTGGCGAAGTGTGAATTGGAAAGGGAAATGAGAATAAACCTGTAGTGATATGTCTAATTGGGAGTAGTCTTCATTATTTGCCATTGAGTGGAACTGCAAAAGATTATTAGTTACACGACTGCCAAGATCTAGACCTCCTGAATAGCCAAGTGATGCATCACTGCATAAATCAACAGGGCACGAAATAATTAAATGAATATATCAATATTTTTCAAAAACAGAATTTTAAGGGGAAATGATTATTGTTTTTCTAAATTAGGATAAAGTCCCTCTCAAAAATAAATCAGTCTAAAAGTAATTAAAAAAGAGAGGTTCAATTTCACCTTGTATCTACCAATTTCATAAGACAAAGATAGGGGAGCAAAATTCAGAAATTTGTGATCCGCCACTTCTACGATCTAGGGTTTCCGTTCTGCTTCAATGGTTGGTTCGTGCGAGGAGATAGGGAGAAGAAAACCTTCGACTTTGCTTTCTCGCTCCGAGTGGTTCGGATCTAGTGACAACAGAGAGAACAAATTCAGTAATTCAGGCGGAAAAGGTTTTTTTTAAATAAATTTACAAGCACAGAAAATGAATAAAGGCAATATCTTGGACTTGCATAGAGGGGGCTTGGGGAAAAACTGGAAGCGGGAGAGAGAGAGATCGAGGCGAGAGACGGATTCTGAAGGGTTTTGGATAAGGCAAAGTTGAGGCGCGACAAGATAAAGATTGAGATGAGGGTGCGGAAGGACTTTTTTATTTTTTTGAAGTGGCCAAAAAAAAAAATAATAATTAAGGGAACAGCTAACTTTGAAAATATTTGTAAAAGTGCCGTTTCGCTCAGTTACCGAGCGAAACTGAGCTAGTTTCGCCCAGCCACTGAACGAAACAGATAGTAAAAATTTTTTTTTTTTTTTTTTTTTTTGCCAATTTCCTGTTTTGTTGAGTGAATTTCTTTTTATTTAACAGTAAAAATAATTCCAAATATTTTATTTATATTATCAAAAAAGCAATTAGAGATATATTCATTTTTTCTAGAATTTTGCATATATAATAATGACATATAAACCATTAAAAACTCATAATCTAACTAATTGAGTGCATTTGTTAATTGAAGATTATAATCTCAAATTACATTAATATTTTTTTATTTAATTAATAAATATATACATATAATTTGTCTGTTGGTCTGACAAAATATTATCAGATAAATAAAAATATTGAAGAAACAAGGAACATAATATATATTTTTCATATGAGAAGCTTGAAAATTTTATGTACATATGTACTAATTAAATAAAAGAAATATTAATGTAATTTGAGATTATAATTCTTCAATTAACAAATGCACTCAATTAGTTGAATTATGAGTTTTTAATGGCCTAAATGTCATTATTATATATATATAATTCTAGAAAAAATAATATGAGTACATCTAATTGTTTCTTTGGTAATATAAATAAAATTCTAGAGTTTGTGAGCCTCGTACATCAGACGGCGAGATCGAAGCGGCGGGAAGAGAGAAAGAAGAATCCTCTTTAGCGAACAGCTTTCTCAGATGAGATACAATCAGCTGATTCTCACGATTGGAAACGTCAAGCTTAATCATCAAAATCCTTCCATTTTTCTATTAAACCAAGAGACTCGTTTTACCCTCAATTGAAGTTATAATTGAACACTGTTAATGCCTACAAAGATAATTATACTTTACGGCTTGTGTCTAATTCATTCAGTTAGTTACAGTATTGTTCTTCATTTTTTTTTTATGGAATGTATGCAATGACTATATTGTATTTTGCATAAAAAAGAGAATAATATGTAAGACTGCAGTGTAAATAAAAATGGTTTTGTTTTTTACAGAAGGAACAATATGCATAAATATTGTAGATAAAAAGATAGTATATCTGGTGCAATGTGGCCCTATATTTACTTTGTCCTTATTCAAAAATATCCATATTACCCACTGAAATATTGCTTAAATTTGAAGTTTTTCTATGCGGTCGTCTGGTTTGATTAGTATGCAAAAAGGTCCAGGACCTTAAAAGGATATTAATTTGCATGAATGCTTATAGCCTTATACCTCGCAAGCAACAAAACAAAAGGCCATGAAAGGTCTATAACCATAATATGCCTTTAAAAGTCAGTTGCTCTTATTTTTACATACTTATTAGTCAATTAAAAGGAACTTAAAATATCAAAAAACAATATTAATATTTATCCAATATGCAAAATTGAATTCAAACTTCACAGAATAATTTATGATTTTCCCATGTTATAAGGACCAAGGTCAAAAATAATTAATGTCAATTCCCACTAAAATGGAGCATTGACCGATTAATCAGACCTTGCAATAAGCTCCAATTTAGGCTCATATCATACAATTACGCTTTCGTCGCAATTTACTCCATACTAATCTCAATGTACCTCTGAATTAGACCTTACTTCAGACATATTGGTGTTATTGTGGCCAAGTTGGTTAAATTAAGGCTTAATTGTACATTACATAAACTGATACTATAAAATTCAAGTAAGCCGCGTCACGAAGTTCATGACTAGTTGAATTCATTAATCATTAGCAAAAGAAATAAAGATCAATATATGTACCTATACATCTGAATCCAATGCCTTGTGACTCCAATCCAAGCAAAGCAGAAATATCAGTTGTTGCCTGAAAAAAAAATCACACGAAGAATTTTTACTTCATAAGCATTTCAATTCTTTTTATATGTAAGAATTTGATTTGTCATAATAATAATTCCTGGGATAATAAATAATGCGGTCTTCTTTGTAGGTTTACTCTATTTACGTCTTTTTTTTCCGAGATAGTCTCAGTCAACTTTAATAGTAATACTTTAACAGTTAGGGCATCCTTTTGCAATTTCAGCAATAATGCAAGGGTTTTTTGTGCAATTTCGGTACAAAAGATGGGATTCTGATTTTCTTAAATCGGGAACTAAACGGCCAATAGCGACAAAATCAACTGGAAAAATAACATACTGCTAATATTATAATTTGTAATTACAAAGCTCTGCAGTAATTACGATGCAGTGAGAGAATGAGTGAATTATGCATAACAGCAGGAGCAAAATTAGACACAAATTCATGGGATGTGTCTTGATGAATTGTGCAACTAATACACTAAAATGGTGTATTTGCCAGTTTTTTGCTGTATTTATATCTGTTATGTCGCAGCTAGCGATTCTCTAAAACTTTTGATGGTTGACTTATTTACATGAATAAGTTCCAAGTGTATTTTTATAGATGCTTTACATCATCCTAATTTTTTATTTATTTTTAAGATGTTTTTTTGGTGCTTGTTGTACAATAACTATGTTGTGATTGAGCATTAAATGGTGGTTGGCAACATATCATTGGATTTATTTCATGGGGTAATTATCCTTATAATAATATAACTTTTTTCAAATAATAATATTATTATATTTGAAAATTTATCAACTCTATTCTGCCATTTGTTTTCTCTCCGGTAAGAGTTCGTCTCTGGAGATATGAGAGATGTAACAAAGGAAATTGGTGTAAGTTGTGCTACATATATTTGCAACATTTATGTACTAAGTGGAAAATGTTTAAATTGCTTTTTCTTTTTCTTTATATTAATCATGCCTCTTTTGTACTTTACGTTCTTCTTCCTTTATTTTACTTTTAATCTACTCAAGACAAACAAAATAACCCTTAACAACTAATTCTTATCACTCGTGTGCTATTATATTTAAAGAAAAAATCGATAAAAGATGTCATCTCTCTCTCTGACTGAATCTAGACAACAAAAAAATTCATTTTATATCTAAAGGTGGGGACGATAATCTAAATTCATGACATAGATTAGTTAGATGAAAACAAGGAGAAAATTTTGCCAAAAGAATCGGGGCAATTGAAAAAATAATGACGAAGATTTAAGAGTTCAAAGTTCGAGTCAAAAAATCAAAATAAAAGTGGTTTCTGACCAGTCTGTTTTAATTTAAGGAGTTCTTCCGCAACTGGCACTTTTCTTGCCTCATTTTTCATTTGTTCTACCCAAGACAAACAAAATAACCATTAACGCCAGATTCTTATCCCCCTTTTGCGTTTAGATTTGAAGAAAATGTTGGCAAAAAATCTTCTCCCTCCACTTGGCTTAATATGGACAGCAAAAAAAATATATTTTCTATCTGAATGTGGGCACGATATTCTAAATTCTTCGTATAGATCTTCTCGAGGAGAACAATTAGATGATTTTGCAAAAAGAATCTGGGCAATTGGATAAATAATGAGGTAGATCTAGGCGTTCAAAGTTTTAGTCACGGCTCAAAAACATAAGCTATTTCTGAATGGCCCATGATAATTTAAGGATTTCTTCCTGTACTGGCACTGTTCTTTACTCATTTTTCTTTCGATCTACTCAAGTCCAACAAAATTACAATTGACTATTGATGATTCCGTTCCCTCTTGTGCGATTAAATTTCATGAAAAATGTCGATAAAATATCTTCACTCCCACTGGCTAAATCTGGACAGCAGATAAAAATTAATTTCTATCTGAATCTAGGCACAATTTTCTAAATTAGTCGCATAGAGCTAGTAGCGGACAACTCGGAGATAATTTTGCAAAAAGAATAGAACAATTGAATAAATAATGGGCGACATTTAAGCGTTCAAAGTTGGACTCACAACACCAAGACATAATCTATTTCAGAACCTGCCCGTTGTAATTTAAGGTATTCTTCCACAACGGGAGCTCTTCTTGCCTCCATTTTCTTTAGATCCACTCAAGACAAATAAAATAACAATAAACTACCGACACATATCCCTCTTGTATGATTAGATTTGAAGAAAATATCGATTAAAGACTTTTCCTTTCCTTGGCTGAATCTGAACTGCAGAAAAAAATCATTTTTTATCTGAATTCGGGCACAATATTTTAAATTAATTGCTGTGATCTAGTAGATGAGAACTGGGAGATTATTTTGCAAAAAGAATAGGGCAATTTCATAAATAATGAGGGAGATCTAAGCGTTCAATGTTGGAGTTATAATACCAAAACATAAGCTGTTACTAACCGGCACGTGGTGATTTAATGAGTTCTTCTTCTACTTGCGTAGTTCTTGGCACATTTTCCTTTCAATTTTCACAAGACAAAAAATATAATAATGAACTACAGATTTTTATCCCTCTTGTGTGATTAGATTTCAAGAAAAGTCGATGAAAGATCTTCTTTTTCCGCTTTGCTGAATCCGGACAGCAAAAAAAATTATTTTCTATCTCAATGCGGGCACATTATATTAAATTAGTTGCATTTATTTGGAAGATAACGACTACGAGATTATTTTGCTAAATGAATCAGGGCAATTGGATAAATAATGTGGGAGATCTAAGCATTCAAAGTCGAAGTCCCAACACCGAAATATGAGATGTTTCAGAACATGCTCGTTGTAATTTAGGGAGTTCTTCCATTATGGAGACTCTTTTCGTGTCATTTTTTTCGAGTTATTCAAGAATTAACAACTGATTCATATATCTCTTGTTTGATTAGATTTGAAGAAAATGTGGATTAACTACGGATTCATATCTCCCTCCCCTTGGCTGAAAATGGACTGCAGAAAAATTTCATTTTCTACTGAATGCGGGCACAATATTTTAAATTAGTTGCATTAATCTAGTAGATGATAACTAGGAGATTATTTGGCAAAACATATCAGGGCAATCGGATAAATAATAAGGGAGATCTAAGCGTTCAAATTTGGAGTGACAACACCAAAATATAAGCTGTTTCAAAACATGCTTGTAACTTAAGGATTTCTTCCATTACGGACATACTTTTTGCCTCCATTTTCATTCGATCTACTATGGAAAAATGAAATAACAATCAATTACCGATTCATATCACTCTTGTCTGATTAGATTTAAAGAAAATGTTAATAAAAGATCTTCTCCCTCCACTTGGCTACATCTTGCAAGCACAAAGAAGTCATTTTCTATCTGAATGCGGGCATGATATTCAATATTCATCACATATATCTTTTAGAGGACAACTAGGAGATGATAATGCAAAAAGAATAAGGGTAATTGGATAAATAATGAGAAAGATCTAAGAATTCAAAGTTCGAGTCACAACACCAAAACAAAAGCAATTTCTAGCAAGCACGTGGTAACTTAAGGTGTTTTTCCACAACGTGCACTCTTCTTGTCTCTGTTTTTTTCAATCTACAGAAGACATATGAAATAAGAATTAAGTACTAGTTTATATCCCTCTTGTGTGATTAGATTTGAAGAAAACATCGATTAAAGATCTTCTCTCCCCTCTTGGCTGAATCTGGACTGGAGAAAAAAGTAATTTTCAAACTGAATGTGGGCGTAATATTTTAAAATATTTGCATTGATATAGTAGATGACAACTCGGAGATTATTTTGCAAAAATAATTGGGGCAATTGGATAAATAATGAGGGAGATTTAAAGGTTCAAAGTTGGAGTCCCAACACCAAAATATAAGCTGTTCTGAACATCTCGTTGTAATTGAGGAAGTTATTCTATTACGGTCGTTCTTCTTCCTGCATTTTACTTTTAATCTAGTCGAGACAAACAAAATAACCCTTAACAACTAATTCCTATCACTCATGTGCGATTATATTTAAAGAAAAAGTCGATAAAAGATGTCATCTCTCTCTCTGGCTGAATCTAGACAGCAAAAAAATTCATTTTATATCTAAAGGTGGGGACGATATTCTAAATTCATGACATAGATTAGTTAGATGAAAACATGGAGAAAATTTTGCCAAAAGAATCGGGGCAATTGAAAAAATAATGACGAAAATTTAAGCGTTCAAAGTTGGAGTCAAAACATCAAAATAAAAGTGGTTTCTGACCAGTCTGTTGTAATTTAAGGAGTTCTTCCACAACTGGCTCTCATAATCTGTTTCAGAACATGCCCGTTGTAATTTAAGGTACTCTTTCACAACGGGAGCTCTTCTTGCTTCCATTTTCCTTAGATCCACTCAAGACAAATAAAACAACAATAAACTACCGACACATATCCATATTGTATGATTAGATTTGAAGAAAATGTGGATGAACTACGGATTCAAATCTCCCTCCGCTTAGCTGAACATGGACTGCAGAAAAATGTCATTTTCTACTGAATTTGGGCACAATATTTTAAATTAGTTGCATTAATCTAGTAGATGACAACTAGGAGATTATTTGGCAAAACGTATCATGGCAATCGGATAAATAATAAGGGAGATTTAAGCGTTCAATTTGTGACAACAGCAAAATATAAGTTGTTTCAGGACATGCTTGTAACTTAAGGATTTCTTTCATTACGGACATACTTTTTGCCTCCATTTTCATTCGATCTACTATGAAAAAATGAAATAACAATCAATGACCGATTCATATCACTCTTGTCTGATTAGATTTAAAGAAAGCGTTAATAAAAGATCTTCTCCCTCCACTTGGCTACATCTAGCAAGCAGAAAGAAGTCATTTTCTATTTGAATGCGGGCATGATATTCAATATTCATCACATAGATCTTTCAGAGGACAACTAGGAGATGATGATGCAAAAAGAATAAGGGCAATTGGATAAATAATGAGAAAGATCTAAGAATTCAAAGTTCGAGTCACAACACCAAAACAAAAGCAATTTCTAACAAGCACGTGGTAACTTAAGGTGTTTTTCCACAACGTGCACTCTTCTTGTCTCCGTTTTTTTCAATCTACAGAAGACATATGAAATAACAATTAAGTACTAATTTATATCCTTCTTGTGTGATTAGATTTGAAGAAAAACGTCGATTAAAGATCTTCTCTCCCCCCTGGCTGAATCTGGACTGCAGAAAAAAGTAATTTTCAAACGGAATGTGGGCGTAATATTTTAAAATATTTGCATTGATAGATGACAAGTGGGAGATTATTTTGCAAAAATAATTAGGGCAATTGGATAAATAATGAGGGAGATTTAAACGTTCAAAGTTGGAGTCCCAACACCAAAATATAAGCTGTTTCTGAACATCTCGTTGTAATTGAGGAAGCTCTTCTATTACGGTCGTTCTTCTTCCTTCATTTTACTTTTAATCTACTCAAGACAAAGAAAATAACCCTTTACAACTAATTCCTATCACTCGTGTGCGATTATATTTAAAGAAAAAGTCGATAAAAGATGTCATCTCTCTCTCTGGCTGAATCTAGACAGCAAAAAAATTCATTTTATATCTATAGGTGGGGACGATATTTTAAATTCATGACATAGATTAGTTAGATGAAAACAAGGAGAAAATTTTGCCAAAAGAATCGGGGCAATTGAAAAAATAATGACGAAGATTTAAGCGTTCAAAGTTGGAGTCAAAACATCAAAATATAAGTGGTTTCTGACCAGTTTGTGGTAATTTAAGGAGTTCTTCCGCAACTGGCTCTCATTTTTCATTCGTTCTACCCAAGACATACAAAATAACCATTAACGACTGATTCTTATCCCTCTTTTGCGATTAGATTTGAAGAAAATGTTGACAAAAAATCTTCTCCCTCCACTTGGCTTAATCTGGACACCAAAAAAAATATATTTTCTATCCGAATGTGGGCACGATATTCTAAATTCGTCGTATAGATCATTTAGCGGAGAACAAGTAGATGATTTTGCAAAAAGAACATGGTCAATTGGATAAATAATGAGGTAGATATAAGCGTTCAAAGTTGGAGTCCCAACACCAAAATATAAGCTGTTTCTGAACATCTCGTTGTAATTGAGGAAGTTCTTCTATTACGGTCGTTCTTCTTCCTTCATTTTACTTTTAATCTACACAAGACAAACAAAATAACCCTTAACAACTAATTCCTATCACTCATATGCGATTATATTTATAGAAAAAGTCGATAAAAGATGTCATCTCTCTCTCTGGCCGAATCTAGACAGCAAAAAAATTCATTTTATATCTAAAGGTGGGGATGATATTCTAAATTCATGACATAGATTAGTTAGATGAAAACAAGGAGAAAATTTTGCCCAAAGAATCAGGGCAATTAAAAAAATAATGACGAAGATTTAAGCGTTCAAAGTTGGAGTCAAAACATCAAAATAAAAGTGGTTTCTGACCAGTCTGTTGTAATTTAAGTAGTTCTTCCGAAACTGGCTCTCATTTTTCATTCGTTCTTCCCAAGAAAAACAAAATAACGATTAACGCCTGGCTGAATCTGGACTGTAGAAAAATGTCATTTTCTACTGAATTTGGGCACAATATTTTAAATTAGTTGCATTAATCTAGTAGATGACAACAAGGAGATTTTTTGGCAAAACGTATCATGGCAATCGGATAAATAATAAGGGAGATCTAAACGTTCAAATTCTGACAACACCAAAATATAAGCTGTTTCAGAACATGCTTGTAACTTATGGAGTTCTTCCATTACGGACATAATTTTTGCCTCCATTTTCATTCGATCTACTATGTAAAAATGAAATAACAATCAATTACCGATTCATATCACTCTTGTCTGATTAGATTTAAAGAAAACATTAATAATAGATCTTCTCCCTCCACTTGGCTAGATCTGGCAAGCACAAAGAACTCATTTTCTATCTGAATGCGGGCATGATATTCAATATTCATCACATAGATCTTTCAGAGGACAACTAGGAGATGATAATGCAAAAAGAATAATAGCAATTGGATAAATAATGAGAAAGATCTAAGAATTCAAAGTTCGAGTCACAACACCAAAAAAAAAAGCAATTTCTAACAAGCACGTGGTAACTTAAGGTGTTTTTCCACAACGTGTACTCTTCTTGTCTCCGCTTTTTTCAATCTACAGAAGACATATGAAATAACAATTAAGTACTAATTTATATCCCTCTTGTGTGATTAGATTTGAAGAAAACGTCGATTAAAGATCTTCTCTCCCCGTTGGCTGAATCTGGACTGCAGAAAAAAGTATTTTCATACGGAATGTGGGCGTAATATTTTAAAATATTTGCATTGATATAGTAGATGACAACTGGGAGATTATTTTGCAAAAATAATAGGGCAATTGGATAAATAATGCGGGAGATTTACACGTTCAAAGTTGGAGTCCCAACACCAAAATATAAGCTGTTTCTGAACATCAAGTTGTAATTGAGGAAGTTCTTCTATTACGGTCGTTCTTCTTTCTTCATTTTACTTTTAATCTAGTCGAGACAAACAAAATAACCCTTAACAATTAATTCCTATCACTCATGTGCGATTATATTTAAAGAAAAAGTCGATAAATGATGTCATCTCTCTCTCTCTAGCTGAATCTATACAGCAAAAAAATTCATTTTATATCTAAAGGTGGGGACGATATTCTAAATTCATGACATAGACTAGTTAGATGAAAACAAGGAGAAAATTTTTCCAAAAGATTCGGGGCAATTGAAAAAATAATGACGAAGATTTAAGCGTTCAAACTTGGAGTCAAAACATCAAAGTAAAAGTGGTTTCTGACCAGTCTGTTTTAATTTAAGGAGTACTTCCGCAACTGGCACTTTTCTTGCCTCATTTTTCATTTATTCTACCCAAGACAAACAAAATAACCATTGACGACAGATTCTTATCCCCCTTTTGCGATTAGATTTTAAGAAAATGTTGACAAAAAATCTTCTCCCTCCACTTGGCTTAATATGGACAGAAAGAAAAATATATTTTCTATCTGAATGTGCGCACGATATTCTAAATTCTTCGTATAGATCTTTTCGAGGAGAAGAAGTAGATGATTTTGCAAAAAGAATCTGGGCAATTGGATAAATAATGAGGTAGATCTAAGCGTTCAAAGTTTGAGTCACGGCTCAAAAACATAAGCTATTTCTGAATGGCTCATGATAATTTAAGGATTTCTTCCTCTACTGGCGCTGTTCTTTCCTCATTTTTCTTTCGATCTACTCAAGTCCAACAAAATTACAATTGACTATTGATGATTCCGTTCCCTCTTGTGCGATTAAATTTGATGAAAAAGGTCGATAAAATATATTCACTCCCATTGGCTAAATATAGATAGCAGATAAAAATTAATTTCAATCTGAATCTGGGCACAATTTTCTAAATTAGTCGCATAGAACTAGTAATGGACAACTTGGAGATAATTTTGCAAAAAGAATAGAGCAATTCAATAAATAATGAGCGACATTTAAGCGTTCAAAGTTGGACTCACAACACCAAGACATAATCTGTTTCAGAACATGTCCGTTGTAATTTAAGGTATTCTTCCACCACGGGAGCTCTTCTTGCCTCCATTTTCTTTAGATCCACTCAAGACAAATAAAATAACAGTAAACTACCGACACAGATCCCTCTTGTATGATTAGATTTGAAGAAAATGTCGATTAACGACTTTTCCTTTCCTTGGCTGAATCTAAACTGCAGAAAAAAATCATTTTTTATCTGAATTCGGGCACAATATTTTAAATTAATTGCAGTGATCTAATAGATGAGAAATGAGAGATTATTTCGCAAAAAGAATAGGGCAATTTCGTAAATAATGAGGGAGATTTAGGCGTTGAATGTTGGAGTTATAATACAAAAACATAAGCTGTTACTAACTGACACGTGGTGATTTAATGAGTTCTTCTTCTAGTAGCGTAGTTCTTGTCATATTTTTCTTTCAATTTACTCAAGACAAAAAAAATATAATAATGAACTACAGATTTTTATCCGTCTTGTGCGATTAGATTTCAAGAAAAGTCGAAAAAAATCTTCTTTTTCCGCTTTGCTGAATATGGACAGCAAAAAAAATTATTTCCTATCTCAATGCCGGCACATTATATTAAATTAGTTGCATTTATTTGGTAGATAACAACTTGGAGATTATTCTGCTAAATGAATCAGGGTAATTGGATAAATAATGTGGGAGATCTAAGCATTCAAAATTGAAGTCAACACACAAAAATATGAGATGTTCAGAACATGCCCGTTGTAATTTAGGGAGTTCTTCCAATATGGGGACTCTTTTCGTGTCATTTTTTTCGATTTACTCAAGACGAACAAAATAAGAATTAACTACTGATTCATATCTCTCTTGTGTGATTAGATTTGAAGAAAACGTGGATTTACTACGGATTCATATCTCCCTCCCCTTGGCTGAATATGGACGGCAGAAAAATGTCACTTTCTACTGAATGCGGGTACAATATTTTAAATTAGTTGCATTAATCTAGTAGATGACGACTAGCAGATTATTTGGCAAAACGTATCAGGGCAATCGGATAAACAATAAGGGAGATCTAAGCTTTCAAATTTGGAGTGACAACACCAAAATATAAGCTGTTTCAGATCATGCTGGTAACTTAAGGAGTTCTTCCATTACGGACATACTTTTTGCCTCCATTTTCATTCGATTTACTATGGAAAAAATGAAATAACAATCAATTACTGATTCATATCACTCTTGTCTGACTAGATTTAAAGAAAACGTTAATAAAAGATCTTCTCCCTCCACTTGGCTACATCTGGCAAGCAGAAAGAAGTAATTTTCTATCTGAATGCGGGCATGATATTCAATATTCATCACATAGATCTTTCAGAGGACAACTAGGAGATGATAATGCAAAAAGAATAATGACAATTGGATAAATCATGAGAAAGATCTAAGAATTCAAAGTTCGAGTCACAACACCAAAACAAAACAAATTTCTAACAAGCACGTGGTAACTTAAGGTGTTTTTCCACAACGTGCACTCCTCTTGTCACCGTTTTTTTGAATCTACAGAAGACATATGAAATAACAATTAAGTAGTAATTTATATCCCTCTTGTGTGATTAGATTTGAAGAAAACGTCGATTAAAGATCTTCTCTCCCCCCTTGGCTGAATCTGGACTGCAGAAAAAAGTAATTTTCAAACTGAATGTGGGCGTAATATTTTAAAATATTTGCATTGATATAGTAGATGCCAACTGGGAGATTATTTTGCAAAAATAATTAGGGCAATTGGATAAATATTGAGGGAGATTTAAACGTTCAAAGTTAGAGTCCCAACACCAAAATATAAGCTGTTTCTGAACATCTCGTTGTAATTGAGGAAGTTCTTCTATTACGGTCGTTCTTCTTTCTTCATTTTACTTTTAATCTAGTCGAGAAAAACAAAATAACCCTTAACAATTAAATCCTATCACTCATGTGCGATTATATTTAAAGAAAAAGTCGATAAATGATGTCATCTCTCTCTCTGGCTAAATCTAGACAGCAAAAAAATTCATTTTATATCTAAAGGTGGGCACCATATTCTAAATTCATGACTAGATTAGTTAGATGAAAACAAGGAGAAAATTTTGCCAAAAGAATCGGGGCAATTGAAAAAATAATGACGATGATTTAAGCGTTCAAAGTTGGAGTCAAAACATCAAAATAAAAGTGGTTTCTGACCAGTCTGTTGTAATTTAAGGAGTTCTTCCGCATCTGGCTCTCATTTTTCATTCGTTCTACCCAAGACAAACAAAATTACCATTAACGACAGATTCTTATCCCTCTTTTGCGATTAGATTTGATGAAAATGTTGACAAAAAATCTTCTCCCTCCACTTGGCTTAATCTGGACACCAAAAAAAAAAAATTTCTATCCGAATATGGCCACGATATTCTTAATTCATCGTATAGATCTTTTAGCGGAGAACAAGTAGATGATTTTGCAAAAATAATCTGGGCAATTGGATAAATAATGAGGTAGATCTTAAGCGTTAAAAGTTTGAGTCACGGCTCAAAAACATAAGCTATTTCTGAACGGCCCATGATAATTTAAGGATTTCTTCATCTACTGGCGCTTTTCTTGGCTCATTTTTCTTTAGATCAACTCATGTCCAACAAAATTACAATTGACTATTGATGATTCCATTCCCTCTTGTGCGATTAAATTTTATGAAAAAGGTCGATAAAATATCTTCACTCCCAATGGTTGAATCTGGACAACAAATAAAAATTAATTTCTATCTGAATCTAGGCACAATTTTCTAAATTAGTCGCATAGAACTAGTAGCGGACAACTAGGAGATAATTTTGCAAAAAGAATAGAACAATTGACTAAATCATGAGTGACATTTAAGCGTTCAACGTTGGACTCACAACACCAAGACATAATCTTTTTCAGAACATGCCCGTTGTAATTTAAGGTATTCTTTCACAACGGGAGCTCTTCTTGCCTCCATTTTCTTTAGATCCACTCAAGACAAATAAAACAACAATAAACTACCGACACATATCCCTCTTGTATGATTAGATTTGAGGAAAATGTGGATTAACTACGGATTCATATCTCCCTCCGCTTGGCTGAATATGGAGTGCAGAAAAATGTCATTTTCTACTGAATTTGGGCACAATATTTTAAATTAGTTGCATTAATCTAGTAGATGACAACTAGGAGATTATTTGGCAAAACGTATCCTGGCAATCGGATAAATAATAAGGGAGAGCTAAGCGTTCAAATTGTGACAACACCAAAATATAAGCTGTTTCAGAACATGCTTGTAACTTAAGGATTTCTTCCATTACGGACATACTTTTTGCCTCCATTTTCATTCGATCTACTATGGAAAAATGAAATGACAATCAATTACCGAGTCATATCACTCTTGTCTTATTGGATTTAAAGAAAACGTTAATAAAAGATCTTCTCCCTCCACTTGGCTACATCTGGCAAGCAGAAAGTAGTCATTTTCTATCTGAATGCGGGCATGATATTCAATATTCATCACATAGATCTTTCAGAGGACAACTAGGAGATGATAATGCAAAAAGAATATGGGCAATTGGATAAATAATGAGAAAGATCTAAGAATTCAAAGTTCGAGTCACAACACCAAAATAAAAGCAAATTCTAACAAGCACGTGGTAACTTAAGGTGTTTTTCCACAACGTGCACTCTTCTTGTCTCCGTTTTTTTCAATCTACAGAAGACATATGAAATAACAATTAAGTACTAATTTAAAGATCTTCTCTCCCCCCTTGGCTGAATCTGGACTGCAGAAAAAAGTAATTTTCAAACTGAATGTGGGCGTAATATTTTAAAATATTTGCATTGATATAGTAGATGACAACTGGGGGATTATGTTGCAAAAATAATTAGGGCAATTGGATAAATAATGAGGGAGATTTAAACGTTCAAAGTTGGAGTCCCAACACCAAAATATAAGCTGTTTCTGAACATCTCGTTGTAATTGAGGAAGTTCTTCTATTACGGTCGTTCTTCTTCCTTCATTTTACTTTTAATCTACTGTAATGTGTATTTTTATATAAATCGCATAAAATGATCAAAAAGTGTTTAAAATTGATAAAATTCATTTTTGGACCTCTTAATACACTTTTGTGTGATTTTTCAAGTAAATAGACCAAAACAGGCAAATTTGAAGAACTTGGGTGAAAAATCAACTCAAATGAAGGGCCGATCTGCAAATTCTAGGTCAAGTATGGCCGAATTCTCCACAATCTCCGCCAAAACTTACACACGCTTCTCAAACCTTCGACAACCTTTTTCCGACCAATAATCCAAGGAAAAACACGAAAATCCACGAAAATATAAAAAGTCATACCCGAAAACTGCCTTTGACCAAAAAATTAACTTTACCGAAACAGGGTCATGTGTTGTGTCAACACGAAGGTCTCGACGATACGAATCCAATGGTACCAACCTCGCAAAAAAAGACCTTCTAGAAATCTGATATAAGGGAATTAAATTCAATCAAATTCGGACCACTCATGATCTGACACGTGGCAAGGGCTGGTGGAAGTAATAACTTTGGGGAAAAATGATAAAGGCACCTAGAAAGAGCATACACACAGAATTTATATAGGAAAATGAGGAGAAATGTTTAATATCCCCCAAATTAATACCTAAAGGCAAAACCGGATCAAACCTCTTTTTTTAGTCCCACAGGCTTTGTTTTCAATTTTTGCAAGGCAAATTCTCCTATAAATAAACCCCTACACAACCACTCTCACATCTTCTCTCTTTTCCTCCATTGTAAATATAAATTGCCAATTGTTGTGATTAATGATTTACACATTATATAAATTGTAATAATTTCCCTACAATTTTATTAACTTTTAAAATCAAAAACAACAAAAAGATATTACTTTCTTACACTTGTTTCTATCATCTTGAACAACTTCATTATACACAATTTTCGTTCTTAAATCATAACCCTTGTACTTGCATAAACAATTAGCACTTGAGAATTGATTTGTGAACTTGTTTTGCTTAAGGCCAGTCTCCTTGTGTTCGACACCCTAAACTCAATTTCCACATATACACTTTCTGAATTAATTAGGGGACTTATAAATTTCTTTGTTAACACGTGATTACACAAACGACAAGTTTTCGCGTTGTTATCTACTCAAGACAAACAAAATAACCCTTAACAACTAATTCCTATCACTCCTGTGCGATTATATTTAAAGAAAAAGTCGATAAAAGATGTCATCTCTCTCTCTGGCTGAATCTAGACAGCAAAAAAATTCATTTTATATCTAAAAGTGGGGACGATATTCTAAATTCATGACATAGATTAGTTAGATGAAACCAGGGAGAAAATTTTGCCAAAAGAATCGGGGCAATTGAAAAAATAATGACGAAGATTTAAGAGTTCAAAGTTGGAGTCAAAAAACTCAAAATAAAAGTGATTTTCGACCAGTCTGTTTTAATTTAAGGAGTTCTTCCGCAACTGGCACTTTTCTTGCCTCATTTTTCATTTGTTCTACCCAAGACAAACAAAATAACCATTACCGACAGATTCTTATCCCCCTTTTGCGATTAGACTTGAAGAAAATGTTGACAAAAAATCTTCTCCCTCCACTCGGCTCAATATGGACAGCAAAAAAAATATATTTTGTATCTGAATGTGGGCACGATATTCTAAATTCTTCTATAGATCTTTTCGAGGAGAACAAGTAGATGATTTTGCAAAAAGAATCAGGGCAATTCGATAAATAATGTGGGAGATCTAAGCATTCAAAGTGGAAGTCACAACACCAAAATATGAGATATTTCAGAAAATGCCCGTTGTAATTTAGGGAGTTCTTCCATTATGGGGACTCTTTTAGTGTCATTTTTTTCGAGTTATTCAAGACAAACAAAATAAGAATTAACGCTAAATCCTAAATAAGAATTAACAACTGATTCATATCTCTCTTGTGTGATTAGATTGGAAGAAAATGTGGATTAACTACGGATTCATATCTCCCTCCCCTTGGATGAATATGGACTGCAGAAAAATGTTATTTTCTACTGAATGCGTGCACAATATTTTAAATTAGTTGCACTAATCTAGTAGATGACAACTAGAAGATTATTTGGCAAAACGTATCAGGGCAATAGGATAAATAATAAGAGAGATCTAAGCGTTCAAATTTGGAGTGACAACACCAAAATATAAGCTGTTTCAGAACATGCTTGTAACTTAAGGAGTTCTTCCATTACGGACATACTTTTTGCCTCCATTTTCATTCGATCTACTCTTGAAAAATGAAATAACTATCAATTACCGATTCATATCACTCTTGTCTGATTAGATTTAAAGAAAACGTTAATAAAGGAACTTCTCACTCCACTTGGCTACATCTGGCAAGCAGAAAGAAGTCATTTTCTATCTGAATGCGGGCATGATATTCAATATTCATCACTGAGATCTTTCAGAGGACAACTAGGAGATGATAATGCAAAAAGAATAAGGGCAATTGGATAAATAATGAGAAAGATCTAAGAATTCAAAGTTCGAGTCACGACACCGAAACAAAAGCAATTTCTAACCAGCACGTGGTAAGTTAAGGTGTTTTTCCATAACGGGCACTCTTCTTGTCTCCGTTTTTTTCAATCTAAAGAAGACATATGAAATAACAATTAAGTAGTAATTTATATCCCTCTTGTGTGATTAGATTTGAAGAAAACGTTGATTAAAGATCTTCTCTCCTCTCCCCTTGGTTGAATCTGGACTGCAGAAAAAGGTAATTTTCAATATGAATGTGGGCATAATATTTTAAAATATTTGCATTGATATAGTAGATGAGAACTGAGAGATTATTTTGCAAAAATATTTAGGGCAATTGGATAAATAATGAGGGAGATTTAAACATTCAATGTTGGAGTCACAATACCAAAATATAAGTTGTTTCTGAACATCTCCTTATAATTTAGGTAGTTCTTCGATTACGGTCGTTCTTCTTGCTTCATTTTACTTTTAATCTACTCAAGACAAACAAAATAACCCTTAACAACTAATTCCTATCACTGATGTGCGATTATATTTAAAGAAAAAGTCGATAAAAGATGTCATCTCTCTCTCTGGCTGAATCTAGACCGCAAAAAAATTCATTTTATATCTAAACGTGGGGAAAATATTCTAAATTCATGACATAGATTAGTTAGACGAAAACAAGGAGAAAATTTTCCCAAAAGAATCGGGGCAAATGAAAAAATAATGGTGAAGATTTAAGCGTTCAAAGTTGGAGTCAAAACATCAAAATAAAAGTGATTTCTGACCAGCCCGTTGTAATTTAAAGAGTTCAACGCAATGTACTGTAGTAGATTCATCAACGGAAGCAGAGTATATAGCTGCCGCAGAAGCGGCTAAAGAAGCTGTTTGAATAAAGAACCTTTTGGAGGAGCTAAGAGTATTAATAACACATAAAACCTAAACCCTAAATTAAGACAAGCAATGTACTGTAGGAGATTCATCAATGGAAGCAGAGTATATAGCTACCGCAGAAGCGGCTAAAGAAGCTGTTTGAATAAAGAACCTTTTGGAGGAGTTATTTTGTCTGTCTTGAGTAGATTAAAAGTAAAATGAAGCAAGAAGAACGACCGTAATCGAAGAACTACCTAAATTACAAGGAGATGTTCAGAAACAGCTTATATTTTGGTATTGTGATTCCGACATTGAATGTTTAAATCTCTTTCATTATTTATCCAATTGCCCTAAATATTTTTGCAAAACAATCTCCCAGTTCTCATCTACTATATCAATACAAATATTTTAAAATATTACGCCCACATTCAGATTGAAAATTACCTTTTTCTGCAATCCAGATTCAACCAAGGGGAGAGAGAAGATCTTTAATCAACGTTTTCTTCAAATCTAATCACACATGAGGGATATAAATTACTACTTAATTGTTATTTCATATGTCTTCTGTAGATTGAAAAAAACGGAGACAACAAGAGTGCCCCTTATGGAAAAACACCTTAAGTTACCACGTGCTGGTTAGAAATTGCTTTTGTTTTGGTGTTGTGACTCGAACTTTGAATTCTTAGATCTTTCTCATTATTTATCCAATTGTTATTATTCTTTTTGCATTATCATCTCCTAGTTGTCCTCTGAAAGATCTATGTGATGAATATTGAATATCATGCCCGCATTCAAATAGAAAATGACTTCTTTCTGCTTGCCAGATGTAGCCAAGCGGACGACTAGGAGATAATTTTTTAAAAAGAATAGAACAATTGAATAAATAATGAGTGACAATTAAGCGTTCAAAGTTGGACTCACAACACCAAGACATAACTTGTTTCAGAACATGCCTGTTGTAATTTAAGGTGTTCTTCCACAACAGGAGTTCTTCTTGCCTCCATTTTCTTTAGATCCACTCAAGACAAATAAAATAACAATAAACTACCGACACATATCCCTCTTGTATGATTAGATTTGAAGAAAAATGTCGATTAAAGATTTTTTGCTTTCCTAGGCTGAATCTGAACTGCAGAAAAAATTCATTTTCTATCTGAATTCGGGCACAATATTTTAAATTAATTTAGGGAGTTCTTCCATTATGGGGACTCTTTTCGTGTCATTTTTTTTGAGTTATTCAAGACAGACAAAATAAGAATTAACAACTGATTCATATCTCTCTTGTGTGATTAGATTTGAAGAAAATGTGGATGAACTACGGATTCATATCTCCCTACCCTTGGCTGAATATGGACTGCAGAAAAATGTCATTTTCTACTGAATAGGGGCACAATATTTTAAATTAGTTGCATTAATCTAGCAGATGACAACTAGGAGATTATTTGGCAAAATGTATCAGGGCAATCGGATAAATAATAAGGGAGATCTAAGCGTTCAAATTGGGAGTGACAACACCAAAATATAAGCTGTTTCAGAACATGCTTGTAACTTAAGGAGTTCTTCCATTACGGACATACTTTTTGCCTCTATTTTCATTCGATCTACTATGGAAAAATGAAACTGTTCTCGAATTCAGATAGAATGTAATTTTTTATAGCAGTTCCGATTCAGCCAAGGAAAGGAAAAGATCTCTAATCGACATTTTCTTCAAATCTAATCCTATAAGAGAGATATGTGTCGGTAGTTTGTTGTTATTTTATTTGTCTTGAGTGGATCTAATGAAAATGGAGGCAATTACAACAAGCTGGTCAGAAACCACTTTTGTTTTGATGTTTTGACTCCAACTTTGAACGCTTAAATCTTCGTCATTATTTTTTCAACTTCCCCGATTCTTTTGGCAAACTTTTCTACTTGCTTTCATCTAACTAATCTATGTCATGAATTTAGAATATCATCCCCACCTTTAGATATGAAATAAATTTTTTGCTGTCCAGATTCAGCCAGAGAGAGAGCTGACATCTTTTATCGACTTTTTCTTTAAATCTAATCGCACAAGAGTGATAGGAATTAGTTGTTAAGGGTTATTTTGTTTATCTTGAGAAGATTAAAAGTAAAATGAAGCAAGAAGAGTGACCGTAATGGAAGAACTACCTAAATTACAACGGGATGTTCAGAAACAGATTATATTTTGGTGTTGTGACTCCAACTTTGAACGTTTAAATCTCCCTCATTATTTATCAAATTGGCCTAATTATTTTTGGAAAATAATCTTCCAGTTGTCATCTACTATATCAATGCAAATATTTTAAAATATTACGCCCACATTCAGATTGAAAATTAAACTTTTTTGCAGTCCAGATTCAGCCAAGGGGAGAGGGGAGATCTTTAATCGACATTTTCTTCAAATCTAATCACACAAGAGGGATATAAATTAGTACTTAATTGTTATTTCATATATCTTATGTAGATTGAAAAAAAAAGAGACAAGAAGAGTGCCCGTTATGGAAAAACACCTTAAGTTACCACATGCTGGTTAGAAATTGCTTTTGTTTTGGTGTTCTGACTCGAACTTTGAATTTTTAGATCTTTCTCATTATTTATCCAATTGCCCTTATTCTTTTTGCATTATCATCTCCTAGTTGTCCTCTAAATGATCAATACGATGAATATTGATTATCATGGCCGCATTCAGGTAGAAAATGACTTCTTTTTGCTTGCCAGATGTAGCCAAGTGGAGGGAGAAGATCTTTTACTAACGTTTTCTTTAAAATTAATCAGACAAGAGTGATATGAATCGGTAATTAATTATTATTTCATTTTTCTAGAGTAGATCCAATGAAAATGGAGGCAAAAATTATGTCTGTAATGGAAGAACTCCTTAAGTCACAAGCATGTTCTGAAACAGTTTATTTTTTGGTGTCATGACTCAAAATTTGAACGCCTAGATCTCCCTTATTATTTATCCAACTTTCAATTCTTAGATCTTTCTCATTATTTATCCAATTGTCGTTATTCTTTTTGCATTATCATCTCCTAGTTGTCCTCTGAAAGATCTATGTGATGAATATTGAATATCATGCCCGCATTCAGATAGAAAATGACCTCTTTCTGCTTGCCAGATGTAGCCAAGTGGAGGGAGAAGATCTTTTATTAACGTTTTCTTTAAATCTAATCAGACAAGAGTGATATGAATCGATAATTGATTGTTATTTCATTTTTCCATAGTAGATCGGATGAAAATGGAGGCAAAAAGTATGTCCGTAATGGAAGAACTCCTTAAGTTACAAGCATGTTCTGAAACAGCTTATATTTTGGTGTTGTCACTGCAAATTTGGACGCTTAGATCTCCCTTATTATTTATCCAAAAAGTATGTCCGTAATGGAAGAACATGCTTGTGACTTAAGGAGTTCTTACATTACAGACATTATTTTTGCCTCCATTTTCATTGGATCTACTCTAGAAAAATGAAATAATAATTAATTACCGATTCATATCACTCTTGTCTGATTAATTTTAAAGAAAACATTAATAAAAGATCTTCTCCCTCCACTTGGCTACATCTGGCAAGCAAAAAGAAGTAATTTTCTACCTGAATGCGGCCATGATAATCAATATTCATCACATAGATCGTTCAGAGGACAACTAGGAGATGATAATGCAAAAAGAATAATGAGAAATATCTAAAAATTCAAAGTTCGAGTCAGAACACCAAAACAAAAGCAATTTCTAACCAGCACGTGGTAACTTAAGGTGTTTTTCCATAACAGGCACTCTTCTTGTCTCCTTTTTTTCAATCTACATAAGATATATGAAATAACAATTAAGTACTAATTTATATCCCTCTTGTGTGATTAGATTTGAAGAAAATGTCGATTAAAGATCTTCCCTCTCCCCTTGGCTGAATCTGGACTGTAGAAAAATTTAATTTTCAATCTGAATGTGGGCGTAATATTTTAAAATATTTGCATTGATATAGTAGATGACAACTGGAAGATTATTTTCCAAAACTAATTAGGCCAATTTGATAAATAATGAGGGAGATTTAAACGTTCAAAGTTGGAGTCACAACACCAAAATATAATCTGTTTCTGAACATCCCGTTGTAATTTAGGTAGTTCTTCCATTACGGTCACTCTTCTTGCTTCATTTTACTTTTAATCATCTCAAGATAAACAAAATAACCCTTAACAACTAATTCCTATCACTCTTGTGCGATTAGATTTAAAGAAAAAGTCGATAAAAGATGTCATCTCTCTCTCTGGCTGACTCTAGACAGCAAAAAATTTATTTTATATCTAAAGGTGGGGACGATATTCGAAATTCATGACATAGATTAGTTAGATGAAAATAAGTAGAAACGTTTGCCAAAAGAATCGGGGAAGTTGAAAAAATAATAACGAAGATTTAAGCGTTCAAAGTTGGAGTCAAAACATCAAAACAAAAGTGGTTTCTGACCAGCTTGTTGTAATTTACGGAGTTCTTCCGCAACTGGCACTTTTCTGGCCTCATTTATTATTCGTTCTACTCAAGACAAACAAAATAACCATTAACGACAGATTCTTATCCTTCTTTTGCGATTAGATTTGATGAAAACATTGACAAAAAATCTTCTCCCTCCATTGTCTTAATCTGGACAGCAAAAAAAATATATTTTCTTTCTGGATGTGGGCACGATATTCTAAATTTGTCATATTGATCTTTTAGAGGAGAACAATTAGATGATTTTGCAGAAAGAATCAGGGCAATTGGATAAATAATGAGGTAGATATAAGCGTTCAAAGTTTGAGTCATGGCTCAAAAACATAAGCTATTTTTGAACAGCCCATGATAATATAAGGATTTCATCCTCTACTAACACTTTTCTTGGCTCATTTTTCTTTCGATCTACTCAAGTCCAAAAAAATTAGAATTGACTATTAATGATTCCATTCCCTCTTGTGCGATTAAATTTGAAGAAAAAGGTTGATAAAATATCTTCACTCCTATTGGCTGAATCTGGACAGCAAATAAATATTAATTTCTATCTGAATCTGGGGACAATTTTCTAAATTAGTCGCATAGAACTAGTAGCGGATAACTAGGAGATAATTTTGCAGAAAGAATAGAACAATTGAATAAATAATGACTCACATCTAAGCGTTCAAAGTTAGACTCACAACACCAAGACATAATCTGTTTCAGAACATGCCCGTTGTAATTTAAGGTGTTCTTCCACTACGGGAACTCTTCTTGCCTCCATTTTCATTAGATCCACTCAAGACAAATAAAATAACAACAAACTACCGACACATATCTCTCTTATAGGATTAGATTTGAAGAAAATGTCGATTAGAGATCTTTTCATTTCGTTGGCCGAATCGGAACTGCTATAAATAATTGCATTCTATCTGAATTCGCAAACAGTATTTTAAATTAATTGTAGTGATCTAGTAGATGAGAACTAGGAGATTATTTTACTAAAAGAATAGGGCAATTTCATAAATAATGAGGGAGATCTAAGCGTTCAATGTTGGAGTTATAATACCAAAACATAAGCTGTTACTAACCGGCATGTGGTGATTTAATGAGTTCTTCTTCTACTAGCATAGTTCTTGGCACATTTTTCTTTCAATTTACTCAAGAAAAAAAATATAATAATCAACTACCGATTTTTATCCCTCTTGTGAGATGAGATTTCAAGAAAAGTCGATAAAAGATCTTCTTTTTCCGCTTTGCTGAATCTGGACTGCAAAAAAAAATTGTTTTCTAATTCAATGCGGGCACATTATATTAAATTAGTTGCATTTATTTGGTAGATAATAACTAGGAGATTATTCTGCTAAATGAATCAGGGCAATTGGATAAATAATGTGGGAGATCTATGTATTCAAAGTTGAAGTCACAACACAAAAATTTGAGCTGTTTCAGAACATGTCCGTTGTAATTTAGGGAGTTCTTCTATTCTGGGCACTCTTTTCTTGTCTTTTTTTCGATCTACTCAAGACAAACAAAATAAGAATTAAGTACTGATTCATATCTCTCTTGTGTTATTAGATTTGAAGAAAATGTGGATTAACTACGGATTCATATCTCATGCCCCTCGGCTGAATATGGACTGCAGAAAAATGTTATTTTCTTGGGTTTAGGGTTTAGGGTTTAGGGTTTTAGGTTCAGGGGTTTATGGGTTTAGGGTTTTAGGGTCAGGGGTTTAGGGCTTTAGGGGTTTAGGGTTTTAGGGGTTTAGGGTATAGGGATTAGGGCTTGTTTAGGGTTTAGGGTTTAGGGTTTAGGGTTGTAGGGTTTAGGGTTTAGAGTTTAGGGTTTGGGTTGTAGGGTTTGGGGTCTGGGGTTTAGGGTTTAGGGTCCGGGGTTTAGGGTCTGGGTCTAGGGTTTGGGGTTTGGGGTTTAGGGTTTAGGGTTTAGGGTTTAGGGTTCGGGGTTTAGGGTTCGGGGTTCGGGGTTCGGGGTTCGGGGTTCGGGGTTCGGGGTTCGGGGTTCGGGGTTCGGGTTTTAGGGTTTAGGGTTCGGGTTTAGGGTTTAGGGTTTAGGGTTTAGGGTTTAGGGTTTAGGGTTTAGGGTTTAGGGTTTGGGGTTTGGGGTTTGGGGTTTGGGGTTTGGGGTTTGGGGTTTCGGGTTTGGGGTTTGGGGTTTGGGGTTTGGGGTTTAGGGTTTAGGGTTTAGGGTTTAGGGTTTAGGGTTTAGGGTTTAGGGTTTAGGGTAAAAAAATTTAGGGTTTAGGGTTGGTTTAGGGTTTAGGGTTTAGGGTTTAGGGTTTAGGGTTTAGGGTTTAGGGTTTAGGGTTTAGGGTTTAGGGTTTAGGGTTTAGGGTTTAGGGTTTAGGGTTTAGGGTTTAGGGTTTAGGCGTTTAGGGTTTAGGGTTTAGGGTTTAGGGTTTAGGGTTTAGGGTTTAGGGTTTAGGGTTTAGGGTTTAGGGTTTAGGGTTTAGGGTTTAGGGTTTAGGGTTTAGGGTTTAGGGTTTAGGGTTTAGGGTTTAGGGTTTAGGGTTTAGGGTTTAGGGTTTAGGGTTTAGGGTTTAGGGTTTAGGGTTTAGGGTTTAGGGTTTAGGGTTTAGGGTTTAGGGTTTAGGGTTTAGGGTTTAGGGTTTAGGGTTTAGGGTTTAGGGTTTAGGGTTTAGGGTTTAGGGTTTAGGGTTTAGGGTTTAGGGTTTAGGGTTTAGGGTTTAGGGTTTAGGGTTTAGGGTTTAGGGTTTAGGGTTTAGGGTTTAGGGTTTAGGGTTTAGGGTTTAGGGTTTAGGGTTTAGGGTTTAGGGTTTAGGGTTTAGGGTTTAGGGTTTAGGGTTTAGGGTTTAGGGTTTAGGGTTTAGGGTTTAGGGTTTAGGGTTTAGGGTTTAGGGTTTAGGGTTTAGGGTTTAGGGTTTAGGGTTTAGGGTTTAGGGTTTAGGGTTTAGGGTTTAGGGTTTAGGGTTTAGGGTTTAGGGTTTAGGGTTTAGGGTTTAGGGTTTAGGGTTTAGGGTTTAGGGTTTAGGGTTTAGGGTTTAGGGTTTAGGGTTTAGGGTTTAGGGTTTAGGGTTTAGGGTTTAGGGTTTAGGGTTTAGGGTTTAGGGTTTAGGGTTTAGGGTTTAGGGTTTAGGGTTTAGGGTTTAGGGTTTAGGGTTTAGGGTTTAGGGTTTAGGGTTTAGGGTTTAGGGTTTAGGGTTTAGGGTTTAGGGTTTAGGGTTTAGGGTTTAGGGTTTAGGGTTTAGGGTTTAGGGTTTAGGGTTTAGGGTTTAGGGTTTAGGGTTTAGGGTTTAGGGTTTAGGGTTTAGGGTTTAGGGTTTAGGGTTTAGGGTTTAGGGTTTAGGGTTTAGGGTTTAGGGTTTAGGGTTTAGGGTTTAGGGTTTAGGGTTTAGGGTTTAGGGTTTAGGGTTTAGGGTTTAGGGTTTAGGGTTTAGGGTTTAGGGTTTAGGGTTTAGGGTTTAGGGTTTAGGGTTTAGGGTTTAGGGTTTAGGGTTTAGGGTTTAGGGTTTAGGGTTTAGGGTTTAGGGTTTAGGGTTTAGGGTTTAGGGTTTAGGGTTTAGGGTTTAGGGTTTAGGGTTTAGGGTTTAGGGTTTAGGGTTTAGGGTTTAGGGTTTAGGGTTTAGGGTTTAGGGTTTAGGGTTTAGGGTTTAGGGTTTAGGGTTTAGGGTTTAGGGTTTAGGGTTTAGGGTTTAGGGTTTAGGGTTTAGGGTTTAGGGTTTAGGGTTTAGGGTTTAGGGTTTAGGGTTTAGGGTTTAGGGTTTAGGGTTTAGGGTTTAGGGTTTAGGGTTTAGGGTTTAGGGTTTAGGGTTTAGGGTTTAGGGTTTAGGGTTTAGGGTTTAGGGTTTAGGGTTTAGGGTTTAGGGTTTAGGGTTTAGGGTTTAGGGTTTAGGGTTTAGGGTTTAGGGTTTAGGGTTTAGGGTTTAGGGTTTAGGGTTTAGGGTTTAGGGTTTAGGGTTTAGGGTTTAGGGTTTAGGGTTTAGGGTTTAGGGTTTAGGGTTTAGGGTTTAGGGTTTAGGGTTTAGGGTTTAGGGTTTAGGGTTTAGGGTTTAGGGTTTAGGGTTTAGGGTTTAGGGTTTAGGGTTTAGGGTTTAGGGTTTAGGGTTTAGGGTTTAGGGTTTAGGGTTTAGGGTTTAGGGTTTAGGGTTTAGGGTTTAGGGTTTAGGGTTTAGGGTTTAGGGTTTAGGGTTTAGGGTTTAGGGTTTAGGGTTTAGGGTTTAGGGTTTAGGGTTTAGGGTTTAGGGTTTAGGGTTTAGGGTTTAGGGTTTAGGGTTTAGGGTTTAGGGTTTAGGGTTTAGGGTTTAGGGTTTAGGGTTTAGGGTTTAGGGTTTAGGGTTTAGGGTTTAGGGTTTAGGGTTTAGGGTTTAGGGTTTAGGGTTTAGGGTTTAGGGTTTAGGGTTTAGGGTTTAGGGTTTAGGGTTTAGGGTTTAGGGTTTAGGGTTTAGGGTTTAGGGTTTAGGGTTTAGGGTTTAGGGTTTAGGGTTTAGGGTTTAGGGTTTAGGGTTTAGGGTTTAGGGTTTAGGGTTTAGGGTTTAGGGTTTAGGGTTTAGGGTTTAGGGTTTAGGGTTTAGGGTTTAGGGTTTAGGGTTTAGGGTTTAGGGTTTAGGGTTTAGGGTTTAGGGTTTAGGGTTTAGGGTTTAGGGTTTAGGGTTTAGGGTTTAGGGTTTAGGGTTTAGGGTTTAGGGTTTAGGGTTTAGGGTTTAGGGTTTAGGGTTTAGGGTTTAGGGTTTAGGGTTTAGGGTTTAGGGTTTAGGGTTTAGGGTTTAGGGTTTAGGGTTTAGGGTTTAGGGTTTAGGGTTTAGGGTTTAGGGTTTAGGGTTTAGGGTTTAGGGTTTAGGGTTTAGGGTTTAGGGTTTAGGGTTTAGGGTTTAGGGTTTAGGGTTTAGGGTTTAGGGTTTAGGGTTTAGGGTTTAGGGTTTAGGGTTTAGGGTTTAGGGTTTAGGGTTTAGGGTTTAGGGTTTAGGGTTTAGGGTTTAGGGTTTAGGGTTTAGGGTTTAGGGTTTAGGGTTTAGGGTTTAGGGTTTAGGGTTTAGGGTTTAGGGTTTAGGGTTTAGGGTTTAGGGTTTAGGGTTTAGGGTTTAGGGTTTAGGGTTTAGGGTTTAGGGTTTAGGGTTTAGGGTTTAGGGTTTAGGGTTTAGGGTTTAGGGTTTAGGGTTTAGGGTTTAGGGTTTAGGGTTTAGGGTTTAGGGTTTAGGGTTTAGGGTTTAGGGTTTAGGGTTTAGGGTTTAGGGTTTAGGGTTTAGGGTTTAGGGTTTAGGGTTTAGGGTTTAGGGTTTAGGGTTTAGGGTTTAGGGTTTAGGGTTTAGGGTTTAGGGTTTAGGGTTTAGGGTTTAGGGTTTAGGGTTTAGGGTTTAGGGTTTAGGGTTTAGGGTTTAGGGTTTAGGGTTTAGGGTTTAGGGTTTAGGGTTTAGGGTTTAGGGTTTAGGGTTTAGGGTTTAGGGTTTAGGGTTTAGGGTTTAGGGTTTAGGGTTTAGGGTTTAGGGTTTAGGGTTTAGGGTTTAGGGTTTAGGGTTTAGGGTTTAGGGTTTAGGGTTTAGGGTTTAGGGTTTAGGGTTTAGGGTTTAGGGTTTAGGGTTTAGGGTTTAGGGTTTAGGGTTTAGGGTTTAGGGTTTAGGGTTTAGGGTTTAGGGTTTAGGGTTTAGGGTTTAGGGTTTAGGGTTTAGGGTTTAGGGTTTAGGGTTTAGGGTTTAGGGTTTAGGGTTTAGGGTTTAGGGTTTAGGGTTTAGGGTTTAGGGTTTAGGGTTTAGGGTTTAGGGTTTAGGGTTTAGGGTTTAGGGTTTAGGGTTTAGGGTTTAGGGTTTAGGGTTTAGGGTTTAGGGTTTAGGGTTTAGGGTTTAGGGTTTAGGGTTTAGGGTTTAGGGTTTAGGGTTTAGGGTTTAGGGTTTAGGGTTTAGGGTTTAGGGTTTAGGGTTTAGGGTTTAGGGTTTAGGGTTTAGGGTTTAGGGTTTAGGGTTTAGGGTTTAGGGTTTAGGGTTTAGGGTTTAGGGTTTAGGGTTTAGGGTTTAGGGTTTAGGGTTTAGGGTTTAGGGTTTAGGGTTTAGGGTTTAGGGTTTAGGGTTTAGGGTTTAGGGTTTAGGGTTTAGGGTTTAGGGTTTAGGGTTTAGGGTTTAGGGTTTAGGGTTTAGGGTTTAGGGTTTAGGGTTTAGGGTTTAGGGTTTAGGGTTTAGGGTTTAGGGTTTAGGGTTTAGGGTTTAGGGTTTAGGGTTTAGGGTTTAGGGTTTAGGGTTTAGGGTTTAGGGTTTAGGGTTTAGGGTTTAGGGTTTAGGGTTTAGGGTTTAGGGTTTAGGGTTTAGGGTTTAGGGTTTAGGGTTTAGGGTTTAGGGTTTAGGGTTTAGGGTTTAGGGTTTAGGGTTTAGGGTTTAGGGTTTAGGGTTTAGGGTTTAGGGTTTAGGGTTTAGGGTTTAGGGTTTAGGGTTTAGGGTTTAGGGTTTAGGGTTTAGGGTTTAGGGTTTAGGGTTTAGGGTTTAGGGTTTAGGGTTTAGGGTTTAGGGTTTAGGGTTTAGGGTTTAGGGTTTAGGGTTTAGGGTTTAGGGTTTAGGGTTTAGGGTTTAGGGTTTAGGGTTTAGGGTTTAGGGTTTAGGGTTTAGGGTTTAGGGTTTAGGGTTTAGGGTTTAGGGTTTAGGGTTTAGGGTTTAGGGTTTAGGGTTTAGGGTTTAGGGTTTAGGGTTTAGGGTTTAGGGTTTAGGGTTTAGGGTTTAGGGTTTAGGGTTTAGGGTTTAGGGTTTAGGGTTTAGGGTTTAGGGTTTAGGGTTTAGGGTTTAGGGTTTAGGGTTTAGGGTTTAGGGTTTAGGGTTTAGGGTTTAGGGTTTAGGGTTTAGGGTTTAGGGTTTAGGGTTTAGGGTTTAGGGTTTAGGGTTTAGGGTTTAGGGTTTAGGGTTTAGGGTTTAGGGTTTAGGGTTTAGGGTTTAGGGTTTAGGGTTTAGGGTTTAGGGTTTAGGGTTTAGGGTTTAGGGTTTAGGGTTTAGGGTTTAGGGTTTAGGGTTTAGGGTTTAGGGTTTAGGGTTTAGGGTTTAGGGTTTAGGGTTTAGGGTTTAGGGTTTAGGGTTTAGGGTTTAGGGTTTAGGGTTTAGGGTTTAGGGTTTAGGGTTTAGGGTTTAGGGTTTAGGGTTTAGGGTTTAGGGTTTAGGGTTTAGGGTTTAGGGTTTAGGGTTTAGGGTTTAGGGTTTAGGGTTTAGGGTTTAGGGTTTAGGGTTTAGGGTTTAGGGTTTAGGGTTTAGGGTTTAGGGTTTAGGGTTTAGGGTTTAGGGTTTAGGGTTTAGGGTTTAGGGTTTAGGGTTTAGGGTTTAGGGTTTAGGGTTTAGGGTTTAGGGTTTAGGGTTTAGGGTTTAGGGTTTAGGGTTTAGGGTTTAGGGTTTAGGGTTTAGGGTTTAGGGTTTAGGGTTTAGGGTTTAGGGTTTAGGGTTTAGGGTTTAGGGTTTAGGGTTTAGGGTTTAGGGTTTAGGGTTTAGGGTTTAGGGTTTAGGGTTTAGGGTTTAGGGTTTAGGGTTTAGGGTTTAGGGTTTAGGGTTTAGGGTTTAGGGTTTAGGGTTTAGGGTTTAGGGTTTAGGGTTTAGGGTTTAGGGTTTAGGGTTTAGGGTTTAGGGTTTAGGGTTTAGGGTTTAGGGTTTAGGGTTTAGGGTTTAGGGTTTAGGGTTTAGGGTTTAGGGTTTAGGGTTTAGGGTTTAGGGTTTAGGGTTTAGGGTTTAGGGTTTAGGGTTTAGGGTTTAGGGTTTAGGGTTTAGGGTTTAGGGTTTAGGGTTTAGGGTTTAGGGTTTAGGGTTTAGGGTTTAGGGTTTAGGGTTTAGGGTTTAGGGTTTAGGGTTTAGGGTTTAGGGTTTAGGGTTTAGGGTTTAGGGTTTAGGGTTTAGGGTTTAGGGTTTAGGGTTTAGGGTTTAGGGTTTAGGGTTTAGGGTTTAGGGTTTAGGGTTTAGGGTTTAGGGTTTAGGGTTTAGGGTTTAGGGTTTAGGGTTTAGGGTTTAGGGTTTAGGGTTTAGGGTTTAGGGTTTAGGGTTTAGGGTTTAGGGTTTAGGGTTTAGGGTTTAGGGTTTAGGGTTTAGGGTTTAGGGTTTAGGGTTTAGGGTTTAGGGTTTAGGGTTTAGGGTTTAGGGTTTAGGGTTTAGGGTTTAGGGTTTAGGGTTTAGGGTTTAGGGTTTAGGGTTTAGGGTTTAGGGTTTAGGGTTTAGGGTTTAGGGTTTAGGGTTTAGGGTTTAGGGTTTAGGGTTTAGGGTTTAGGGTTTAGGGTTTAGGGTTTAGGGTTTAGGGTTTAGGGTTTAGGGTTTAGGGTTTAGGGTTTAGGGTTTAGGGTTTAGGGTTTAGGGTTTAGGGTTTAGGGTTTAGGGTTTAGGGTTTAGGGTTTAGGGTTTAGGGTTTAGGGTTTAGGGTTTAGGGTTTAGGGTTTAGGGTTTAGGGTTTAGGGTTTAGGGTTTAGGGTTTAGGGTTTAGGGTTTAGGGTTTAGGGTTTAGGGTTTAGGGTTTAGGGTTTAGGGTTTAGGGTTTAGGGTTTAGGGTTTAGGGTTTAGGGTTTAGGGTTTAGGGTTTAGGGTTTAGGGTTTAGGGTTTAGGGTTTAGGGTTTAGGGTTTAGGGTTTAGGGTTTAGGGTTTAGGGTTTAGGGTTTAGGGTTTAGGGTTTAGGGTTTAGGGTTTAGGGTTTAGGGTTTAGGGTTTAGGGTTTAGGGTTTAGGGTTTAGGGTTTAGGGTTTAGGGTTTAGGGTTTAGGGTTTAGGGTTTAGGGTTTAGGGTTTAGGGTTTAGGGTTTAGGGTTTAGGGTTTAGGGTTTAGGGTTTAGGGTTTAGGGTTTAGGGTTTAGGGTTTAGGGTTTAGGGTTTAGGGTTTAGGGTTTAGGGTTTAGGGTTTAGGGTTTAGGGTTTAGGGTTTAGGGTTTAGGGTTTAGGGTTTAGGGTTTAGGGTTTAGGGTTTAGGGTTTAGGGTTTAGGGTTTAGGGTTTAGGGTTTAGGGTTTAGGGTTTAGGGTTTAGGGTTTAGGGTTTAGGGTTTAGGGTTTAGGGTTTAGGGTTTAGGGTTTAGGGTTTAGGGTTTAGGGTTTAGGGTTTAGGGTTTAGGGTTTAGGGTTTAGGGTTTAGGGTTTAGGGTTTAGGGTTTAGGGTTTAGGGTTTAGGGTTTAGGGTTTAGGGTTTAGGGTTTAGGGTTTAGGGTTTAGGGTTTAGGGTTTAGGGTTTAGGGTTTAGGGTTTAGGGTTTAGGGTTTAGGGTTTAGGGTTTAGGGTTTAGGGTTTAGGGTTTAGGGTTTAGGGTTTAGGGTTTAGGGTTTAGGGTTTAGGGTTTAGGGTTTAGGGTTTAGGGTTTAGGGTTTAGGGTTTAGGGTTTAGGGTTTAGGGTTTAGGGTTTAGGGTTTAGGGTTTAGGGTTTAGGGTTTAGGGTTTAGGGTTTAGGGTTTAGGGTTTAGGGTTTAGGGTTTAGGGTTTAGGGTTTAGGGTTTAGGGTTTAGGGTTTAGGGTTTAGGGTTTAGGGTTTAGGGTTTAGGGTTTAGGGTTTAGGGTTTAGGGTTTAGGGTTTAGGGTTTAGGGTTTAGGGTTTAGGGTTTAGGGTTTAGGGTTTAGGGTTTAGGGTTTAGGGTTTAGGGTTTAGGGTTTAGGGTTTAGGGTTTAGGGTTTAGGGTTTAGGGTTTAGGGTTTAGGGTTTAGGGTTTAGGGTTTAGGGTTTAGGGTTTAGGGTTTAGGGTTTAGGGTTTAGGGTTTAGGGTTTAGGGTTTAGGGTTTAGGGTTTAGGGTTTAGGGTTTAGGGTTTAGGGTTTAGGGTTTAGGGTTTAGGGTTTAGGGTTTAGGGTTTAGGGTTTAGGGTTTAGGGTTTAGGGTTTAGGGTTTAGGGTTTAGGGTTTAGGGTTTAGGGTTTAGGGTTTAGGGTTTAGGGTTTAGGGTTTAGGGTTTAGGGTTTAGGGTTTAGGGTTTAGGGTTTAGGGTTTAGGGTTTAGGGTTTAGGGTTTAGGGTTTAGGGTTTAGGGTTTAGGGTTTAGGGTTTAGGGTTTAGGGTTTAGGGTTTAGGGTTTAGGGTTTAGGGTTTAGGGTTTAGGGTTT